>VYXB01000438.1:59168-69454 GCA_013397135.1 Pachyramphus minor | reverse complement strand
GAAGGGGCGCGGCTTGGCCCAGGCTACGGGAGCCGGGTGGGGCTGCGCAGCTCGGCCGGCCTCGGCCTGTTCTTTCTCGCGGCCTCTTCGTACGTACAGAGGTTCTGAGGGGCAGTGCGGGGGTTTCGCGCTAGCTACTCTTGTTTGCTTGTAAGGTGTGAGTTAGCAGAGAATCTGTCAAGGGTGGAAGGGACCATCAGAGAAGACATCTGGTCCAACCTCTCTGCTCAAGCAGGGTGATCCTAGAGCATGTGGCACAGGGTTGTGTCCAGACGGTTCTTGAATATCTCTAGTGAGGGAGACTCCACAACCTCTCCAGACAATCTGTTCTAAACCCGCACAGTAAGAAAGTACTTCCTACTGCTCAGGTGGAACTCCTCTGTGTCAGTTTCTGCCTGTGGCCTCTTGTCCTATTTCTCAGCACCACTGAGAAGAGCCTGGCTCCAGCCTCCTGACACCCTCCCTTCAGATACTTGTAGACGCTGATGAGGTCCACTCTGTCATCTCCTCTCCAGGCTGAACAGCCTTTCTTCATAAGAGAGATGCTCCAGTCCCTTAATCATCTCTTTGTCTTTGGCTGGACCCCTCTGTTGTCCAAGGGATTTAAGTGTGAGATAGCTATAAAGGTTTTTTGGATATTTTTCTGCCCCAGGCTCGGCAATTGTAGAAATTACTGCATCTCTGAGCTGTTCAAAAATGGCTGAGCTATTACTGACATAATTGCTAAAGAAAGTTGAATTGAATTTCTGTCTCCAAAGAGCTTGACTCTCAGGCTGTTTTCTGGCTTGGGTAATGCTGAATGACACTGAAATATCTGGGCCATATTTGCCCTGAGTGGTTGTACGGAGGCCCTCTGTGCTCAGAATGTTTGTTCAGGAAACTTCCCAGTCTGACCATTCACAAGACTCCTTGGCAGACCCAGCATCAGAGACTTTGACTACTGGGACTGAAGGCCCTTAACGGCAGGCAGCTCCCTGCTGACTCCCTGTACACCTCATAATCACACAGTCAGAGCAGGTTTCCTTAGGGGTTTGACCCCAGGTTTCCCATAGCAGAGTCTCAGATATCCCATTCCACAAAGCAATTTATTCCCCACACAGTAACACAGAAACAGCTTGAGCTGAGTGCCTCTAAGGAGAGACCCCCAGCTAAAGAACCGCTGAGCTTTTAGACCCTCACAGTCCAAGCTACGCACAAGTCTTGCTCGTCCTCACAAGTCTTCAGCTCCTGCTACGTCTCCCAGTGTTCATCCGCCTGGCTGGCAACACTTGACTTCATGCCCTTTGTTAACCAAAGTATTGACAGTTCGTGGCCTCGTGTCAGGCTCCCACCCAGAGTTCAATCTGCAGCTTGCTAACCAAGCTACCTGTACCAGATGTATCTTTCCACAGCACACTGCCACGGGGCTTCCTTTGCTGATAGCAGGAACAATAGAATTACTCTCCAACTTTTTCCTGGAACTGCAATAATTGGGTTTGAAATTAATGTTAAGGATTTTACATTTTATTATTTTATGTGTTATTTTTTATAGCACGGGGTATTAGATTTCCATGGCAAGTTTGTGGGGATGGAGGGCTGCCTCCCTGAGAAGAGACCAAGGGCTACTCTGTGCTGGGCACAGCCAGTTCTATCTGCTTCAAGCTGAGCCACAACAGGGCACAGCTGAAACCCTCAACAGTGATCCAGTCATCTCTTGAGAACCTATTTAAGAAAGGGTAAAACATACTGTAGAGCAGCTGTGAAAGAAGTGAGAAAAACATGGGAGAAGCAGCACAAGATTCTCCTGCATCCCAAGAAGGCCATGCTGGAGCAGGCTGTTTCTCTGCAGCCTGTGGATCACCACAGTGGAACAGATGTCCACAGCAGCCTGAGGAAGACCCCACACCACAGCAGGTGGCTGTGCCTTGAAGAAAGCTGCAGCCCACAGAATGCCCACATAGGAGCAGCTTTTGTGTCACGACCTGTGGCCCATGGGGGACCCACACTGGAGCACTGAAAACTCTCATCCTTGTTTCTTCCGCATGGCAGACAATGCTTTCAAAATGGCATTGACTCAAAGAAGCCTGAAGTACAGTAAATAAAGCAGGATGAAGTATGACCCTCATTGTTTTGTTCCCCAAAACCGGAATTATATCAATGTTAACTCTCAAAATTTTTGAACTATGTCTTGGAGTATTTGAGAATATAACTGCAGCAAAACCACACATTGCCTTATTTCTAAATCTTTCAGAGACACGTGGTTTTTCCTTTGGAATCAGCTGAATCATGGCGAAATGTTGGCTCTACTTATACAGATTTTTCCTTGGGACAAGGTGAATTATGTGTAAGTGCTAAACTCCTTCAATTATACATGCGGCAAGGTAGTAACTGCTCAAAAGTGTAGTAATCTGAGTAAGTCCATAGTATTGAGCCTGAACTGCTTAAATGTTTTGAAACTCAAAGACGAAACCATTCCAGAATTTTTCATCTGTTCTTGCTATGCAATAAGAAGTCTTCTTATCAATAAAACATTTCAGCTGAACTTGAAAGACTGTTCTTGTAGTTCAAGGAACAAATACAGAGTTATATTCTTCCTGCCATTGTCAAATAAATTCATTCAGTAGTTTGGCAAAACAGAAATTTTAGGAGTCCAATAGCCACCTGAACACTTTCAGCTGAGAAGACCCTGATCTACAAATTTTATTCAGAATTGTAATTTAACATATCAGTAGACAACAGAGGTCTCTCTGGCATGTTGACAGATCTTCTAGTTGCTTAAAAGAAGTTACAAAGTACTATACTTAACATTTTATTATTTTATGTATTATTTTTTATAGCACGGGGTATTAGATTTCCATGGCTAGGAATCTAACCTAAACCTCCCCCAATTCAGCTTCATGCTATCTCCTTGAGTCCTGTTACTGGTCACGAGAGTGAATAGGTCGGTACCTACCATCCCCTTACGAGGAAGTTGTGACTGCAATGAGGTCTCCCGTCAGTCTCCTCTTCTCCAGGCTGAACACACCAAGTGACCTCAGCCGCTCCTCATACAGCTTCTACTCAAGGCCCTTTACCATCTTTATTGCCCTCCTTTGGACACTCTGTAAGAGCTTAATGTCTTTCTTATATTGTGGTGCCCAAAACTGCCACAATATTCAAGGCGAAACCAAAGCAGTGCAGAGCAGAGTGGGACAATCCCCTCCCTCGACCGGCTGGCGATGCTTTGCCTGATGCCCCCCAGGACACAGTTGGCCCTCCTGGCTGCCAGGGCACTGCCGATTCATCTTCAAATTGTTGTCAACCAGGACTCCCAGGTCCTTTCAGCAGCACTTCTCTTGAACCTCTCATTCCCCAGTCTATACACACAACCAAGGTTGCCATGTCCCAGGTGCAGAATCCACCACTTGCCCTTGTTGAACTTCATATGGTTGGTGACTGCCCAGTCCTCTAATTTGTTGAAGTCTCTCTGCAGGGCCTGCCTGCCCTTGAGGGATTTGACAGCTCCTCCCACTCTAGTGTCATCAGCAAAATTACTTAGCATTCCTTTGAGTCCTGTGTCCAAGTCATTTATGTCCAAGGTGTTGAAGAGAACTAGGCCAGTGATGGAGCCCTACAGAACACCACTAGTGGTTGGATGGTGTTTTTCAATGCTTCCCAGAATAATCTTTTCCATGATTTTACCAGGCACTGAAGTGAGACTGAGAGGCCTGTAGTTTCTGGGATTCCCCTTCTTGCCCTTCTTGAAAATTGGGATAACATTTACTAGCTTCCAGTCACCTTGGGCCTCTCCAGACTCCCAAGATCACTCAAAAATCATCAAGAGAGGGTTTTTAATGACATCAGCAGCTCTTTGAGTGTTCTGGGATTAATCCCATCAGGCTCCATAGATTTGCAGGGATCCAGCTGGAGCAGCAGATCCCATTCAAGTTCAGGGTCAAGGAAAGTTGATCATTCTCACAGTCATGGTCCTCCAGCTCAGGAGGTACTGGGACCCTCATCCATGGTCCACTGGTCCATCATCCATGTTGAAGACAGAGGCAAAGAAAACATTAAACACCTCTGCTATGTCTGTCCCCATTTGTGTGGTGACCATCCTCATCCTGTAATGGGCAATAATATTTCTATACTGCCTACTGGCGATTTTGAAAAAACTCTTCCTATTGCCCCCCAGATTTCTGCCCAGCTTCAACTCAGTTGAGCTTTGGCTGCACAAGTTCTCTCCCTTCGATGGTAAGTATTTTTATTGTATTCTTCCCATTTCATCTGGCCTTGCTTCCACTGTGCATACACCTTCCTTTTTTACCTTATCTCCAAGAGAAGATCCCTCTTCAGCCAAGCCAGCCTTCTCCTTGCTTGACTTCTGACATTTGGGAGTCGCCTGCTTCTGTCTCCTCAGGACATGATATTTGAAAAGTGACCCATACTGATGGACCCCAGCACCTGCAAAAACATATTCCCAGAGGAATTAACTCACCAGTTCCCTGAGCAGCCTTAATCTGCTCTCCTCATGTCCAGAGTTCAGGTTTTGTTGACACTTTTCTTCCTGTCAACAGAAATTTTAAACTCGATCACTTCATGGTCACTGTGGCCAAGACAGCCACCAATCTCCTCTTCTCTCAGGAGATCCACTCTGCTGACAAGCAGCAGATCAAGGAGGCCATCTTTCCAAGTCCATTCTCTTAGGACCTATTCCAGAAAGTTGTCATCCATGTGTTTTAGGAATTTTCTGGTGTGGGTTGTACCAGCAGTGTGATGATCACAGTTAATTTCTGGCAAGTTGAAGTCCCCCTAAAGGGCAAGGGCAGTTGACATGGAAGTCCCCCTTAGTTCCTCAACAAATAATTCATTGACATCATTGTGCTGGCTGGGTCTATAGCAGACTGCCACAATGACATCCACATTATTTGTTTTCCCCTTGATTCTTACCCAGAAGCTTCAAATGTACCATTCCCAACTGTGAGCTCCATACATTCTCACCCTTGCTATTACGTACAGTGCCACCTCCCTCCTCTTCTGCCTACCTGTGCCTCCTGAAGAGCCTGTGATTATCCAACAGGGCACTCCAATCACAGGAGTCATCCCACCATAGAAATGATTTATTGAAAATAATGTTTTCAAACTAAGCAGGGTAGGCTTGAAGCAATCACCATGCTAAAGGAAATTTTATGTTCGTAAATTCTGGTGTGGTATTGTGCATGCATTTTGGATTACCAAACGATTAACTTACTTGTATGTCCAGGCTAATTAACCTCTTTCCTATAAATGAGTGTCCTAGTCCATTTGCAGGACTAGCTTATTTGTAAGCTTACAAGCCCTTGTGCCATTGTTTTGAACTCATGTCTTCTGTCATCTTGAACCTCAGAATTTAGGGGCTTATCTCCCTTTTCAAAACTCTGTTGAATTCTTGTTGATCTGGGCTTTGGAAGTTTGTCTATAATTTTCCAGATTTCCCCTTCCATTTCTTCTAGTACTGCATTAAGGTTGACCTTCAGTGTCCAAAATCATAATGTGCTCTAAGTGTCAAAAGAGCTTAAGCCCATAATGTACTTTACTTTTTGTATTTTACTTTTTTGTTGTAGTTGCTGAATCATTTAGTTTTTGTACAAATTTAAAATTTCTATAGATATCAGTAAGACTATACATGTGTATCCTAAATGCCGTTATGTAGTAAAGCATATAAAATATATCTGTGATTAAGAACTTAACAGTCATAAAAATATCTTATTTTTAGCATCTGTAAAACATAACTGCATTATCACTGTTTTGCCCTAATTCAATTTTTTTTTATGTTATCGAAACTCAGTACTTCATATATGTTTTTTTAGAATTGCACCTGAAAAATTGCAATGGAATTGGATACTAGATTTTTTCAAGAGTGGTATTTCATTTTGTGTCTGTCACAAAGTAGTATTTTGGTTTGAAGAGAAGTACTTTTAAAATACATTTCTGGGTTTTTGTGAAACCAGAAGATGGCAGCAAGTGTTGATTAGAATTTTGTGCCACTAAATCACTTCACACCTTCAGAGCAAATCAATACCCTTTGTAATGCAAGCATTTGTTTTGAATGTGATGTGTAACAGAAAAGAGCTAATTTACATTTGCATCACTACCGTTATTGTTGCACAGGGAAGTAAGAGGGCTAATCCATTTCAAACAGATTTATCCATTTGAAAAGACTAATGCTGTGAGAAGCAGTGAGTGTGCGTATGCTAAAGAAATAATGCAATGGTCTGTCCAACATATTACCTGATAATACAAACCTACATGCATAGTGCTGGTTTTTCCTTCACACTGCCATGTCTGAAGTTTTTGTAGCACGTGTTTGGAAGACAGGTTGCTGTTTCTGGATAGGCATCAACAGTTGAAAGTATTAATGGTGATAGAAGATATCTCAAATGTTAATTCCAGGGTAGTCCAGAATCAGGGTAGTCCTTCCATGGAGTTTGGTGGGAACATGCAAAACTGAGGTCTAATTCTTCTGAGTGTATCAGCTGGTTTCTAGTTTGGTGAGATGGATGGGAATGAACCAGCAGGTAGAGGTGCAGGAGGTTTATAGCTTTCTTTGTGCATTTTGAGTATTGTATATAATATTAGTTTGTGGAAAGTTGGTAATAAACACAGACTATACTTTCTGCACAGTTTTATTAGAATAGTACACTTGGCCAGAGCAATTCATTGGCATGATTTTAAATCCTTTCTGGAAGTCACATACTGGGCCACACACTGAAGCTATCTTTGAGTAGATGGCTCAACAGTTCAAGAGAATAAAAGTCCTCCCATCTTAATATAAATTACAATGGATCAGAGAGGAACTGGGAAAAATATAAGGAACCTCACACATCATTAAATAGTAGTTTTAGGATATAAACATAGATTCATAGAATCATACAATCATAGAATAATAGAATCAGCCAGGTTGGAAAGGACCTCTGAGATCATCAAGTCCAAGCCTTGATCCAACATCACCATGGTTACTAGACCATGTCACTAAGTGCCACATCCAGTCTCATCTTAAAAACCTCCAGGGATGAAGAATCTACCATTTCCCTGGGCAGCCCATTCCAATGCCTGATTACCCTCTCTGTAAAGAATTTCTTCCTAATATCTAACCTAAACCTCCCCTGGCAGAGCTTTAGGCCATGCCCTGTGTTACTGCTGGTTGCCTGGGAGAAGAGACCAACCCCCACCTGGCTACAACCTCCTTTCAGAGAGTTGTAGAGAGTGATGACGTCTCCCCTGAGCCTCCTCTTCTCCAGGCTAAACAACCCCAGCTCCCTCAGCCTTTCCTCATAGGACTTGTGCTCAACTTCCTTCACCTACCTCGTTGCTCTTCTCTGGCTGGGTGGAAAATGGGTTGAGTGCAGCCCAAGGAGAAAGACTTGGGGGTATTTGTGCTAAAAAAGCTCAATTTGAACCAGCAATGCCCAGGAAACCAGCCACATCCTGGGCTGCATCAAAAGAAGCATGGGCACCATGGTGAGGAATTTGATTCTGGCCCTCCACTCTGCTCTTATGAGACCCCACCATAAGTACTCCATCCAGCTCTGGAGCCCCAACACAAGAAAGTCATGGATCTGTTAGAATAATTCCAGAGGAGAACTGTTAAGTTGATCACAGGGCTGTCACACCTCTCCCATGAAGACATGCTGAAATAGTTGGGGAAGCTCGGAAAAGAGAAGGCTCCAGGGAGACCTTATAGCATCTTACAGTACCTAAAGTGGGCATACAGGAAAGATGGAGAGGGACTCTTCACAAGGGCATGTAGTGATAGGACTCAACAAATACCACAGCTACATTAGCACTGTTGTATTTGCTTCTGAGCAACTTTGCAAAGTTACAGAAATGAAAAAATAAAGTTAGACCTTGATTTTAAAGGTATCTTTTTTCTGACAAGAAAAAAAATAATAAATTCAAATCAGTGAAGTATGAAAACATCTGGATGATTTCTTAACTATAGGAGAGATGAATTCTCATGTCTAGTAATATTTCATAGTTTTTATCTCTTCTATTTTTGGTTTACCATATCTATCATTACCGTTAGTACTCTCCTACATAGTCTTTCCTATTCCCATTCAAATTAATTCTTAGTACACAGTGGAATATAAAGCCTCTGGAGAGTGATTCACTGTTGTACTATCACAATTGCTTGCTAAATTACTTAATCAGTAGGGGAATAATGGTAAAAGGCAATGCATCACAGCTTCTGTTAGTCAAAGATGTCTACACATAAACTGGCTTTATCACCTGAGAATAGTATACGTATGAAAATAAATTTTAAAGATGTTTTAAGATGCTGATGTTCCATTAAATGTATGTCACGTATTAAAATAAATCGATCATCTCTAGCTGCACTACTAGAAAAGACGGTAAAAAATTTTTGTCTTCATAGAGCCTAAAGAAGTGCCAAAAACCTAGAGAGCCCCTTTGGCCAATAGTAAAACTCTTTTGTATTTTTTTGATACTGAGTTTATCTCAGTAAGGAGGTAGACTTTAAGAAAGAGCAACATTGTATGTACATTCACATTTTTTAGCTCCTGTTTTTTCCCCAACACACCAAGTGCCAGAAGAAATCTCAGGTCTGCAGCCTAAATGTGTTTTAAAGCATATTATTTTTTTCATCTCTTTGATAATATCCATTTTTCATTTTAAATACAATTTTGCCCACATCTCAACAAAACTCTTATACAACTACAGATTGCCCAGGGTTTTCCTCTGCTCTCTTTGTGTCTTCTTCAATTATCTTTCTTCATTTATCTTGTTGGAATTGTTTCCTCTTGGTATGCTATTAAACAGTAACTGTTTTGAAAGCAGAGGAGTGCTGTGCCAGTGCACAGCTTACAAGTTGCTGTAACTGATCTTCAAATGGATGTGAGACCAAGTTAAAAACAATGCTATGACTCTTCTTGCTTTCAAAAGTCAAATTCTTTTGACTATTTTAGATCATTCATTTTCATGTATTTTAAGCAAGAAAATGGAAGTGGAGGTTTCAGCTATTAATTTTGTAGGAGGATCCTGGTGCAGTCAAACCAATGAACAACAGAGAAGTTATGCTGATGAGAAATTCATAATGAAAAAGGGTAAGGGCCTGATTCTTTACAAATTCCTTCTTTTTCACACCACTTTTATTTCTCAGACTTGTCAGCACTGTTATCCCAGCGTTGTTGTTAGGTGTTTGGTTCTTGTTTCACTACAAAAAATTGATAGTGTGAAATAATTGGTATTTGCTAGGTCCCTCAGCTGCTTTTATTAGCTCTTCTCTGTAATAATTTTCTACCCCCATTCTTTGATTACCTGCATTTTTGACAGTTCCTGCAATGACTTGACTTATAAAAGAATTTTGGGGCTTTTTTAATTGTCAGTTATGACCTCTAGTTAATGAACTTGGCAGCAATTGGTGCTGAAATACATTTGCTGGCATGGCCTTTAGACTGCAGGAAGTGTTCTTCCCCAGCGGTGAAACCTTACAAATTAACACTCAGAGATAAGTATGCAATAAATTTAATATAGATATGGAAGGATATTTATTACCCCTTCAGTTTTCCTGAGTTTCAACTGTTGTGTTACTGTATAATCTAACCTGATATAGAAAAAAAGACTATTTTTTTATGCTGGTGTATAGTCTTCCATGTAGCATGGCTATTTGGCTTATGAAGGTTATGTAATCTCTACTGCTTTTGTGTACCTATCAAATCATATCACCAAGACTCAGATTGAATCTTGTTCTGGCAATAGATAGAACTGCCAAACAATGTGCTGCTGCTCCTTCCTCTTCATACTTCTCCTCTCTTTCATCAGGGAGTCCCTCCCTCAGGAGACAGTCTTCAACAAACTTCTCCAGCATGGGTCCTTCTCCTTCACATGGACTGCAGTTTCGCACAAACTACTCCAGCATGCGTTGCTTTCCCAGAGTGCAATCCTTCAGCAACAGGCTGCTCCAGCGTGGGTCCCTCAAGGGGTCACAAGTCCTTCCAGAAAACCTGCTCCAGCGTGGGCTTCTGTCTCCACGAGGCCACAGGTTCTGCCAACAGCCTGTTTCAGTGCAGGCTTCCCATGGGGTCACAGACTCCTTCAGACATCCACCTGCTCCATCCACGAGCTGCAGGGGGATATCCGCTCCACCATAGACCTCCACCAGCTGCAGGGGCACAGCTGCCTCACCATGGTCTGCACCACAGGCTGCAAGGGAACCTCAGGTCTGACACCTGAAGGACTTCCTCCGCCTCCTTCTTCACTGACCTTGGTGTCTGCAGGTCTGTTTCTCTCACGTATTCTTACTCCTCTTTTTCAGCTGCCTTTTGTGCAGCAGG
>VYXB01000438.1:34106-54259 GCA_013397135.1 Pachyramphus minor | reverse complement strand
CTTCCTTCCTTCCTTCCTTTCTTTTTCTTCCTTCCTTCCTTCCTTCCTTCCTTCCTTCCTTCCTTTCTTTTTCTTCCTTCCTTCCTTCCTTCATCTTTTGACATCACAATTCCTAGTCACAAATGTAACTCCCTGATACAAGCTGTAAGAAGTCTCACAAGTAAGGTTATCCACATTCAGGTTTCTTTTGGTACTTGGTTTATGACAATTTTTATTCAGTTTTAATTTTATATTTTTAAATAATTATACAGATATCCTTTCATTTGTATAATTGTTATACAATTTATCTATTATTCCCCTTCTGATCTCTGTATGTAGATAACAGACTCTTCATATCCAGGCTATCTCAGGTATCCAGTTGTCGTTATTCATCCTATTCATAGAATCTTTTTAATGAAAAAGTAACTTAATTGTTTAATCACATTATCACTATTCTACTTTAATGGAAATATGAAGAACATTATGTTAAGAAGCATTTTCAAAAGATAAACAAGCATCATTTATTCTGCTTATAAGATGTAAGATCTCTAGTTTACAATAGCTTATATAAAAAAATCTGACTCTAATGTTAGTCATTGACAGTTCAGAAAATATGCAGGCCTAAGGATGACTGCAAGTCAAAAAGAAATAATTTTCTGGCGTCAAATTCTCCCTTGATAACATTTACTTTAGCCACTTAAAATTGTGTAAGATAAACATGAGCTGCCATCAAAGGAAAGATCTGCATTCACTTTCACTGATGACCATTTGTACTGTATTTTGTCCTCAAATAATGGCCTTGAAAGGTTGTGAATCGATTCCCTAAAAAAGTCTAGATTATCCACAAAGATCTAGTAGCAACCTGCGCTGTAAGTGGACAGAACAGAGATAAAAGAGTCTAAAGAGAGGCTCCTACAGCTACAGAAGTGAGATTTATTGTATTGGCAGAACTATTGGAAGTGGTAATTCCTGTATGCTTCACTGATAAGCTCATCCTTGGACATTGGTGATTTTTCATCTCATAAATCGGTAGCACAAAGTGACAGTAATAAATATGACTGGATAACTGCAGCCTAACTTTTCAGTCCTCATCCAAATAGGACCACTGATTTTCTGCTCAATATTTACTCATTTACTTATATTACTTGTCTCTGCATCTCTATATTGATTTTTATTTGTGCTGAGAGAAAAAGAGCAGGGAGTGAAGTATAACAAGGTGTAAGTATTTCAGTATTTTTGAAATACACGTTGGTAGGATTGGCTTCACAGAAAAAGATGTATGTCTGGGCCAAGTAGCAGAATCCAGAGCCCTGGATTAAGCTGTGTGGCATCCCCACAGAAAATACTTGCTTCAGAACATGATACACCAAAACTCCTTCACAATGAGATGCCTAACATAGCCAGTGTTGACTGAGTGTCAAACAGCATTTCTTTATTCTATGGCTGGAGGTGTCATGCTTCCTAGGTTCCAGCAGCTCTCTGATACAGCATTCACTCCAGCTGGATGAGACATGGTTTGACACCTGTTAAAGGTGAGTAAAATGTCCAATCTTCCTGGAACATGCTATTATTTAGGTGTCCCATGCCACATACAGCACTAAGCTGTTCCCTAGGTGACTAAAATTCTGTTGGCTATGAATTAGGCCAGACAGATGGAGGAAGATGGCAAAGTGCTCAGTCCTAACCCTTGCAATCTTTGCTCCTTTTTTTTCATATGAATAGAGACTGTAGCCCAAAATCCTTTCCCCAATAGACAAAAGATTTCCAAACTCAGTCATATTGTTAACAATACCTCCTAGCAGCCAAGGCATGTGGCAGAAACAGAAAAAAGTGACTGTTTCATTCATATAAATGGGAAAGGAGGCAGCCTGTGGAGGCATTAGTGGTTCCCAGTTATGCTGCTCAGCCCAGAGGAAAATTCAGCAGGGGAAGCTGTCTGCCATTTCCTCTTCCATTTCCTGGACTGCCATCCCATATGTACCAGAGAGCAGCCTCTGGACCACTCTGAACCGATCCCCAGCCACTAGTGGTACAGGTATTGTAGTGTGACAGTATCTGCAAAATTTTTGATTTTGTTATTTGATCATATTCTCTCATGAAATCACATATTCTATACATTACAATTAAATAAACTATATCTCTATTTGCAATATTTGTACTTCTTAACAAGATGTTGGGTAGTCTAACAGATTAGTATATTTCTGAGACTCACGTTTTCCTATACCTATTGGGAAGGAGTAGTTCTACTCCTCATTCTGAGTGGCTAATCTACTTAAATATAGTTGTTCCTTAGGCAATTGTGACTGTGTGCCAGAAATGCAGAATATATCAACAATTCTACGTGGAGAATTGGCAGATCTACAGTTCTTTGCCAAAACAGGAGACTAATCCAACCCCTGGCAACGTCAGTGGGACTGATATCAGTAGGAACAATAGCAGGGCTATGACATTTCCTTGCCTAGAGCTTATATATTCTGACTATTGTTTTTTTAACCTTCTGTTCCAAAAGTTATGGAACCAGTGGGGTACACTGGCACAGATGGGACAGTGCTGCAGTATAAATGTTTACATCTAAAGCCACAATGGCAAAAAAGACTACATAGCACAGAATCTAGGTTGTGTTTAGGCAACCATGCCTCAATTTTAGACAGTTTTTTTTGGTGTTTTTGGTGGTGGTCGTGGTTGTTTGGTTTTTTTTAAGTTTCCCTCATTGTTTAATGCTTGTTTTATGATCATCAGAAAGGTAATTGTGGAAGCCAGCAATGTTTCTCATGAGGATGCAGTCAGAACCATAACCCACTAGCAAATACAAATTAGTGTATAACTCATGTTAACCTCACATTAGAAAGCAGGAAAAAACCCCAGAGAATACATCTCTTGGAATAAACTTTAGTAGCCATAAAAAGCACTGTAAAAGGGGAAATAATGTGTAATTGTGTCATAGATGACAGCCTATGGATAGCACTGATTTGTGCTGCCGGAATGTTAAACGCTGGAGAGAAAAATGTTGTACAGAAAAATCAGATTTTTCTGCTTCAAACTGATTAACTATCGATGTGGAACTTTAATCTACATAATGGATAAACACATCATTAAAATTGAGTTTTGGTACTAGTGAGAAATGGTAGTAGGAGCAGGTATATAAAAATTCCAATAATGGCAATGAGTACCTTTATGAACTCTTGTTCTCTCAAATTAATAAGATTATAGATATGATGCATATCAGATTGTGTTTCAAGGAGAAATAAGTTTTAGTTTTGTCATTATAAAGAAGGACTTTAAACTTTGGCAGTTCATACTTTCAAAAGGCAAAGAAAAATATCTACGGGTTGTGGGAAAAACTTACCTTTGTAAGTTTTGAATGGCTCAAGTCAGCAGTACCTTGCCTTGGACCAACTGTACTTAGTGAAATAGGCAAAATGCCTTTGGTAAGGCAACAGACAAAAATGTAAATTTTATCCTGTGTATTACATGTTGGTGAAAGTGAAAGAACAAATTGGTTTTGGTTCATGGAAATGATCACTATGCATAAACATTTGTGAATCAGGAAGGCATGTATAACTTTATTTTGGATGCTCCAGTTTTCTTTCAGTGAATCCATTCATTTAGCAAGCCCACAAAACACAAAGATCTCTCAGATGGAATGTTTTATGTCATATTTCTGTTTCTGTAGCACACTTCCATTGTCCACATGCACAAACACAAACAGAGTTCTGCTTTTTCTATGATAACCACAAATGTCTACTGTTTTTATGAAATTTGGCACAAAATTCCTACATTACAGAATTCACTAGAAAATAATGTGGGTGATTTTTTGTGGATAATTTGGGGCTAATTGTTTTGTGAAAGGCTAAATTATTGGCTTTGCAAGGTAAACTATGCAGAAATTATGTCTCACAATCCCTCAGGTGTTTCACTAACTTTTTTAGGTAAAGAAAAGATAATTGATCGCAGAGCTGTTGCTCCGCCAATAATTTGGTGGAATTATTCACACAATCCCCACTTTTACAACTGGCTCCTTGCTGCAGTTACAAGAGGAGAGTTTTGTAAATGTTGTAATATAATTCTCATTAGATAGTCTCCATACTGCAAAGATTCACCTTCTAAAGATTCATTGTTTTAACTCAGGCCAACTCAGGACAACTGTTCTGGATTGAAGGCAAATGCAAAATATAATTTTCATATTAGATTTTTCTCTCATGCAGCTTACCTGATTAGCTGCTGTTAAAACAAGTGGTTACAAATACTCATGCTTCAAGGCAAGTGAAAAGGGTAGGCTGTAACTTCAGCAGTGCCAATAGGAGTATATTTGACCTTGCACCTACATTTCTGACATTGTTTAACCTATCCACAATTAGTGAATTCCAATTATTTGTTCAGAAGAGCCATTTGTAATTGCCTGGCGTAAGCCTGCCTTTAGGATGCAAAGCAGAAAACAATGAAAATGCTACACTGGTGAATTACACAGCAGCACTTAAATGTATAAATTAAATGGGCCTCTTTTCACAGCTTTCTCTTTCTATTCTGAGAGGCCTCAGCCTGGTGACATCAAAGACAGGATTATGTGAGAAAATAAAAACTTGATCTAATGTCCATGTTTGAAGTCATAAAAGTCCTCTTCTCTCCAAGCCAAAATAATCGTCCTTATAGCACAATGAGCTAAGGTCCAGGTGCAGCGGGGGAAGGTTCCAACGGGGCACTGAGGATATTTCAGAAAAGGCAGAGTTGTACATTAAGCCTGTAACCTTCCTAAATGTGCTAAAAGATTGTATGTAGGCTTTGGAAGCTTTGTTCTGTCCCTTAGTTTGTTAAGTCTTTCATTTAATTAAAGAATGTTATTATGCATGTGGCTGGATTGGGTTTTGATGACAATTTAAGTTGTTTCACTTACTTACAGGCAATTCTATACCATGATATATGAGAAATCAAGAAGGGGATGCTAAAACACAAGGTCGTTTAAGAGTACACTGTGATCTATGTTGTTAATGTCTGTGCATGCAACATTCCATTTCTGATATATTTGACACACTGTCTATGATTTACAGAAGGATTTAGAAGGTAAGGCAAAATGATAAACTTTTTGTACTTTGAAACTTGTTCTTCACAATGAGGGAGTCTTCTTGCATTAAAATATTCTCTCATGTGATGAAATTATCTTCTCTGAGTCTCTAAAATTGCCAAAGAACAACGGAAACTTTCACCTCACAAAAATGCGCAGCTTCAACGCTTCATAAAGAAGACTTTTGTTTAATGTGAGCATCTCAAAAACATGCCCTTAAAAGTTCTTGCTCTTAGAATAGTGAAACAACTATCATGGGCTTGGACAGTCTCTCAACAGGCCAAAGCAAGTGCTACTGTCCAACTTAAAATGCAAGCCGATTGCTGCAAGATTTGATAAACATCAGATACTAGTGACAATACTTGCCTTCTGTACAGTCTATGATCTTGCCATATGGTTGTCTCTTTGCCCTGAATTTTCTGCTTATTACACATATTCACTAGCAGAAGAGATACATAGATAGCAGGTTTTCAATTCCTAACTATGGACAAGCAGATGCAATAGTCCACGTTAAAAATAAGGTATTAATAGACCATATGTCTGATATCCACTACAGCCTCAATTCCACCATTGGACAATTTGCAATAGTTTGATTATATTCTATCCTGCTACAATGCTAGGGGAAGATTTCTCAGTGATGTATTTACAATGACTTTAAAATAATGTCTCTATTATATTACTACAGTTTATTTACATTATGTATCTGTTTCCAGACAAATAGCTCTATTATTATCAAAGTATTGGAATAACTATATTTCACTCACTTGAATTATGATAGCAAATAGAATAATATTATTCAAAAATCTGATTTTATACTGGTTTTATATATATAGATCATGTAGCTACATATTTTGATGACTATAATGTAGTTTAATTTGTTTCTTTTATAATTGTATTAAGGTACACATACTGCCAATTCTGCAACTACCTGCCTAACTGTATCTGCCACTTTGTAAGGTCATTTCTCTTTTCTCCTACTGAGTTTAAGTCATTAAATGCATCTTGCCCTTTTCATTTGTAAAAGCTTTAAAATTGGATACTCCTCTTCAATGGAAGCTTTATTAGTTCAAGATTCATGGAGGGGCCATCAGTAGCATCTTTGTTAATTTAGTTCCTGACAGACAAGGAACATTTCTTCATGATGCAGGACACAAAAATTAGTGCTAATTCTATAGGGCGGGTAGCATATTAATTAGATTTTACCAGGATACATAAATCATTATGATGTGTTTTCCCGTGGTCTTACTGCTACTACATAACAGTTCTGTCAGGTCAGCCTTCCAGGTGAACGTTTTCTTCCTGTCTAGCTTTCAGGCAGGACAGTGATGCTAAAGTGATTGGATAAGTACAAAGACAGGTTTTCATTACTTGAAGATAGTGGCAAGGCCCTCATGGAATATTTTCAAGATGTTAAAGTGGGAGCAACTTTAATCCTACAAGAGGCCCTTGAGGCTTCTTTTCCCATTTGCAGCTCTGGGTGGTCCAGCTGAAACTTTTTTGATCATTAGGGTCCCCCTAAGCATTTGGATGACAATGAAGTTCACAAAAATTCTTAGGATGAGGGCCTGCTAGAATATTTAACAAGCTCTCAGCATCCTTTACTGCTTCTGTGAAACTTTCATCTGCCCATTTTCCGGTATTTTGTCATTTCTAGATATGACAACAGGAAACATTTAGCAAACAAAAATATTGAGAATAAATAGTTGCATAACCAAGAAGAACTGGGTAACATCCATGCTATAGATGAAAGCAGCTGCCTAAGTGGTTAGGTGCAAAGCAACAAAAACCTGACATCCATCCATCTATCCACATTTGGGTCTGGACTCTGCCATCTGCCAGCCTCAGAACCTTGAGGAAGAACAAGGCAGTTCTTCCAAGGAGTTGATGCTCCATACTGCTTGGAAAAGGGATAATGCTAATTAGAAACCACAAAGCTCAAAGGGATAGGGAAACCTGATTAGCTAGCTTATCTCAGTAAGAATTCGAAAATATTTGGCTCAGATAAGACTCAAAGGAAAGAGGAAATCTGTCTGCATTCAGACTGTCTCTGAGGCAGTGCTGGAACCAAAGCTTATTTGCATGAGAGTTCAAGTGGATATTTATTATTGCTTTCTTCCGAATAGGACAGGTACTAGCAACTACCCTAGAGTTTTATGAACACAATGTGGTATTTCAAAAGCCATTTATTGTTTCCTTCTATCCCCTTCTGAGAATTGAACTTAAAGGAAAGTATCAAAATGAAAGGCTGTTCCTACGAAAGAAAAGAGGAGCTTGCAGGTGAGACTTGAACCAATATTTGTGAGGTTTAGATGCATCATCTGCCTCTGTTAACAGCTACCTAAGCAAAGTTAGATTTTCTTTATGTTCTCTGTAAAATATGGCACTAGTACCATATTTTATGTGTTCTGCACCTCTATTTAGCATGAAAAAAAACCCAACTCAGTATTTACTGGGCCTCCTGGTTCTCTGCATGTGTAGTACTTTACGTGTCTGACTTGCAAGTTCCCAAGAAATTTGTTTGATTTGGGGGTTTTGTTTGGTTGGTTGGTTGGGGTTTTTTGTGTATCTATTATTTTGTTATGGTGGTGCCTTTCACTAAGGAGATCTCACATGATTTTCATCGTTTGGCCTGGTGGGCCAGCAAGCAGTGTTCCTAAATACAAAGCAGCAGTATTAACAAGTTTTGGTATCCCTAGAGAAGTCTCTGAATGTCCTAGCTATATTGAGACAAAGTAATTGAATCCTTCCTTTCATTATATCCACTAGCAAGATCTGAACAGAAACTGTGTGAATCTACTCTTCCTCTTAGTCTGCTGGCACACAACAATCCCAAGGAAGGGATTATTGACATCAGAAGGATAAAGTTCAGAATGTTGTTCAAAAGAGGCAATTAATTTCCTGCAGCAGAAGAGAGTAAACAATGGCAGAGGTCTTGCAGCTATCCTCTTCACCAAACAGTTAGTGTCAGAAATTTATGCCCTTACTAGCCAGTAATGACCAATGCCTTCCTTCCTTCTTCTGCCATGAAGTCCAAAAAAATCCTCATTCACCACTTCAGAACTTCCAGAAAGTTCCAAAGAATCACAAGATGCCTCTCTGATTACAACTCACTGCCAGATGTGTGATCACATTCTTCCCCGTGGCCATCTAAACAGAGAACAGTTCCAGTGACAATTTTAACTTTCAGCAAATCAGACGAGCGAGGTTGAGTTCAACAGTTTTCTGTTCAACAGATTCCTGCCTGGGAGAAATGTGTGTTTGTGATGCCTCTCAGGCAGAATTAAGAAAACTAAATCTATTGACAGCATGCTTAATTTCCCTACAGAGATTCTTCACATTAAAAAATTGTACAGTGTCAGTAGCTGAAAAAATTACATAAAATCATAACATCTCACAAAAAATGGGGATTTGATCACAAAATTTCATATTCCAGGAAAACTTAGGAGGAATTCACTGTCAAATTGGGAGAACATGGATTGTAGAGTAGATACTTCTGAATTTGGTACCATGGAGCTGGAATCACAATAAGAAATGAACAAAACTCAGTGTGGTAAAAAATACTGTGCAAGGAAGGAAATAATGAGGGTCACAGTAAGAGTACTGTAAAGGTACTATGAAGGTATTATGAATTTTGAGAACTTCCTATTTTTTCCTTGGCTTTCATTCATATTCTTGCATATTCAATGACTTTTCTACTTATTTTATAAGGCACTGGATTATTATATGAATTATTGACTTTGGCCAACTCAAGTGTGTGTGTGAGGAAGGGAGAGGTCGAAGGTGAAATAGTGCCCTGTTCCATATTCCAACCCCTTCAAGCCTCTTTTTGCAGTCCCAGAGCTGCAGTCAGTCACTGGCACACCGGAAGCAGTGCCCCTCACCCCACCCTAGAGCCCAGTCCAACCCCAGAGTGGTCAGTGGGCCAGGAGTCCTGCCTGGCAGGGTGGCCACAGGGAGTCAGAGCAGATAAAAACAGAGACATGCATGGTTGTGGTCCTGCCATTTCTGGGACTCCTTGTAGCTGCATCTATGCTGGATATAGCATGGTAGCTATAATTCCCTCTTTTTCCTGCTCTTTTTTTACTTCTTCTCCTAATGTCCTTTCTTGATATCTGGGTAACTTAAAGCTGGATGGGTTGGATTTTGCTGAGTTGTATGGCTAGTATGTGCTGAGTCAATGCTTTGCAAAATGTTTTATTTTGGTTGAATATTGCCATTTAAACTTTGCCAAGTTCACTTACTTTCTAGGTTGTGAGTAAAACTGTGTTATTCAACACACTTGAGAATATCTCTTGAGAAACATGCATAGTGTCTTCTCCCTTGTGTCCTACGAAAGTATATAAAGAACTGAAGACCCTTTTGATAATCTGGTGGGTGGATTTTTGGAGTCTTGTATATTTTTTAAAGTAAAACACCTTCAATGAGGTTGTAGCTCAAAGCTGAGGTCTTACAATTTGTTACTAAAGGGAATCTTCTGAGCTACTTGTATCTGTCAAATTTAAGCCCATGTTTTCAACATGTTTGTTTGTTTGTTTTCAACAAAGTTGAAAGTTGTTAAATAAATTGAGGCATATTCCACTTTTACGAAATCTTATAAACAGATATAATGTAAAGATACAGAGGCTCAGTAAGGATCTCAATCCACTTTTTATCTGTTTCACTGGTGTAACTGCTGCCGCTTCATTTTGAAGATATATAATATTCATTATTTTATGGTTTTTTCTTTATCTCTGTTGCAAACAGTTGAAAAATAAATAATTGATTCTCTTTCTAACCTCATTCCAACAGTCCCACTCCACTTTAAAAATTGTATATTGTAATACTAACCAGCAGTGTAGCATATTACATTGCATTTTCTTCCAAAGTCTTGTGTAGTAGGAAAGTTTTCATAAGCAGACAGTAATAATCAGTTAAACAAGGTGTAGGCACCTACCAGTGACAGCCATATATTTTATTGAGCATATGAAGTATCACAATAATTTGCATATTTACTAATCTCTTATGGTACAAATTCATACCAACTACAGTCAAAAGATCACAGAGGGATTAAGAAAAACCTAATTTCAAGACTTAAGAGAGGATAAATCCAAATCACACATACCACATAAAAGGACAGGTTAATAAAACACAAATAGCTTCTACAATCACATTACAAAGTTTCTTTTACACTTGTTCAGCAAATTATCATTTTCCAGTAGCAGTTCTATGGTGCAAGCAGTACATGAAAATGCATTTTCATTCCTTCTCTGTGCACTTCTATCTAGTATTAATCATTGATTGAACTTCAGATTATTCAGACCACCATGAAAGGAAGACCTGATCCACACTGGGAGTTTGTTGTACAGTTCACAGAGTTAAAAGCCTATATTTTGTTAAATTGAAGATAATAAAAATTAGCAGCCCTTACCAGTGTAAGAACTCTTTGTCTAGTAATTTATTCACTGGGTAACATGGTATTCAACCAAAACCCTACATTTTAATAACAAGAGGCGTGATTAGTTGATAAGGAATATCAAGTTAATTTTAATTTTTCAAATGACTGCGTTAATATAACTCTCTGGCTTAAAAATCTGGAGCATCATTAGTCTCTATGGTTGTTCAAAGGGCTGTTAATTTCTATTGTTCAATGATTACTTGATGCATAATAAAACAGTTCATGCAGTGTGAACTTACAGCTTTGTCCCAGATCTTTTGCCTTAAAAACAAATTTTTCTATCTCATTGAAAATTGCTCTCTCTCAGTGTAGACCAAGCATCCTTGTGAAGTCTAGGGAAATACAAGATACTGTGTTACATTCTGGATGTCAAATGCAGTAGAACTAATCTTCTAAAGCTGTGTGAATCTCAGCACTAGAGTTGTTTTTTTCCATGTATCATAACTTGTTTATTTTCTCCTTCAAAAAGCAGTTTCTTTTCACTAGTCCTGTAACCAGAGAAGGAGGTATAGATGAGAGTAATACGTTGACATTTCTGCCAATGCCTAGAACACCATAGATGTTTCAGCTATGCATGGCATACACTTGCTCAGTATTATAGTACCAGGACACAGAAGTCTGAGTTTCTTTTTCGTATTAGAGAGAATTTAAATCTGTACCTCTATTCAGTTTACTTCATCAGTTACACTGTCATAATATAAAAAAGGAGCTAAAATGTATAAACTTTCTAACTGTTAAAATTTATTTCACCAGAAAATAAGCAAATTATTCCAATTAATGTGACACTGTTCTTGAAATGAGGAACTGGTACATTCCTGTACCATTTAAAGTATTTTCCATATAAAATATATGGAGTTAGCCTTTGGTAGCCTTTGGACTTTTTATTCTTTTCAACTGCATCCCTACAAACATCCATGATGTCGACTTTCATATACCGTACACTAAAATAACATTAAAGAATTTTTCATTCAGGAAGCTTGGCTACAAATGAAAATCACAAACCCTGATCATGAACAATTGTCATATGTCACCTAGGCCAGTGCCCTGTCTCCAACAGCAAGCAAATAATAGATGGTCTAGAAGAAGTAGGACAGGAAAAATATGTCATGATACTTTCAGAAATATACTACTAGCACAGCAAATCTGAGCAAGAGAAAGCAACTTTCTATGGAAGAACTATGAGTGGATTTATCTTACATGAATTTTCCACTTGTTCTTAAAATGCATGTAAAATTTTAAGGACCTCAACATCCTGAAACAATTAATTCCATATTTAATTATGTGTTGTGTGAAGTATTTCTTTCTGTTTCCTTTGAATGTTTTTGATGACTGCCAATCCTGGCATTAAGAGAAAGAAAGAGCAAGTGTGCCTTACCCTACTTCTCCAGGTCTCTCCCAGCTTCGTAAATTTCTGTCATATATCTCTCTATATACTTGCAGGTCTTCCTGATGCATTCTAGATTCCTTTGGATTTAAATAGGGACATGGTATTTTCTGTTATGTTTTCTGTTCCTTTGATAGTAATTTTTCTCTTTTTTTCCACAGCTAATGAATAATAAGCCAACATTTTCTTAGAGGTATCTCACATAATTTAATAAGTATTCAAAGTTCAGAACCTATTGTTACATATATCAAACAAGAAATGTTTTCCCCATGCATATCAGTTTGCATACATCAACAGTGAATTTCACTTTCCATTTTATTATCCTGTGGATATCTTTCAGAAATTCCCAATTTGTTGGTTGGGTTTTTTTATTAGTCTGAACAACCTAACATAAGCAAACATTTGTCATTTTCCCAACTGTAACTCATCATTTGCATGCCACAATTATGAATTTCTGGGACATACAATAACAGTCTATGTGGATTTCTAATGTGAAAATTTGCCATTTATTCTTATCCTTCCTTCCCTCTCTCCATTCATTGTGTGTTTTCTGCAATGACTCTTGGACTCTGCCTTTGTAGAAAAATACCCAAGCCCTGTGGCTTATTTGACAATTCATGAACCCTGCATTTGTTGTTGCTGCATTGTTTTCTATAGGTTAAATTTCTCTGTGTGTCATTTTGCAGTTGACCCATTTTGGTACGCGGATGTGAGTTTGAATCCTTTTAGCTGAAGTGATCTTGAGTTTAGGTTTCCTTCAGAGGTTCTGAGAAAAGTGCTTTCCTCCGTGGCCAGTGCCAGTGACCACATCGTATAAGAACCAATTCTTTAAATAAAAGTATGACTTACTTAAGTATGTCCAGAATAGGGGCTGGTAGGCAGTAATTTTTTTGTCTTTAGCATGAGATGTCTAAAATTAAACCAGGTTTATCTAACTACAGCTGATTAATCTAATCATAGATCCCACAAAACTCCAGAAGCCGAGATAAAAGTTTACTTTCCAACCCCAAAGCTATTACAGATTTCAAGCACTTACATGATGTTTTAAAAGAGGAAAATCTGATCCCACGGGAGTAGCAGCAAAATTCCAAGCGGATTTGCCATATCAATTTCTGTCTGGAGAGACTTCAGAATTGGACCAATGGAGTCCAGATTTTCAGTTATGACACTGGTTGTTATATTGTAGCAGGTATCACTGAGATCCAAACATAGCCACTGAAACGTTGCTGTCACATTTAGGCCATAAACCACACTAATTTTAAGAGTCTTACAGCATTTGCTTTTCTGTCTTGAGTTTCGCACTCTATGGGTTTAAAATACACAAAGCAATGCCTTGTTTAGGAATAGTTTCCCATAAGTAGAAATAACAACTGCTATATTAACTAGCCAAAATAGATCAGAAGCATAGCAGGGTGGGATCTATGGCTTTTCTAGGCCTCCATTCCTCTAACATTAACTTTTGCTTCACTACCTTTGGTAGTGTGATGACATGAAGAGTAAGCTTGCTTCCATCCATTTCTTCTGCTTACAACCGTCCTGACTGCATCCATTCAATAAAGACTGAGCTGTGTTTCTGTGCAGAACACATGAGCACTTTAATCTGAAGCAAGCTCTTTCTGTACTGGTATAGCAGACAGACAAAATCTAGTAGTCACCACAAGGCTGTTGCCCTGTTTCATTTGACAAGGGAAAAATGTTACCCTTCACCAGTTTACACTTGCTTTTCAAATTGGAGGAAAGGATACTATTTCATTTCTCTGCATCTTGTACCATCATCTGGTTTTAAACAGCATTGGGATCGGATTTGTTTGTATATTGGGGTTTTTGGTTATTGGTCAAAAATTTGTGTAGCATTTCAAAAGCTATGTTTAGAGATGAAGTAATTAAGAATAAAGAAAAATAGGTGTATAAACAAGTTAAAAAATTCTAGTCAAATAGTTAAGTTTCCCTTGCCCTCTGACAGTCTCAAATTAGCAGGTTCTAACCCTCTGTAATCTTCATTGTATTAGCTACAGAAAATAACACTGTCTTTTGTTCATACAAAGTATGGGCCACTAACTCAGGAGTCACACTAAGCCCTCTGGGCGAGTGACCTGTGGCCCAAACTCCCACCCCGCAAAGCCCCTATGCTGCACACAGCGCTCGTGTAAGCAAAGAGCTGGGTATCCCACAAAATCGCTGAGTACCTCACCGTCTCCGTGCGTCCCTCTGGGCGATGAGCGAGGGTACGGCCCTTAGCCCCACCTCGCCTCCAACGAGAGAGCTTCTCCTGTCGCGATAGCCCCTGCGCCAAGGGTTATTGTCACGACACCTGCCCCTACTGCGCGGCCACCGCCCGCCCCGAGCGGGGGATGAAAAGCGGCGGTGACCTCCTGCTTACAGCCCGCCGTGGTACCCAGATACCCAGACTGGCCTCCTCACACCAAGAAAAGTTTTCCCGCGATGAAATTTAGATGATCCAGAATCTCAAAACTAAACAGAACCCTCTGAATAATTCCCAGAAGGATTACTACTTCTTCTGCTTCGGGTTCCTCATCACTTTTGTGCATTAGACCGACGTGAGGAGAAAACTCAGATTCCTTCCTTGGAGCACTACACAGCAGTCACATCAAGAGCAGTGGAATATGTTTAAATACGTATAGAACTAGTATAGAACTAGTGTTATTTACGATTTTTTGGAGGGCTGCTTTCTCTATAAGCAACATGTTTTTAGTAGCAGAAATATCTACTTGAATTCCTGCCTAAGATGGAAGACAGAAAGAAAATGCAAAGTATTTTTTCTTCGTCCTTTGTCTTATTTTTTAATAATTTGGTTTGGCTCAGTATATCCGGTTGCAATACTTTGGAGGCAATTCCCCTTTCAGACCGATTCACAAACCGTGAAAATGATCCGTGTCTCATTAGCACAACAGTACTGGTAATATTTTTTCAGCGTTAGGAATTCTATAATTTTTGAAATTTAGGTGAAAAGACGCCCCCTCCCCCACTCCATACCCCTGCCAGATCAGAGGGCACAATTGGAAATTCAATAGTTGTTGAATTTCAGGTGGTCAAACATACCCCACGAATCTGCTTGGGGAAACCCTTTGACAGCACTTGAGGCCAAACAGGTTTGCTTTTCATAGCAAGTTTCTCTGTCTAGAGGTCCGCTGGCGTCTCAGACCACGGTAGGTGCGAGGCATGAGGGGATAATGCTCAGAAAAGGGGTCGGATCCAGCACTCAGTGAAACCAGTGGCAAAACTAACCTGCCTTCCCGACCCTGCTATCGGGATCCGAGCTGGTGCCCTCTCCTCATCCTGGGCGCCGAGGCTTTGCCTCTGAGCTGCGGGCAGCGGCGAGTCAAAGTGCCTCTGTAGCAGGTGATCTACCTGTAAAAGTTTTCTTTCCCTTTTCTCCCCTTACCTTACCGCAGAGAAAACTTCTCTGAGTGCTTCTGTAAGTTTGCGGTGACGGAGCGCAAACTTGTGCTACGAGCACAGGTTTCTTAACCAATGTGAAAGGCGAGCATTTTAAATAGCAGTACCAGCAAAAGCAATTGGCTTTAATGAGCATTGGTGTACAGCAGGGCAGACAGGCAGCAATCACTCACAAATCAGCCGGAACTCATCAGCTAGCGTGTCGCTCTCTGACTTCTGATGCCTCTGCTTGCACAGACCTCTCGTGTGTTCGAAGGTTGTTTTCATTAAAGTGCTTTGCCCAAATAATTTTAAACCATTTTTCCATCGTCTTCCTCCACTTTTCCCCACCTCTTTCACTCTCCGCCCCCACCTCCACCCGCAGGTTTTTGTGTTCACACTCACGAGCAACACATATAAAATAGTGGTGTCTATGAGCGGTGAAAGGTGATTTGAAAAGCACAATCTACGAATCGCCGGGCTGGTTTTATTTTAATGAGAAACTAGGGAATTTGGACACTCACACACGGCTTGAGAGGTCAGGTCACGCTTCAGTCCCTTCTAAGGTACTATAGAATAGACGATAAAAGTGTGAAGGGGAAGGGTAAGTGATCGTTAGTTAAAGGAACCCTTCGCCGTCAGTGCCGTTGTCACCTAAATTCCCGCTACTTAGTCGAGCTATTTAAAGCTTATTCTTTAAACAAGCGAGCATTACACGACCTGGGAACACGCAGCTCGCCAGAGTCCAAGGCTTTGCCCATGTCTTTCGGAGCAAGGTCTACACGACGGCGGGGCAGAGTTTTCCCTTCCGTCGTGGAAGAGGGAGAAGCAGATTTCAGCAAGGGTTTTATCCTTCTGCTCGCCCCAGCCGCCGGCGGACTGCAGCCCCTCTCCCACCGAGCACGGGTTTTGTGGGACTTCCGGGATGGCCGTCCCTGGAGAGGGACTCAGCGGGGAGCCCAGGCTGCACGACTTCAGGCTGGCGGGGTGTCAGGGAGACCTCCTCTCTCTGCCCTTTCCTCCGAGCCAGCCCCTCTGTCCCCAGCTGTGATTTTTTCACACCGCCTCTCCACTACTAATGAATTCAACGATGGACGATAAAATCTCTTACCTGCGACCTGGCTCTCAAATAATCTGATTATACACGATCAAAATACAGACACCAGCAGGGGTATAGTCATAAGATCGATCGGGTTTCCGTGCCGCATGCATGTCCTGGACCCCCGCGTCCTCTTCCCCGGGAGCCTGGGGGCCTCTCTTCCCCGCCACCCCCTCCTCTTTAGGAGTGCACCAGGACGGAGTGAAGGGAGCCCTTGCCCTCGGGGTTGTTGCTCGCCGCCTGTTCCAACAGCGAAGCAGCGGCCGGGGAAGCAGTAGGGCAGATCTGCGAGGCAGAGACCGTCAGAGCAGGGATGGCCGAGGCAGCAGGCATCGCCGGCGCCGGCTTGATGGGCACCGGGACAGCCGGCATGGTCTGTGCCGGTGGGTGGCAGAGCGCCTTCATGGGCACGCCGAAGGGTCCGTAGTCAGGGGACACGGGCACACCGGTCACGGAGTCCATCACCCCCATGTGCGGCCACACGGAGCTCACCACGCCGCTGAGCTGGCTGGGCACCGGGTAGCCCAGGTGGTGCATCACTGAGGCCAGCGGCAGCCCGCCGGCCTGCAGCACACCCTTGTAATCTCTGCCGATGATGTTCTCGATAGCGAAGGGATGCTTGAAGCCCGAGGGCTGGCTGCTCCCGTAGGGTGAGAACTGCGGTAGCCTCCCAACCGCGGCAGCGGCCGCGGCGGCAGCCACGGCCGCCTCGGAGCTCGCCAGCCCGGGCACCTTGCCCGAGGGAGGCGGCGGTGGCGGCGGGTGAGGATGGAAGTAATGGACCATGTGCGGGGTGGGCGCCGGGGGCTTGCCGGGACCGCCGCCGCCCGCCCCGCCACCGCTGCCGCCGGGCAGGTGGTGCTCGGGGCGCAGGACCTTGAAGCGCTTGCGGCGGCGGAGGAAGCTGCCGTTCTCAAACATGTCCCCACAGTCCGGATGCAGCGCCCAGAAGCTGCCCTTGCCCGGCTGGTCCGGTCGCCGCGGAATCTTGATGAAGCAGTCGTTGAAGGAGAGGTTGTGGCGGAGGGAGTTCTGCCAGCGCTGGGTGTGCTCTCGGTAGTAGGGGAACCGCTCCATAATGAACTTGTAGATGTCGCTCAGGGGCAGCATCTTCTCGGCCGAGTGCTGGATGGCCATGGCCGTCAGGGAGATGTAAGAGTAGGGCGGCTTTTGGTCGCTGTACGAACTCTTCCCCGGCCTGGGCATCGCCACCCCGCCACAGTCTTCCCGCCACCACGGGATCCCACCGCGCCGCGCCGGGCACCACTTAGTGCCGCACACGGCTGGCTCGGGATGCCGGGAACGGCGCTGCTCTGCCCCTCCACCGTTTCTACATCCTGGGCGCCACCTCCCCGGGCCACTGGCGACCGTGACTGCCCTGCAGCCCTCCGGCGGGCTCCGCGCACGGCTCCCTCCAGCAGCCTCGCCCCGCGGGATGCGCTTGCCTCGCAGCTCCGCTGCCTGCGGGAGACACAGCTGCCGCCCAGGCCGCGGAGCCTCAGGGGCTACGGGGCCGAGCCAGGTTCCTGCCCCCGCTGGATTTCCTCCTGGAGACTGCTGAGTCTCCTGGGCTTCCCCGCTGCCGCCGGACACACTCTGCTGGAGTTGGTGCTCCTCAGACACCTCGGGCTCCGGAGCATGAAATTACCCCGGACCTCTGCAGAGACGGGGAGGAAGGAAATATAAACGTCCCTCTCACCGCTCAGTCCAGTGAAAAGTTTGCGGCGGAGGCCAGCGCCGGGAGCCGTCAGAGAGAGGAGGCGAGAGAGACGGCGGCCGCCGTGGCTGTGGTGGGGCTTGCGCGCTCCAGCGCAGTTTTGTAATGGTGCCCGAGCCTGGAGACCCCTGCAGCTCCTGCTCTCTTGCTATCACATGACAGACGCACGGGGACTTGGCGTCTCATGGAAGAGGAGTGAGAAGCGGCTCCCGGCTCCCCTCTCACTCCCACCTCCTCAGCAGGGCGAGGTGGAGCCAAGGGGATGAGAAAACTCCGTTTGAGACCGAGATCTGCTTTCAAAACAGCTCCCACCCCAGCTCCCCCACCACTGCCCCTTTCGCAGCCACCCTATTATCCACTTTCCTCCCGCTCTCGCACAGCCCGGCTTCTAGCAGTAGGCGTGAAGGGCCTTCAAGAGCACCGCATCACCGGGAGGTGGAAAACGGTAAGAAGCCTTTCCTCCTCCCTGGGGTGTGGTGTGCCCTCGAGCTAACCCCGCATGACAGCAAGAGGGAAATACGGGCCCTTTGGAGTAGTCTTTTTATCGTTCCTGTCATTATGTTTGAGAAGCTACTCAGAGACTTGCAGAAAAACAAGAGAAATGCAAAAAATCCTACGCTGTCCTCTCCAAATCGTTAAGGTCAACTCCTTCTAGTTGCCGCGATGCGGCTTGTAGAAAACGTGGAAAGAACCAGCCAAAGCATCATGTGTATGCTTCGAGATGGGCTACTTAGCGCCAGTATTGGTTTAGACCGGCTCATTAGTCGGAATCAATTAACAGTGCAACAATTCATATCTATACTCCAAACATACTGCGTTATAGTGGGTAGGCTGTAGATTTGAGTGAGAAACAGGAAAGCCTGCTCTCTTAGCTGCCGCTAGAGTTGAAAGAAACCCTGCTCAACGTAAGCACCTACCAGAGGTCAATTAGCTAGATGCTGTAAGAGTTGCCTGCGTCCCACTTTTATTGGCTAAATAAACATATAGGTTGAAGGCTCTTTCAACCTGTATGTGTGTGTATATATATATGTATGTATGTATATATATTTAAGAGCTTTTTTGAGCCCACCCTTCCAGACTGGTGCGGTGGGTCACGCTCCACGGGTGTCTGTCCCGCGCGGGTAGCGGCGGCTGCAGCAGCGCTGGGGCAGAACCCGGCCGGCCATGCCGCCTGCTCTCCGCTCCCGCCGTCGAGGGAGTTGGTTTGAGCATCAGACTTGATTGTTTCCGAGTGAGGCGCCAGGTAGCGAAGAGGAAGAGGGAGGGAAAAAGAAAAAAAACCTTTGAGTGTCTGCTTACACTCTCTCCTAGGGGGTCGAAAGAAAACACTAATTGAAAACCCTCCCTCAAGTAATATGTGTTTAACAGTATTATACCTGATCAAAGTCAGTCAAATGAACAGCGTAATCAAAGGTAAAGAATCAGAATAAGTAGCCGCAATTCTGCAAAGCCAAGTTTCTCCTGAAAGCGAGTGCTTTAAAAAAAAGTTTCAGATTATTGTCCAAAGCATTTACTTTCCCTCTGAGAAACTAGGAGACACGGTGGCAGCAACATTTACCTCAAACGTCTTCGGGTGCATCTCTCGTATTGCCAGAACGGCGAGAGCCGACATTCCGACATCTTTCCTGATGTGTCTGTAAAAGCGTTTTATTCGTATTTTATCGATTAATCCTGTCCTAACTGATTAAAAGCCCTGCTTCTATCCTCAGAGTCTAAATCCTGGATCTTAAAGTCATTGTCTGCCTTACCTCACTAGTTAGTAATCCTGCGTTTTATCCCCGTGCGGGGTGTGTGTGAGGGTTTAGACTGGTCCTTTCGCAGATTAACATTTCTGTTGCACCCGGATTTTATTTTTCACTGGAGAACCGATATAGACCAGAAGACCGGTGAGACCCGAAATGCACTGTTTGCATTTTTTCTTCTCCCACCCCTTCCCAAACGCGGCCGCTCTCAAGGGCAGTGGTGTCTCTGTCTTTCCCCTGGAAGGTATGGTGGAGGCTGGTAACGGAGGGCCAGTGTCGCCCATGAGCTACCTGGGCACCATCCTCCGGCGGGCACTGCTGCGGGAAACCCGGGGCTGCGGTG
>VYXB01000438.1:4106-29106 GCA_013397135.1 Pachyramphus minor | reverse complement strand
AGTTGTGTATGGAAAAATTGCCCTCTTGCAGGATGTGGTTTCTTCTCATCACTAGAAAATATTTAACTTTTGTATGTTGATAATGTATGTGGTGATTGTGTGTTAGAACTACAGCATATGACATTGTTACTGTAGAAGACTGAAAAATTCTGTATGTGACTGTTTAGGTTTTTTTAGTACTTTACTAAATAGTATTTCCTCAGGAATGTATGTACCTAAGTCTGTCTTCTTCATGTACCTTCGAATTTTTCTGAAATAATTGATGAGGAAGACGGGAGCAGAAAGGAAAAAGACCTTGGCCTGCCTTAAGTCACTCATTTAGAACACTCAGTTATTACCAGGCTATAGTTGTGTGTCTGGCTTTTATTAATAAAGGCGAAAGTGAAGGTGAGAAATGCAGAACTAGAGACAGCTGACTTTCCCTTCTTACTTTAGAAGACATATTGAAATAAAGAGTAGTCCACAAGCAGTACTGTCATAGATGAGTCTGTGGAGATGCCATAGAGATCTAGAAGGCTTACTTTGATAAAAACACAGTGCAGTTCAGAATTTTATGCAAAAAAACATGATGTAACATCTGTATAAGAAACCTCATTTGATTTTTTTCTAGTATGCCTTCATAGAGCTGCTTACAGATAGTTTGAAAGCTAGTTCTGACAGTGACAGAGACATGAATGTTTTGATGTGGTTACTATGTGAAGAAGATTTTGAAGAATCCTTCATGCTGTCAGTGTATTTTATTTTAAATTTATTTTGTATCTAATGACTCTATACATAGTTGTGGGGGGTTTTTTTCAAATAAAATATTGCCTCTCCATAACTTAACATTAACTTTGCATCAGTTCATCAGCTTGCCTGTATTGCACCATATGGTACTCAGCTCAAGCAAAAACAATAGTTACATGAACTCTTGACTTGAGTTCCCATGTGTCTTATATCCAAAGCCAAGGAATCATACAAATTATAGCCAAAAGACATTCTAGGTTTATTGCCAAAACAATGCAAAGCATTCCCAAAAGGGCATGTGCTCTCTGCATTCTAATTTAAAATACTTGATCAACAGATCTCTCGGTTAAGAAAGCTGTTTCAATTTTGCACAAATTTCATGGTCAAGAATCTTTTCCCACTTTGTTTATGGTTTTCCCACTATTATTAATTATACTCTATATATAATGCTAAGTAATTAATTTAATTTTGGAGTTTATGGCCTTCAGATATTTGGAGATGCTTGTTATGTCCTCTTTCGTAAGATAGGATATCAAAGTGTACAAACATGTAATATCTTTTTATGTCACTTCCATTATGCTGCTGATTAGTTTCACTTCCAGTCTACTCCTATTTTTTTTTTGTTGAATTGTAGTTCTGCTAGTAAAGAATTCAATAAACAGCCTTTCATATCTGAATGATTTCAGAAAAATAATTTCTCTCTTTTTATAGTAGAGATCTTCTACTTTTACGGATCATATTAGTTTATATTTCATTACCCTAAACCACTCTTACTGCCTTTGAGGTTTGGCAAGCGACAGCTTTAAGAGAAACGAGCTTATCATTACTGGTGACATGGTTTTTGTGGAAACGGCACAATACATTTGTACTGGGATATGTGCTTAAAAATAAACTTTAAATAAAACTAATTTAAAAAAATCTATAATAAAAATATTTTTCTAATTAAAAAAATGCTTTCAATGATCCATTATTCTGTAAGAGGACAAAAAATCCTTTTTCTTAAACATGCCTGATTATTTTGAGTTACAGTCATTTCTGGAGCAACTGATATTCTGGATACATTCAGCAGAAGAAACAGAGGTTGGATCACAATGGTTATTCTTGTAGATTGGCAACAATGAATCTTGTTTTAAATTTCCACCTCTAAATCCTTGGTTCTCAAAGTGGAAAAATCATCCATCCATCCATCCATCCATCCATCCACAAATATATAGGTGGGCACATATACACATACATACATATATTGGTAGGTAGGGGACAGTATTTATGGGGAAATACACACAGAGCTTGTTTATACTATTAAAAAGCAAAAGGTATTTGATACTGTGTTTTATTTGTGACAGTATTCTTATGAGATTTTTATTTATTTCTGATGAAATTTGAACATTTAGGTTTTCCTCACATAAAAATAAAAATGCAACAAATTGTTAGATTTGTAAAATCTTGGGACTGTTTCTTATTCTGTAAATTTGCAAACCATGGCATGTTCACTATTACTACTGTGAAGGTTATCTCAAACATTCATCCATTTTTGAGTATAATGGGAAAAGCTAAAGAACAACAAAAAAGTTTTGTACACTCTTGGTGTAGTCCTTCGTACTGTGGTTGTTTTTACTATGCAGGCTCAGGGAAGTGTTTCCGTGAAATTGTCAGGTCAGTTCATGGCTAGACCATAAGAACAATTGCAGAAAATATTTATGAGCATCAATGAATAGCCCTGGTGATAGCTCCACATGCCATTGCTTGTTAAAGATTAAGAATAACATAGAATAAGTCCAAAATCAACTGTTAGTCCTCTTATACATGCACTAAAACCACACTGGATGCAAGGTTTGTGTAGTTAGTAATTCCTTCCTTCCTTCTTTCTCAAAATAAAGTAATTTTCTAAATGGGGGGGCTGGGGAATTCCTGAGATCACTCTAAATAGGTTGTTCTTTTTTGATGTTCTCTATGTGTTTGGTATAGAACTGTGGGCTTTTCTGTTTTTTCAATGAAATGGAATGAAGTTCTGTGTATGAGTTATACATGCTGCTATTCTTTCTGTAAATACAAAAGTTTCTGTTGTGTTTTTGAATTGTTAAAACATAATTTCTTTTCCTAGAAATTGTGTTTTCATTGGTAGAGACCTGAAAATGCTTGGAGAATGCTGGCTCATGCAATATCTGATGTGAAATTGTTTTTCTCATATTTTCTCTTACAGTATGTGTTGCCAGTTTCTCTCAGCTAATGTAGCTGATTTAACAGACTAGTCTTAAACCTGACTTTCTCTACATTTCTCTAGATAAGAACACAGTATCTTCCTTCTAGACAATGTAGTTTTTTAGATACTGCTAGTGTGACATTGGGAAAGGAGGAAAATTCAAATTAATCTTTGGCAGAAAAAAAATTATTTCAAGGTCACAAATCTGTCTGCTTTTCCACATCTGAGGCTGGGCAAGACATAGCTTTACTTTCTGATATATTTGGTGGAGGCATAAACCCTTGGGTTTTTAGCATTAATTTTTATCATTTCCACAGTGCTTAGGAGCTCATGCCATGAGAATGGACCATGTTAATTACTGTCAAGAACAAAACAGAAAGGACTATGTATTTCAGAAATTCATTGCTTGTATGCTTTTAAGTAGTCTTCAAGTTTGAGCTAAACTGTCTTTGAGTTTGCATTTTTAAGTGTTGTGCAACCAAAAGAGCCCTTATTAGAGAAACAAAAATGAGCCTGCTGTGAACATCCCTAGACTCTCTCTCTACTTACTTGGACAGTCAAATAAGCGAGGGAGTAAAATGGCAGGAAAAAGATGAGTATCTGCTCCTGAAGATACTAACTGGTGACTGTTTAAAGCCCACTTCAAAAAATTGTCTTTAAGTAAGATGCAGAGTTTCCTTAGGAACAAATTTGATATAAAATAGAATCAGGTCTGAGGAAACTTCTCTAGAATAGCATTCATGAGTCTCTTCTCAGCTGACATAAAATACATCAGCATGCCTGTCTCTGCCGTTTCTTGACGATGCTTTAGAGCATTCTGTGTGATAGCATACTGCAAAATTGCGTGCTGTGAATGTAACTTCTAGAGATGTAAGAATTTCAGTTGGTTGTTTTTCAAAGGCAAACCACTGAGAACAAACAATATACATGTCTCTAAAGACGACTGTAAACACTAATAAGGTGGTGCATATTAAGTTTGAGAATAGGCGTCAAATATATGAAGTTCAAGGAAAAAGCATGCCAAAACAATTACCGAAAGTAACAACATTGGTCACTTTAAAATTTATGGATTTGAGTGTTATGGAGAAAATATTCTGTGTGATTTTATGTATTTAGAGTGAGATGCTTGGGGTTATGTTATGCAGGTGTATAACAAAAAATGAGCAGTAGATCAGATAGAAATGCCGCTTTTCAGGTACATTTGATTTTATACGTGCATTTCATATCTAACATTTCAGAGGAATAACAATAACAATAATAAAAAAAACAACAACAGCAATAATAATAAATACTATTACTACTACTACTAGTAGTAGTTGTTGTTATAGTTCTTTTTCAAAGGTTTCAGTCTATATAAAACTTGGTTTTGAGCAGTTGTTTCTTTTCCTATGGAGCAGCTCTCTAACCAAGCAGTAGAGGGCATTCTTTCTTTAGGAGATGGCATTAGTTCCTTTAAAAGACTAATATTTTATTTAGCAGGTTGGTGTTCTAGGCTCTTTTTTTTCTTTAAATGTAGACCATTCACATGTAGGTACTGGAGATAGGATAAAGGGATAAATTCTTACCTCAATGTGCAATATATTGCTTAGGGTTGAGTATTCAATTACTAAAATCATATATGTAATTATTTCATAGAGTGTTTTTGGATAAATGAAATTTTATTTACTTCTTATTCAAGTTCAATCTGCAGCATTTGTCATAAACTCAGTTCTCTCTAATTTGGTGTGATCAATCATATTAACAAGAGCATGTTTAATAGTACTTACAGTAAAGTGTGTGTAGATATATATACACATCAGCTGGATAGGTATTTTGAGACCATATTGAAATGGAGTTGTTGGAGACCTTATTAAAATTCCAATGGGTGTATTATTTTTAAAGGTCTTTGACACCCTTAACCCAATCTTGTTTGAAATTAAATTTAGTGTGGTGTCTTCCTCTTCCACTTGGAAAATGCTACCTTTTCTGGGGGAAATGAACATTGAGGACTAGACCCCTCCCATCCAAATTTGGAACTTTTCCATTCAGTTGTCCAGAGACTGTCCAGTCAGAGCCCCATGTTGGATAGAAATATGGGGGTTGTGCCTCCAGAGCAAAAGTTGGCAGTGGGCATGGATTACATTTCTGGTGCTGTTGAATGCTGCTTTCCCCTTACCCAAGAACTGACACATGTAGGGTACTTCAAAAGTATGTTTTTAAGTGTTTCTCTGTTGTGAAGAGATTGAAGATTTTTCCTGTCTTTTAAGTTGAGGTAAAACCGAGGAGACTAAATGGCTTTTAAATGTGAATATTAGGCATAGGCAGATCCATTATATTCCAGATTGCACTTCAGAAGATGACTGTCTTAGTGTGTCTAGCATCTTCTGCATCACTGGGCTGTGCAGAATTGCAGGTAAGGTATGAAACAGCACAGACAATGAAATGTTTCTGTCTATTATGCACTTTAATAACATTGGGAAAGCAAAAATACTGATACCAGGTATTAAAAGGTTTACATTTTAAATTTGAGGCTGCCTATTGCAGTTACATTCAGGATGTTGCAGCTAAACATGTTAAAATAAAACTCCTTCATAGTGCATTTGCCAACTGATTCACACCTGCTATCTTACAATTTTTCTCTGATGTTGCCTGATCATCAATAATGCATAAACTCACTGTATGCTAAAAAGAACCATGGTGGGAGTAACAAGAATTGGCAAATGTAAGAAGAAGCCAGAAGAGACAACAGAATGTGATCTGATATATCACTGCTTTACTTATATGATTTAATCTGATATCTGATGAGTTATGGTTTTAATTTTGCACAAATTTTGCTTCAGAATCATACTATCTGCTTTGTTTCTGTACAGCATTCCTACCAGATCTTTCTTAGAAAAAAATTTTTAATTTCTATTTCAGGAATTTTCTTCAACTTGGTAAAAGAGGTTTTACACATGATATTTGTTTGCTTTAAAAAGACCTCAACCAAACACAACACATTAGTGTTTATTAGTCAAAAGTAGCAATTGGTTATGAATGAGGAAAAAAAGCTTTCGTTCATTGGAAAGGGGTAAGTCCAGAATGTAGTGCTTGTTCAGTTGACTAGTAGTTCCTCTGGTATTACAAATCTTCAAAATAGTTACTTAAGATAATGTCTGCAAACAGACACCTTCCTAAGTCATTGGATTACTGATTCATATAATGTTTCCTGGTTATTTTGATTTTAAGTTTTGATTTTTTTATATTTTTGATTTTTTAAAAAATTTTTTTGTTTGCATAACATTATCAGATTCAGGAATCTAAGTCTGCAAAAGAGCCCTTATTATTTCTGAGGATAACTGAGCAGAATACAAGTGAATTTGGGCACATCCAGACTCTAATTATGTGTAAAAGAATAAAATGATCTTGAAAAGTAAATATCACAACTTCCTTCAGCTGTGGAATTGTGCAGAAAATTTTGAGGCTGGAAATATTATTGTTTATGGTTTAGCTGGAATATCTGCCCTACATTTTTTCTTTCATATTAACCTGTTTGCAAAGAGAGTATCAGATGGGACATTTAGTGTCACAACAGAGCAATGGTAACAAAAGTTATTTCCAGCTCAACACTGGCATTTGTAGTAAAGGTTCACAGACTTGAATTAAAAAGAAGGGCTTTCTATGGAGAAATAACCTGAGAAAAGCCTAAATCAACTTTTTTTTTTTCCCATGGAAAGGAGGAATTATGCTTAGAATTAATTAACTGAAAAATCCAATAAGGACTTCTGGTGCAAAGAAAGGTGATGGGAGTACAGAACAAGAAGTATTGATGAGACAAGAGAAAACAGGATCTCTGTAAAGTGGAGAGCTGTGAGGTGGGTCATCTCACTCATGCTCTGGAATATGGATTGGTAGGCTTCATCCTATGACTTCGATCCCAGGTAAGTGGAAAAAGGCCAGGAAGCATAGAAAGATCTTTAAACTGGTTACTGGATTGGCTGAGCCACAGATGAATTAGATAAAAGAATGTGACATTTATGGGTCTTGGCAAGTTCTAGTACCTCATTACTCAGCCTTGGCACTTCTATACTTTAGTGAAACAATTTTGTAAGCGGTTTTTTCAGTGCTTCCAAAGATCCCTAGGAAGTTGAGCAATAAGTTAACATGGTTTTTTTAGTACTTGCATTTTTTTATTTGTGCGAGATAGGAGAATTTAGTTTCAAGATTGGTCCATGACAGTCCGAAGAGGGCTGCAGCTGATTTGCTTAAAAATGGAGAAGTAGTCTGAGGTGAGAAGGCAATTTAATGCAAGTGTCCCGGGTTCTTCATGTTCTACTTTAAACACTGGTCTCAGTTTAAATTGTTAATACTGCTTTTTACTTTAAAGCAGGAAGATTGAAATCTTAACTGTGCATTTGGTGGCTTCACCAGTGAATTTAATGCTTTAGTAGACTCAAAGCTTTGGGTGAAAAGAATTTCACAGATTAACTAGGAAATTGAAAATTGTCTGCATAAAATATTTTCAAGTCTAATGTTTATGGTATATATCATAGAATCACAGAATTGGTTGGGTTGGAAGAGACCTAAAAGATCATGTAGTTACAATCCCTCTGCCATGGGCAGGGGCATCTTTCTCTAGACCAGGTTGCTCAGAACCCTGTCCAGAACACTTCCAGAGATGGGGCAGCCACAACTTTTCTGGGTGCCTTGTTCCTGTGCCTCACCACACTCACAGTAAATAATTTTTTCTTAATATTTAATCTAGACCTACTCTCTCCCAGTTTGAAGCCATTCCCCATTGTCCTGCCACTGCAAGAGGGACTTTTTACAGGTCCCTCACCATCTTTCTTGTAGGCTCCCTTCAGGTAATATAGACTCCCATCGGGTAGTTGATTGGTAATGCTTTCTGTATGTCAGCAGCAGTCTTGAGAAGAAATGGAAAAGAAAAAGCAGATTGCTTTTCACTACTGTAGTATATCAAGGTTGGCTCTCTTGGGGCTTGTGTCATCTTAGACTTCTAATGCTGAAGTAGTGATGTAATCTATCCTGAATATTAACTCGCAATGAAATCTCTGTAATTGTCTTGAAAAGGACTGCATGCCTGCAATATTTGATTTCTTTTTTCAGGAAAAAATAGCAATAGAAAACATTAAACATTGTGTTTAAATATTAAACATTGAAGTGAACTATAATTTTTAGCTAACCAATTAAAAAAGAAATATCTTTATTAGTTTCTGTGCAAATGTAAATGTAGTGCAAAGAGTTCAGCAGTCAGAATACCAGTTCTACTGAAAGCAAAGGACAGCATTATAAAGCAAATTTACAGCTACCAGATGGGACATAATTAAACCCAAATAATTCTTGGAAGAAAGAGGGAGCCTGGGATTTTTAAAAACATCTTAATTTTGGGAAATGGTTGAAGGATATAACCTGTTAATCTTTAAAAAGTTCATTGAAAGGAAATAAGTGCCCTAACTTGTAATGTGACTTACCTCTAACACTAAGGAAATGAATGTTACAGAAAACCAGAACAGCAAACTGTGTAGCTGCAGCTCTTCACAAATGGTAGTGTATTTTTATAGAGAGATATTAAGTCAAGAAGTTATTGCAGAGTTCTCTTGCTGATACTGTCAGGCAAATTTGTATGATAGTTTATTATTGTAAGACTATTTTCAAAATACAGACCCTTCTCCACCTGGCAAAGTACTAAGACGTGCTACTTCTAGAAAGCTATGAATGTTTGGAAGTAGGAATTTCTTTCATTTGGCACAATTAACATGGAAATGTCCTGCCCCTAGCTAGCTTTAGGCTAAGATGAGTACTTATGAAATAGTTAGCTGTTCAATAAGCAGAACATGAAGTTTATGATAAAACTTGAAATGGTAATTTCTGGGCAACGGGCACCTGTTTGGTTTGCATAACGTAGTGCACACATGGTATCATTCCAAGAATTTGTATTTTCAGAGTTGAAGTACTATAGCAGGAGGAGATTAACACAAAAGTTTTCATGTGTAAAAACAGTTTTTACTGTTAAAAAATGAACTAACAGCTCGTAGTACACATTGAGAAACAAAGGAATTCCTGATGTTAACTTGCTTATATATGTATGTATATACTACTGCTGAGTTAGGAAAGATCTGTCCCATGACTGAATTCCAGTTAAAAAACCCCAACTCTTAGGAGCATAAGACTACATTTTTCCTTGTTTGAAAACATAGTTGCTGTGGTTTATAACTGTTTCTGATTCCGCCACTTTTTGAACTTCTAGAAATTTTCTGGAATAGGCTTCATCTAGTTTTGAACTGTTCTCCCAAAGGAGACACACATACTCTCCTCCTTTCCCAACATCATCTCAAATAATCCCTCAAAATAAATAATTAATAATAAAAAAAAGAGCCTTCCAGGCTGTTAACTTTTTAAAGATAATGAGACATCAAGAACATGAATCAGCATAGTAGAATGATGCTAGAGTGTTTCCCTTCATGAACATCCTGCATGAAATAGCCCTTAGAATGAACTGTTCCTTTTTTCCTATTAGAGCACAGCTCTTTCTGGCACTTAATACCTCACTGAACTCCATTATTATTTTACAAGACCTTCAAAAATTCCTAATATATCTGCTATATATCTGGCATATTAAAGCTATAGACTTAAAAGCAGAGCTCTCTGCTGTTCTTTTCTGTTCAAAACAGTCAGTGTCCACACCTCTCTCAATTTGTTGTTCATTATGGGTGAATAGTACTTACATGTATACGTAAATATTAACAGTACTTATGAAGGAACCTCAGCAGGTTCAGAGGAGAGATTTTTCATGTTTTCATGTTGTAATTGGGTTAGCTTTAAACACACAGAAATTGCCAGCACAGGCTCCTGTTGTAAAAATTGTGTAAAGTATGCAAAACCTAAGCAGGTTGTATTTTTCCTTCTTCTTTTTTATGCCCGTATGAGACAGGCAGCTTTTAATTTGCTACCTCCCTTCAGATCCTGCTATGGAAATATAAATGGAACTAAATACATAGGAAGAAACCTCCTCTGATTGTAGAACAGTCAATGCGGTTTAAATAGGTTGGGCTGATGATTTCTTACTATGTTGATGGTTATGGTTGTGGGGTGAGGTGCCCTTGTCTGGACACCACATGCTTGCCCGAGCCACTCTATCCCTCCCCTCCTCAGCTGGGCAGGGGGAAAGAAAATACAGTGAAAGAGTTGTTGGTCAAGATAAGGACAGGGAGGGATTACTTACCAAAACTGACTCAACTAAGGGAAATTAATTAAATTTAATTTATTGCCAACCAAATCAGAGTACAGTTACGAGAAATAAGACTAAGTGTTAAAACAGCTTCACCCCACCTCTCCCTTCTCCCCAGGATCAACTTCACTCCCAAATTCTCCATCTCGTCCCCACAGTGGCTTAGGTGATGGAGAATAGGTGCTGCAGTCAGTTCATCACACAAATTTTCTGCTGCTCCGTCCTCTTCCCGCTCTTCCCCTGTTTCAGTGGGGGTTCCTCTTGCAGGAGACAGCCCTCCATAAACTCATCTGAAATGGGTCCTTCTCCTAACTGCAGCCTGTGGTGCTTCACAAACTGCTTCTGTGTGGATTCCTTCTGCAGGGTGCAGTCCTTTAGGAACAGACTGTGTCAGAGTGGGTCCACAGTGTGACCCCACAGTCACAGCCTCCTTCAGGCATCCATCTGCTCTGCCGTGGGGTTCTCCACAGGCTACAAATGGGTATCTCCTCCCCCGTGGACCTCCACTGGCTGCAGGAGGAGAGCTTGCTTCACCATGTTCTTCACCACAGGCTGCTCCAAAGCAGAGAGCAGAGATGTCTGGACCGCCTCCTCCTCCTCCTTCTCCACTGACCTCAGTGACTGAAGGGCTGTTTCTCTCACATATTCTCAGTCCTCACTTTTGGTTCATCTTTTTTCTGCATCATTTCTTTTCTCCACCTCTTAAATTGGTTATCCCAGAGACACTACCACCATTGCTGATGGACTTGGCTCTTTGAGCCAGCTGGAACTGGCTCTGTCAGACATGGAGGAAGCTTCTGGCACGTTCTCACAGAAGCCTCACTACCAAAATCTTGCCAAAACCCAGTAAAGACTGGAAGACATTCTAGTGGTAAAGTTCCAGTTAGTGTCCCATTGTAAATCATAGATGTATCACCAACCTCTCAGTGGTCACCAGTATGCTCACTGAGACACAGAATTGGAATATAAAGAAGGGCACTCAGTAATCAGACAAATATTCTTATTGTAATTTTCTATCTGCCTATACATACCTATGATCTGACTGTGATTTTCTCAGATGTCTTCAGTTAAATTTACTTAAATACTTTGTGTTTCCATTTTATCTAGGTTTATTCTGGTTGTTCTTGAAATGGTCTTTCTATAACGATTTAGTTGCATTAGGTCCTGAGAGTCAAACTGGGGAATTGATTCTATCAATTCACAGGTTACAAGACGAAACTTTCAAGAGAGAAGCCAATGCTAATTGATTCCAAAAGTTGAAATTAATATGGAGAACATTTATTTAAATCTTTCCATCAAAATCTCAGTCCTTCTTTTAAGCCTTGGAGCAGAATTTAACTTTCACCACTTTTGTTAATTAATTCACTGGTGGTCACAACAGAATCCCATGAAATAGCCCGTATATCTCAAAGGTATATCTCAAAGGTCTATGATGTTTTGCACCACTAGTTGGGAAGATAGAGACAAGCAGCATGTCCTTCAGCTGAAGAGACAATGAGTCCTTCAGTCTACTACCCCTAATTGAAAAATTATTTCATAGTTATCGGTTGGCATATTTCTAAAACAAATATGTTTCTCACTTATTTTACATGTACTTCCATCATGCATAGCATTGCTATTTCTACAGCTTTTAGAAATTTTGATACTAAAATATAAACAAAGCATGAATAATTAAAAAATACAAACATTGATGTTTTCCTTGTATTTGAAAGGAAGGAGAATCACAGTCAAATGACACTATAAACTTACGTAAGTATGATACAATTTGTACATGGTGAAAATCAGTGCTACTGCAGTTACTATTTTTTTACATGAAAAGGAAGAGAAAAACACATTATCTGGATGTTCTGACATAATTTCTTAGACTAGTTGAATCTTTTTAAGTAAAAGAGGAAGAGTTTACAAGGATATACTAGATTTAACTCACATATTCACTGGACTTGTATAAATGTTGGTGTGTTTGTATGCTTGCGAGCCTTGTGGACCTTACAAATGGTTTGAGACAGTATTGGTACTCATGTATTAAAGTCAACAGAAGGAAATCAGAAAAGTTGTTCTCAGAGCTAAGTGCAGGTGAGGGGGAAAAGAGTAACACTGCCAGATGTATATAGATATATAATTTTATTATTTATTTTGTGACTACTGTTATCTATGATACCAACAAAAGAGGGAGATCACCAAATGTTAATATTGTTTATTTTGTTGTTTAAATCATAAACATTTCTGAACAGCTATTATTTACAGAAATAATGCTTGTTCTATGGAATGAGATTCTGGAAAGCAGTGCCACGGAAATGGATCTGGGGGTCCTGGTAAATGGCAAGTTGAATATGAGTCAGCAGTGCCCTGACAGCCAGGAGGGCCAACCGTGTCCTGGGGGGCATCAGGCAAAGCATCATCAGCCAGGCAAGGGAGAGGACTGTCCTGCTCTGCTCTGCACTGGGGCAGCCTCACCTTGAATATTGTGTGCAGTTTTGGGCACCACAACACAGGAAAGATATTAAGCTCTTAGAAGCATCCAAAAGAGGGCAACAAAGATGGTGAAGGGCCTTGAGGGGAAGACATATGAGGAGTGGCTGAGGTCGCTTGGTCTGTTCAGCTTGGAGAAGAGGAGACTGAGTGGATTGTTCTGCCTGTAATAACACAGATCAAATATCTGTTCTCCTCAATCATTCCACATGTTCTGGATAAATATGAGCTCTTTAAAGAGTAAAGTCACTGTAGCAATGTACAATTAGATTAGCTAAAGAAAGGATCCCAAAGGGAAGCATAAGAAAGCGCTATAATCATAGTAACTATGAAGGAGGCAATTTTTATCACCATCTTAATAGTGTCATGCAAATATAAACCTATAAACATGACATGATAGAATAATGCTAACAAAGGAAATTAGTACAAATAAATAAATCTTGAGACACTATGAGAAAGATACAATACCAAATACCAAGTTTTAGTTTAATTCCAAACACAGGAATTGTAGCTGTCATGAAACACTACAATGTCTTTGAATTCAGTTGACAGTGAGCACTTGGTTAGTCCTGTATTCTCTTTGTCCTTGCTCTATAGAAACGTAATACTTGTGGATTAGACAATTTTTGAGGTTGAAGAGAAAATGAATATAAGTAAGAAGAAGGAAATCTTGCCCCCACTAATTGTGGTGGAGAACCTTCTCATCAACTTTAGGAGACGCAGTCTTCCATCTCTTATTAAAAAAAAAAAAAAGGATAAATCATTGTTGAGGAAGCACTGCCATTTGGGCATGGTCAGTTAATTCACCTTCAAGTGATACAACAAAATTTCCTGCCATGCAAGGGACAAAAGAAATGTAGTATAAACATTTTCCCTTTTTAGAATGAAAGGGATATCTATGTACAAGCATAGATATGACTACTATATGCAGGGGCTCATGATAAAAGTATATATGTTTATGCTGCTTATGCTTCTTATTTCAAAGTTCTGACAGCCTCATACAGTGACTGATTCGTCTATTCCTCCCATACACGTCACTCTCAGTGGTTATTTTTTCTACAATAGTGTAATTTGCCAACAAGATTCTTTTCAGAATCTTTAGTGTTGGCTCCACTAGTTACCGCAAGTATTACCATTTTTTAAAATGTTATTTATATGCATTTTAGAGTTTTTTCCAGGCTGTAAGTATTTCTCAAAAAAACCACCCAAATCACGTACCTACTGAAGTGAATGGAACTGCTCAATAAGTAAATAGACTCAATTCATTACTCACAAAAGCCTGTTGAGGTATATATTTAACTGTCTTGCATGTTAACCTAATCTTGTGACCATGAACTAATTGTTTATATACAGTTAGCAGATTAGAAGGGCACAACTTCTAATCTGAACTTTTGCTCTATTTTTATTATATGTATTAGGAGTGATGGTATAGAGGACCCTAAGTACTGTTTTACTCCTTCATAATCCATTTAACTCCATAACCTCTTTTTTCTTACTTCTATGAAAAATGTTTTCTCAAAAATACTAGAGCAATCTTATCCCACCACAGATTTGTACTGATGTGCTAAATAAATTTTACTTCTTTATCCTGTATTTCTGAAATAATATTCCAATAACTAACAAATATATTTCACTGTTTCTGAGTTTATGGCTTAGAGTGGGAGATGAGGTGTCATAAGAGCATCCTGGATTCTCTCTCTCTTTCCAGAAGCAAGTAAACATCCAAACAGAGATAACCTAGAGGAAAAGATATGAATAGGAGAACGCACATAAGAACATAGTCCAACATTACTCACAAAATGTATTTTGTCCCTTCAAAAATATCAATAACTACAAGTCTATTCACAGCTACAAGTCCATTCCCCTCAGGCAAATAGCCTAAACAATGATTTTTATTTTTAAAGTGCTTTTGGATATTTAGAAGATGAATCTTTCCAAACAAACAATAATTTAGATTATTTATCAAGATATTAATGGTGTCTTTCAACTGTGTTTTTTACTTTGGAATGGCTTTGGAAAAAACATATGTTCAAATTTTGTTTCCTAAAAACAAAAGGAGCAAATAACTCTGATAATCCATATTAGGCTGTACTTGCTGAAAAAAAATTATAAGTCTTCATTTTGGGTAGGTGGGCTTCATATGAGGAAGGCAGAATGCTACCTTTTTGTCTGTCTTAGTGGTCTCTGCTTAACAATGTTTGAATTTGATAATACTCACTTAAGAAACACATTGCTCATATTTCAGCAAAAAGCACGCAGTCAATAGACACTGAATTAATGTAAAGAGTTTTAAAAAATATTCTAATAGGTGTTCTTCAAATAAATTATCAAACGTTTTTGTTTCTTGATATTTTGTGTAATAGGCTTTATCACAACCCCAGTTTTACAATTTGAGCTTATTTCTGCCGCTGTGCTGCACAGTAGTGAGACAAGCCTCTCAGCTCTCAGGAGAGGTCTTTATGACATCAAATCTCTGCTTGCAGATTCTGATACTGGTGTTCTTTATCTCCTAAAGGGAAGAGAATAAATAATATACTGTGTATTATTTTTAAATACTGGGGTTTTTTTTCTTGTGGGTGATTTACATTACAAGTGAAAAAAAATTGTTTTCTTGTTTGATTGTTTTTATTTATTTTTTTTTAAATGATGTGCATGTCCAGGGGCAGAAGCTTGAACAGACCAATTTTTTTGATCTACCACAGTTCTACCACCTCTCTGCTTCTGCAGTTTTTATCCATAATACAACTTCATGCATTCAACACCAGCGTTCACCTCACAGTGCAAAGATCCACACTTATTCTATTCTTCCTTTTTGAGAGCAAGAATGTCCTTAGGTGAAAGAAAAACTCATTTCCAGAGCTTCACAGTGAAGCTTCTGCAACAGCTGCCTGCACTGTATTCATACTGTGGATAAGTAGGGGAGTTTGAATAAATACTGTAATTAGGAATATAACAGCACATTTTCATTGCTTTATTAAATAAGACTAACATGAATCTCTTCTTAGTGATGACACTAATGATCATTAATGGCCAAGCCTGTTATCTTTACAGTACGAATTCTTAGTTGAAAAGCCTAAGTCTTGAATACAAGACCTACTATTTTTGAGAGAAAAAATAAATGCAAATCCTTGGCATTAATCATTGGTCTAAGGTAATCCTCAGAAATATAAGACAGAAATAACAGAATATATTTCAAACTTTTTTTTTTTCCTTGGTTTTCATGCAAAAGTTATAGGAGGTTGTGTGGACACAGCTGTATTCTGTATAACCACGTTCACTCACTGTATGCAGCCTAGCTACCTTTGTGCTCCAGCTGTCTCAGGTTTCTAAACAACATACAGCAAGTACCAGTAGAGATTTCACAGTTTCCCAAAGGTTTGTTATTCAGCCTTATCAATACAGACTTGAGGTAGTGCCAGTAAAAGAGACAGTTTTCCAGAGATTTGTACTAAACGCTGTCTTCAGACAGCTCAGTCCTATACAGTGGCATGCATTCCTTGGGGCTGGACGTTTAAAGCTATAATGACAAGTAGAAGTTTCCCCCCATTATGGGTTGCTGATTAAAGCATTTGTAGGCATTAACAACACTTTTGGCAGAACAACGTCTGTTTTAGACATTTTTTTCATTTGAAAATGGTTACTTCCGGATCTGTTACTGTTCTACAGCCCTAACTTCTACAGCATTGATCAGTTTCAAGCACATTTGAAAGAATTTTCAATATATTTAACTTGGGGTGAGGAATTAAAGACTGGAGATGGATTTTTCTTGATTAAATGTAAGATTATGCATTGAGAAGGTAATACAATGATTATGTCAGCCATTTCAAGTGTACAGAGTTCCAATTTAGACACCAGAAAATGCTCCAGAGGAAATCTACCTGTTCTTAGAAGACACTTTGTTGCTCTGCTCCTCTGTGCTGCTGATGGAGTTATTTGCTTTTTTCTGTATTCCTCCCCTTGAATATAAAATGATATTTTGGTCATTAAAATGAAATTAATATAATTAAATACACAGCATTCTACAGACAAAGTATATTACAGAAGATGCTTTTCGGATAATGTTTTACAGATACCTTATGAAAAAAATGTGGAAAATGTGCTTTCTGGACTCATTTCATGAACAAAATTATCCAGCCATAGAGTATTAGAATGACACCTCAAGCATCTAGCAAGAACAAGGATGTACAGCACACTGTTGGTGCTGTGTGAGATTGGTTGTGCTTTGCTTTGCAAGAGGTATACATAATGCATAATGTGCTATGCTCATGACATAAAGAGAATCACAGACTGTCATGAAGAAACATCACAATTTCCAGATTTGTTGTCTTTTTTCAGCTTATCAGTCCATCAGTGAGAGTGCTGTAATAAATCTGTAAGAAGACTTCCAGCTCTGTCATATAAAACACCTTCTGTCAGTTTATAGGAAGGCAGCATATTTGCAATTTTGTGTTATAGGACCTACTCTCACTTATAATTGGAAAAGTGTGACGGAATGAATGAATAAGACTTTCCATAGGAAAGGATAAAAAGATGATGAGACACATTTGAGACCATTTCTCTTTGTAAACAGTTGAAACCCTTCAGAAGTTAACTGAATTCTGTAGTGACTTGAAATGTGTTCAGGAACACTATGCTTCAATAGTGATGATTTTCAACATTTACACTCCATTACAGTCATACAGAATACAACCCACCTAGAACGGGGATCTGTGGATTCAAAAGTCTTCCTTAGTATTATCTTCAGAAGCTGATGACATCCTTTTTGAATGATCTTCATACATTCTGCATGTGCTTCAATTTAATACTTCTTTTTTTCAACTAACAACCATATGTATTGTGAGTGAAGCATGTATTGAAATGTTGCCAATATCTTCCATTTACACACAGTTTATCTAATGATATTAAAGCTCCCTGGGATTTTTAGCAAAATTTGCCATTGACATGATGAAGTTTACCATCAATGTAAAGGTTAAGTTAAACTTAGTATGCATACCTTACTTTGCATGCCACAGCTATTCCCTTACCCCGTTCCAAAATGAGGACATTTTAATATTACGCAACTGAGCTCCAGAGAAACGGTTGTTATTTGAGTATCTATATAAAAGAGGAAATGTGCTGCAGTGGTTTAGGAAGGAGTCAGTAGAAAAGTTAATAGCCTCAGTCTTGGTAAAAACAGTCTTTTGCAGCATTAGTAGGCACTGCACAGAGGAGTATATTGTAAATGTTACCTCCTTCCATGAGTTTCAAAGTTTCTACCTTTAAATGAGTTAAATTAGTACCATTTAGTACTGGTATACTGTTACAGCCTGTAAACAGGCCCGTCCTCAGCTAATCTGTCACAAACATTTGCTTTGCTGATACAGAAGATTTTAATTACTATTTGAAACATTAGACTAAATATTTGATTCATTTTTCAAATAGCTGATAAACTGTATGCAATGTCACTTCCCTGGCCTTTTTTGGGTAATACTTCGTGTCTCTGTGCCTAGTGTAAAAGAGTTGTCTAAATGCCAGCAATTTTTAACTTATTTTGAAGCTCTGCACAAAGCAAAGCTGTGGGTAAGTGTTCCAGAATACTTGCCGACAAAATACGGTGCACTTAAAATGGACAATTACCTATGCATGAATTCAGTTCACTTCACCTTCAGATCACTACGGCTTTTGTTAATTCTATTCTTGTATTTATGTGTCATTAGAAGAGCTGTATTTCCTTTAAAAAAAAAAAAAAGTCAGAGGTAATTTTCCCTGCCATAAATATCTCTCTCGCTTTAAAACACAGAAATGTCATTGACACAATGTTCTTTATTGTACTTTATTAATCACATAGAATATTTTTACTTGTATTTGGGACTTCATAATATCACAGAATCATTGAATGACTTGGTTTGGAAGGGACCTTAAAGATCATCTAGTTCCAACCCCCCTGCCATGGGCAGGATAAAGAAACTTACCATCCACAACCCTTTATTTTATTCTCAGCATGTCTAATAAACATTTAATATTTTCTGCAAGGCAGAGGTCCTATGAATTTGTTGAGTTTTTTGAGTATGTATAAATTCCAAAGGTCAATGTAAGAATTGTACTCAATGTAGAAATATGGTATTTCAAGAAATACTGTAGCTATGTTACCTGACTGTGGAATGAGAAGACTTGTCTAAAAATTATAATACATATTCTACTAATTAAGTAATTTCTAACTTACAAATTACTTTTAGCTGGTCTATTATGAGTAATTGCATACTCTGGTCAGTTTGCAAAATGAGAAGTTCTTGTATTACTCTTTGGATTTCAAACAGTAACCAGTATATTAGTCAGCACAATATGTTTCAGAATTATTATCACAGACCTAATATTGTGTTCAAATTATATTCTATAATTTGAAATTTGGGGGTAATTTTTATTTCTTTTTTTATCTGTAAGAATGTTCCCTTGTGCACTTTTGCTAAACAACGTCAAAAATAATAATTTCATATTTGCAGTTGATTAATGGTAATCTATAAAACAGAAGAAGTTTTATGTACTGTTTACTATAATTTTCTTAGAGTTAACTTGGAAAAACCTTGAGCTCAACGCAGCATAAAACCTTAGTGTCAAAGGCATGAGAATAGATGTTGCTGAGAAAGAGCTCTGTGTCCAAGGACTTCGACTTATGTACATGGGATGAAAACAGAGCTAATGATTTAAGTTAAATGTCTTAAGCCCTTTCCCTGTATTTTGACAGAGACTAGCATTCCTTGGAAACATACTTTCTGTCTGGTTTAAATGGTATTAGTACATGGTAGGACAAGGGAATAAATTTCCTTCAACTAACTACTAAGTGAGGGGTAGGTTGACAGGAGTTTTGGTAACAGCTTAAACCTGCAAAGCTGAGCACATCTACCAGAATTATTTCTTTGACCTGGGACTAGTTTCATTCAAGTAGTCTGAATTCAGGCTGTGCAAATGAAATAACATCCCTGACACTTAGTAGACTGATCATTTGTTTGTATGCACATGGGGCATGCAATTTGCCTTAATTTTCAGCATAAGTGGAATAAGAAAGAGGCAGTAGCAAAGAAGGTTAACTTCTATAATAACCTACCTTAGAATTCATTGTGTTGAAATCTGGTAAACAAACTTGGACGTTGGTTTCCATGGACATAGTGCTGATGGGAGATGAATTTGAATTCTGGCTTCTCACACGCTAAATTTCATGTTTGTTTGGCACAAGTTGGAGTTTGGGAGGAGACTAAACCTGCAGTTCTATTGTTTGCCTTCAGCCTGTACTTTCCCACAGAGAAAGCCATTCATCATCCATTGTTTGGGATACCTCCAAGTACTTTTGGTATTGATTCAGTGGTGCTTTTTGGCTTTGAATTAGTAGCTTTGCCTCAAAAATGCGCACTCTGGTATCTCACAGTTTTGCAAGGAGAAACAAAACAGACAATTATCGTAACACAGGAATTATGTGCTATTCACAGCTAAAATGAGACTAATTCAGTCTTTGAAAACCTCAACAGATATTTGTATAAGACCTTTATAAGTCATCTCCTAATGAGGCTTGGATTCTCCTTCTCTTCCTGTACTCCTCAGAAAAAGCAACAGCAATTACATTCTTCCATACCTAATATTCCATAAAAGGGACTGTTACAAAATTTCACCTTGAAATTTATGGTCGAGAATAAGTAATCAAACAAGCAACAGCGGTCCCTTGGAGAACATAATTTCTTAATTGTATCTTAGTAGGCAAAACAGGAATCCGACAGGGACACTGAGTTTATTGACTCACTAGTCACGAGTGGTGTTCCCCAGGGCTCAGTAGCGGGACCAGTCCCATTTAATATCTTAATCAATGATCTGGATGAGGGGACTGAGTGCCCCCTCAGTCAGTTTGCAGATTACACCAAGTTGGGTGGCATTGTTGATCTGCTGGACGGCAGGAAGGCTCTGCAGAGGGATCCGGACAGGCTGGATCCATGAGCAAAGGCCAGAGGTATGAGGTTCAACGCAAAGTGACAGGTCCTGCCCTTGGGTCACAAAAACCCCATGCAGTGTCACAGGATTTTGGCAGGGTGGCTGGAAAGCTGCCTGGCAGAAAAGGATTTAGGCATGCTGGTTGACAGCAGCTGAACACGGGCCAGCAGTGTGCCCAGGTGGCCAAGAAGGGCAGTGGCATCGTGGTCTGTATCAGCAATAGTGTGGCCAGCAGGACTAGAGAAGGGATCATTCCCCTATACTCTGGTGAGGCGTCACCTCAAACTCTGTGTTCAGTTTTGGGTCCCTCACTCCCCACAAGAAAGACATTGAGGTGCTGGAGAGTGTCCATACATGGGCAATGGAGATGACGAAGGGCCTGGAGTACAACTCTTATCAGGAGTGGCTGAGGCAGCTGGGGTTGTTTAATCTGGAGAAAAGACATGGTGGACGTGGCAGTTAGGCACATGCTTTTTTGGTGAACACAGTGGTGCTCAGTTAATGGTTGGGCTTGATGACTGTAGAGGTCTTTTCCAACCTAAATGATTCTATGATACTATGACCAGTGTAACTGAAACATGCAAAACTGTGGAAAAGCTCCCCATAGGAGATGAAGATGCTTGGTATAGAAGATTGGGTAACTGGTGACTCCAAGGACATGTCCTGTTGGTAAAATCTGTAAGAAAAAAGTAGTAGCTTTCTTAGGTGCATGTGGAAATCACGCAGAGACTCTGAAGGTAAAATAGCTGGAATGCCAGTGTCAATGTCTGTCAATCTGCTGCTGCTACATGCAGCTTTATTATTTTTTGTTTCTTTGGATGGCTGACTAAAGAATTATTCCTTCACTAATTTTTGCTTTCAAAGTTTTAAATAGTATCTTCTTACAAGAGCGAACAGCTGTGAATGCTTTTCTTTTTATTTTATTGAAATGATTATGTTACATTCTCATTCCATGGGGCAGAAACTACTTTTATCCTTACTGTGGTAGTACAGCAATTCTTGCAATGAGAACCTCAGCCTTATGTAACAGGAAAATGATTCTGAATATCCTACCAAAGTGAATAGATTCTGTCACCACTATGACAGAAATGTTAAACCACTGGGCAGCTGTATCCTGACAGCTTTTCAAATTTCTTGCTAAATTGTAAAGATGAGCTATAGAGTTCAGACCTGAGTTGTTTCGAGACATACATAACCTCTGATTTTGCTTCTCCATCATATGGAATAAAACAATCTCAACCACCTGCCTGGAGAAAAAAAATGGATGAGAACCACAGAAACTATGGCATATCACAAAAGTCTGCATTGTTTGGTAGCACATAGTATGAATGAGAACAAAAGGTTTTACTAGGATAGTTCATATATGACACAAATTACTTTTCCCTGGATGGCCACAGTGAAGATGATAGAGGTTTTAGAAGACCCTATAGCATAAGACATTCTCTTTCTTCACCATTCACTACATTTCAGCACTTCTCACTGTAGCGTTACACAGTTTTTTAGGACACAGTAAAAAGACACAGTAAAATAATCCTATATTCACACATGCTTGAATAATGGCTGAAAATAAAAAATGAACTTTTCCTTTGCCCCTTGAACAGAGCAGCATTCACATCCAAACCATCCTATCTTGCAGAAGTATGACATTATTTGTATTTATGCCTTCCAAACAACAGACATGCAAATCAGAACTCATAGTTCACAGTCCAAATCTCTTCAGTGTGACAAGAGGTATTGCAAAAGTCCTTATGAACAAGCAAAGAAATCAACAATGTTCAACAAGTCTATTTTTTAATGATTTGATTCTATGAATGAGATATGGAGCAAATTCTCTCTTTGGGACACATACATGATTCCAACTGATTTCATAAGGAACTATGTTACACACATTAAGTGAAGAACGCCCCTTAGGGAAGAGCTCCTGGATCACTGTGAACTGGTTTTGCTTAGGTACTTTAGACAGATGGATAAAAAAATTACTTGGGTCCTGATTCACCTCTAATTTAAGATTCAGTAAAGTGAAAGTAATTTAATGGCTGTAAGTAGGGTAGAAAAGAGGAGAATAAAGCTAAGGACTTTCTGTTAAATATTAAGCAGATACAAAGATTAGTTCTCTGTTCATGGTTTTGCCCAATAGGATGTGAATAATTAATTTCTCAATATCTAACTCATACAATAATTACGGAGGAAAACAAGTTACTTACAAAACAGTTTCAAAAGCTATCTACTGCTCATGTTTTCAGGAGCTCAGGTGCATTCTGTTTTGTTTCCAATGCAGCTGTACTGAGGCCATCTCTGGAATTCCAGCACATGATCATGAAGAGTCCATATAGCTCTTCCATACTCAGTGAAAGACCACTTGGGTAAGGGTAAGGGTACATTATGTAAGGTATACTCACACACACACAGAGCTATTAATTGGATTTACAAAGAAGTAATTAGTCTTTATTTACAGTTCATGGGAGGAAGAGTGCTTATTGGTATGAGGTGTAAGAATACAACTTTGCTGCCTACTTAGCAAATTCAGCTTTTTATTCTTCAACAATTTGCTGACCATAGTCTGCCTTCTGCCTTTATTTTTTTTTATTTTAAATATGTATGCAGCAAAAATTACCTCCTTCAGCATCAGTTTCCCAAACCTCAGTTTAGCTCATGTAGCAAGCTGGGTTTTTTTTCTACTTGTTTTGCAAACTTCACTGAGGTGAAATATAAACTTTACTCCTTTTTCTGGAGCTCATATGTTTTTCTTATTCAGCAATACATTTTTAGTAGACTTCAATGGTGCATCTCAAATTACATAGCAATTTCTGTATTGTAACACTTCAATTTCAATTTTAAGTTAAAAATATTAGAATATGTTGTGCAAAAACCTGTACTCTGAGAGCTGTTTTTCTATAGAACAACCAGAAAACCTAAATTCAGATAGGATACTAAAACACAACAACACTGTAATGTATTTCAGAAGAAGAAATGTTCCAGTAAATGTAAGAGAATTCTTTTTTTTTTTTTCTGTAGAACAGAGTCGTTTAGAGTACTTTGCTTCATGTAATGTATCCAGTACAATATTTTAATGAAGATGTACCTTTCAGTTTTAAACGGTTATGATACAGTTTAGGTTTTTTTTTTTTCTGATCCCCAGAACAACTTGGAATAGGAACATATGACTAGGCACAGCAAATTGATCATGACAGGAAATGGTAATAGGACCTGCAAGATATCACGAAAGAATCAACAAATCAAATGAGAGTAGATATGCTCATAAGAAGAAGTTTGTTAATAAGGAAGCAAGAGCTTTTAGCTTTTACAGTAATATCTTCAATGAGCTGTAAAATAATACACAAGAGAGAAAAATCCCAGATCTCAGAGCACTGAACTTATTAACAATTAGCCATCACTAGCTCCACAGTGAGGCATAACTTCATTGGAATAATAAATGTGTACTATCCAAGGTGGTTATTTATAGTGGGGGCGAAAAAACCCCACAGCAGCAAATACCAGTGATGTGAGAGCATCAGAGAAGCTGCAAATCCTTCAGCTTATTTCCTGGTCTACTCTACACTCACCACTGACTTTCCATTGACTTCTGTAGTCCTGGACTCCAGCTCTTAGACATTTCTCTTTATTTCTCTATAAAGTGGACGCTAGCCTAGGAGACTCCTTTGAGAGCTGTTCAGCTGAAAATACAAATGAAATGTGACTGTGGGCGCTATATTTATAAAGGACCCTAGGTCCTAGGTTTATAATAGAGGGCAGCATTTCTGGAGGCTTTACTGTGAATCTCGGAATTATCATAGAATGGTTTGAGTTGGAAGGGGACCTTAAAGATCATCTAGTTTCAACCCCCCTGTCATGCGCAGTACACCTGGTTGCTCAGAGCCCCATCCAACCTAGCCTTGCACACTTGCAGAGATGGGTCAGCCACAACTTCCCTGTGCAATGTGTTCCAGTGCCTCTCCACCCTCACACTAAAGAGTTTTTTTCTACCGTTTAATCTAAACCTAATCTTTTTCTGTTTGAACTCACTGCTTGGTACCCTCCAGACCTTGTACCACCATGGGAAAGGGACCCCGAAATGGCCAATCCCTCTGACTCTGATGCCCTCGAGCTTTCCATTGTTGAGTTTTAGCAGATGTGAAATGGAAAACTGAGTCATCCCTGTTCAAGGGCCCCCAACAGACATGAACTGCTGCCTGTTGCTTTGAGACCTCGAGGCGGGTCTGGACACCCTCTGTACCTTGATCACAAATTCTTGTCACAGAGCAAACCGCTGCTTTCCGGGGCCTCATGCACGCGCAGAGCAGGGGACGCGCAGAGCAGGGGACTCGCAGAGCAGGGTTCGCGCAGAGCAGGGTACGGGCAGAGCAGGGGACGGGCAGAGCAGGGGGACGGGCAGAGCAGGGGGACGGGCAGAGCAGGGGACAGGCAAAGCAGGGGACAGGCAAAGC
>VYXB01000437.1:227756-269499 GCA_013397135.1 Pachyramphus minor | reverse complement strand
ATGGATGAATTGCCCATCCTATGGGGGGGCAGTCGGGGCATCCCTGTGCTCTCTCCCTGCTCACACGGGATGGATCTTGGGCTGGGGAGGCAGCTGGTGGGAGGGGAGGCTGGAGGTGATTCTTAGGGTTCTCCCTTCCCATGTCTTTAAACTTCCCGAGCTCCCTCCTCATCCCACCCACGCTGCCCATCCACTCCCACCAGCCCCAGCATCTGGGGACTCTTCCTGGGAGATTGTCACCTCTCCAAGGAAACACTGGTTGCTTTGAGGATGGGAGGCAGGAGCCTCTGCAGCCGAGGGCTGGGAACAATCCCCAGGCCCCCAGCACAGCTCAGCTCCTCCCAGGCCACCCCAAAACGGGCCCTCCAGCAGCTCTGAGGGCACAAAGGTCAAGCACAGGCTCCTGCATGAGATTTAGGAGCAGGTTTGCATCCAAAAATGAGCCTCTCAGGGGCAGATAGTTGGTACTGAGCACACCCAACAGCTTAAACAGCCCCAAAAGCCACTTGCTTTGCTCATACAGGGAAGCAGCAGGTCCCAAAGTTTCTAGAAGTAGCTGTGCTTCCCTGGGGTGGATCAGAATTACCCAAAAGGAAAAGGGCAGAACCCAAGGGTGTCATTAGGGAAGCATTTCCCACATTCCCACCAGCTCCACCTGCACAGGGAGGGTCCCTGGAGCTGGGAATCCACGTGGAGCTGAGCTCACAGTAAAGCACAGCCCGGCTGTTCAGGCACTCTGAGCACTTTGTATCTGCCCAAAATCCAAATAATCCATGAAAACTCATGGATCCTGATGGGAAGCAGAGACCTCCCCATGTTTCTCAGCAACTCCTGGGAGCTCCAAGGTCTTCCACAGCACTTTGTCCCTGGCACTGGCTGCGCCAACCCCCAGCCCGTGAGGTTTGAAGGCGTTGGGATGACACAAACCCACGCAGCCACCTGGAAAACATCTCACCTCCAGGGATCTCCTGAGGGATCCCAGGCAGCAGCACAGGGCTCCCTGCTCCGGGGAGCAGAGCTGGGGGAGGCAGGGTGGGATCTGTGGCCTCAGGGGTGGCTCCTGGCTCTGGGGTGGCCAGCACAGAGCTCTCCCTGCTCACAACAGGGATGGGGTTTGCTCAGCACATCCCTCTCCTCCCTAAATCAGCACTGTCACTGCTTCCCAGGGATGAGGAACTGCACGTTCCCAGGAAGCCTTTGGTAGAGGGACCCCACTGCTGCACACACAGAGCCCCCTCACACCAAACACCACAGGCAGGAACCTCCAGCAGGGACTTTTGGAGATGTTAAAACACACGGGAAGAGGGGAGAGGCTTCCTTGCAGAGTCCTTCTAGAGCCAAAAACCACGGATGGGGGAGAAGAAACACGATTCAAATGTGCTGACAGGAGGTATCAGGCTCTTTCTAGACACTTTCTGCCTTTTCCTACGCTTGGTGTCTTTGGGTTCTCGTGGAGCTGGAGGCAGGAACAGCCCTCAGCAGACAAGGAAACACAGTCTGCTCTCAAGCTACACAAAAACCCCTTTCCTCGAACCCAAAGTGTTTTTTATTCCATGACAAACACTCCTGGCCCCACTGTCACCATGTGAGGCCCAGGGGTGTTCAGCAGGACCCAAGGGAGGTGTCCCAGGACTTCGGGGAGCACACGAGGAATTCCCACCCGGAGCCAGCTGTAAATCCCAAACCCAAGCAGGCTGGATGCTAAATTATTCCATGTATTATTTATTGTACAGCCTGTGGAGCTGTCAGTCCTGCACCAGAGAGCCATAAAACAGGAAGGAAGAGGGATAAGTGTTTAGTGCTGATTCCTGCTTGTTTTCATGAAGACAAGAGCAGCTTGGCACTGTTTGGAGGCTGAATCCTAAAACCACTTTAGCAAAGGCAGGAGAGAAGGTTGGACACTGGGGTGGTGCCTTCCCAGGAGCAAAATGAGTGGCACCAGTGCAGGGGATCCCTTCCCCTCGTCCTGGGAGGGAGGGGATTGGACACCAAGGTCCCCCTGGGGACGCTGCACCTCCCCAGCACGACCAGTGCAAGAGCCCAGTGGGGCCAAGGAGAGGGCTGAGGAGCTCTGTGGGGCTGGGAAAGGTGCCCAGTGCCGTGCAGGGATCTCCAGGACACCAGGAAGGCTCTGGGTAAGGTCACACCAGCAGCCAGTGCCACCAGCACCAGTAACAGGCTGGTGGATCAGGGCTTCCCCTCCCGACCCCTCCCTCGGGGCTGCCTCAGCCAGAAGCTTTTCCCAAGCTCTCCACTTGTTTTTCCTCACTCCCAGCACCAGTTCCTGCCAAGGCAGCAGCGGGGAGGGGATGGAGCAGGCTCTGGTGCAGGTAGGGAGCTATTTATACCTGTGCCACATCAAAGAATCTCTGCTGCTGACGCCAGGGAGCTCTAATAGCAGGGAGTGGGTGGGCTGGCGAGGCTGCCAGAGCTGGGGATGGCCCAGGGTTGGTTTAGGCACAGCTCCCCACAGCTCAGCTCTGCCTGCTCCAGGCGTGGAGAGGAAAGGGAAACCTGCAGTGGGGAGCTCTATTTTGGAGCTTTATTTTGGGGAGGAGGTGACCTCGACTCCTGAGGTGACCTCGACTCCCAAGGTGCCCAACACCCAACCTGTGTGAGCACCCTGCAGTCCCAGAGGAATAACCAGAATCCCTCAGGGAAAGGGGGGTCAGGTTGTGCCCAGCAATGCTTGGAGGGTGCTTTGCACCACAGTGAAGGTGCAGGGGGGAGTCTGGGAGAAGGGCCCAGTGTTTGGAGCTTTCAGCACCACAACCAGCACGAAGGAGGATTTTGGGCAGACATCTCCTCCCTGTGCTCGGCCAGGGTCACTTGTGGCCTTGTTCTCAAAGGCTCTGAGCATCTTCCCAGCTGCTATTGAGGGAGCTATCGATTGAAACACGAGTCTGGAGGGAGAGCTCAGAGCTGCAGCCTGGGTTCACACCCCCAGCTCGTGGGGAATTCACCTCCTGAGCCAGACTTGCCCCATCCCCTCTGCCCCGGGGTCTGGAGATGCACAGAGAGGTTTGGCTGTTTCTGTAGCTCTGCTTTGTGTTCTCTCGTGCCCCAAGGCATCTCCTGAGGGCTGAGCTGCTGCAGCTGCCCCCAGGTCTCTCCTGGGGGTGGCACGAGCCTGGTCCTGATGTGGGGACACCCCCAGGCCCCACCGAGAGCTTCAGCCCCAAAACCCTGAGGGGTTAATAACCCCCAGGGGGTTATTGCAGCAGAGCAGAGGATCAGGCACCCCAAGGCACCAAGGGGATGGCAGCCAGAGATGGGAACTGGGTTGGTCAGGGGGGATAAAAAGAATAATAATGATAATAATAATAATAATATAAAAAGGCAAACCCACTGACTGCAAAGCTCAGATCTAAAATTCAGACTTCCCAACACAACAGAGGAGCAGGAAAGGCCCCCTTATAACACCAACCCTTTTCTCAGAATTAGATTTTACCCCCCAGGGATCCCAGGCCCAGCCCATCCCGTGCCCCCCATGTCCCCATCCCATGTCCCCGGGCTGAAGGCAGATCCTGCCTTTGTCTCCTCACAAAAGGGAGGGTTTGCCTGGATGGGGCTGAACCAAAAGAAAACTCCCACTGAGCCCCTGTGACAATGAGGGGCTGTGACCCATGATGTCCCTGGGTGCACCAGCCAATTATTAGGGAAAAGCACTTAAAAGGCACAGGGAAAACAGGGAGCACTGGGAGCCTGTGCCTGGATGCAGCTTTCCTGCTGGGATCACACCAGAGCCCGGCTGCCCCTCACACCAGGACCAGAAGGGCTTCTTTTATCCTCAGGTGAAGCCAAACCTCTCCCTGCTTTTAGCAGGAGCTGCTCCTGGGTGCCAGGGCTGCCTCACCCGTGGCACAACCATACACTGATCCCTCAGCATCCATGAAATCCACTCAGGGAAGCACAGCCCTGGAGCAGCAGCTCTTCTCCCAGCACTTGGCTCCAACTCAGGCCCATCTCACACCAAAGCAGGGGTGGGAGGGCAGGAGTGTTGCAGCCCCTCAGCAGCTCCAGACTCTCCCAGTCCCACCAGTGATGCCCCCCCTGAAACATCCCTGAGCTCCCAGTGGGGCTTTGTCTCCCCCCCCACATGGAATTCTCCAAACCCCTCTGGGCAGGAGAGAGGGACACAGGACCTCCCACACCCAGACCTGCTGCAGGGACACATCCTTAGGCTGGGGACAGGTGCCAAAAGCAGCAGTGCCCACAGGACTCCTCTGCCTCGTGTTCTGACCCCCCTGGGGTCCCCCAGTAACTGCAGTGGGGTTTTGGTGTCTGTTGTGGGGTGACTGATGAGCCTGGGGAGGGCTGAGCTCCACCACGAGGCTTTGAACCTTCTGAGGCTGCTTTTGGTCCCCATTTGGGCCTGGGGCACTTTGCTGCTCAGGGCAGGTTTGGAGTGGCCCAGGATTTCTGCAGCAGCTGGTCCTGGAGCCACCAACAGATCTGACCCCAGAAGAGCTCAGGAAAGGCTGAATTCAGAGTTTGCCTCTAAATCAATCTCCTGAGCACAGGCAGCTTCACAGGAGGGCAGATCCATTACAATAAACCCATTTGGAAGTGCCTGAAACACGCTGTGCTGGGACAGACAGAGTGTACCCAAGCTTGGGGAGGGCTTGCACGTCAAAATCCAGGGAACATCAAAAGCCTGCCCTTTCCAGCCTTTGCCAGGGTCCTGAATAAAAGAGACACTCAGCACTGGAGGGGTTGCAGCATCACCCACCCTCAGGACCAATCCTTCCCTGGGGAATGTTGCAGCACAAGGAGCTGCCCCACTTAAGTGCTGCTGTGGTCAGCGAGCACAGGAGATGGAATTACACTGATTTGTCCTGGTAATGGACAGTGCTGTGCCGGCCTTGTCACCTCCTGTCAAAGCCCATCTGCCCCCAAAAGCCACCCCTGGGCTCCCCACACCCAAGATCCAGCTGGAGTCCCCCCCTCCAGAGGATGCTGCTCCACAGTCAGAACCGCAGCTGGACCAGGACCAGGCAGTGGCTCCTCTCCCAGAGGCTCAGGACTCCTCACAGTCTCTCTGTAGCTCCTTAACCCCTTCTCCACAATAATGGATCGCTCCCAAATCCCAGGGGCTCCAGAGGAAGGGCTAATGCACGTGGTTCTCCCACTGAGCCCATGCCTGCCCTGCTCCTGGAGGTATTAATGACAGCATCCATTAGCAGGGCTGGCAGATCCCCTTTCAGTACAACAGAAGGCTCTCGAGTGACTGTCAAAATACCCCAGGAAGAGGGGAAAGAACAGGTCCCTGTGGCCTTCCTCTAATTAGGGACGGAGGGAAGGTCTAAACATGAGATGCAAAGTGTCTGGTCACGCTTTGGGGAAGCTGAGGGTCGCTGAGGGTCGGGTGCTTGGGGCTGTGGCTTTGGAGAGGCCCCCGAGGCCCCAGCCCAGCCCCAGGTGTGGTGTCAGAGCAGCCCTGAGGCACAATTCGATCGTGGCTCTTAGGTGACAATGCAGCCAGGACCACGGAAAGCAGCATCCAGGAGGATGAGTTCATCCAGTCTCTGATTGCACAGAAACTCAGTGTCAGCACTCGTAGAAATTCCTCTGTTACTCTGCTACATCTCCATTTGGTGGAGATGGTGCCTGGAGCTCCTCCTGGCTGTCACATTCCTGATTTTTTACCAAGTCCAAGCACAGGCTGGGTTTAAAACAGCGAAGCAGCAGCACCTCCCTCAGCAGGAGCCTCCCCACGAGCCCCGAGCAGCAGCTCAGCACATCCCACCTTCAGAAAGACCCTGAAACCCCCCGAGTGTTCCAGGAACAGACACCTGTGAGGGGCATTCTGGGGAGGTGGAGGGGACGAGCACAGGGAGGTGGGAAGAGAAAATGTGGTGAATAAAAGGGATGGGAACAGATGGGGAGAGTGGGGTGGGAGGAGGCCGAGCTGGAGCCAGCCCAGAGCCGGGATCGGAGCCGTGGTTTTAAATCGCAAATAATGAATCAACAAATCATTCAATGATTCAAATCAGCTTGATTTTCACACGGTACCAGCTTAGCTTGGCAGCAGGGAGTGAAGCCAAAAGGGGGTATTGGGGCTGTAGTCCCATGGAAAGGTGTCACAGCTCTTGCTTCCCTCGTCCTGCCCGGATCCCATCCCAGCCCTCGGGACCACCTCCCGTTTAGGTGGAAGCACAGGGGACAGGCAGGATGCAACCTGCACCCAGCAGCGAGTGTGAAGTGCTGATAAAACCTGGGAGGTGGCAGGAGCTGCCCAGAGGAGCCTCCAGGCCCCCACACTGACCTCCTCACGCTGCCTCCTCCTTATTACATGGAGAGAGTGGGTTTAGATTGGATTTTAGGAAGGAATTCCCCCCTGTGAGGGTGGGGAGTCCCTGGCACGGGTTGCCCAGAGAAGATGTGGCTGCCCCATCCCTGGATGGGATGAATCCCATCTCAAGGTCAGGAGTGCCCTGGGATAGTGGAAGGTGTCCCTGCCCATGGGATGGGATGGGATGGGATGGGATGGGATGGGATGGGATGGGATGGGATTTAAGGTCCCTCTCAACCCAAACCATTTGTGATTCTACAAAAAATAACCAAACTGAACTTTCCCACCCTCTTTCCTATTTGTTTTAAAAGTGAGAGGGAAAGGGAACAAAGGAAGCAGAGCTGCAGCCACTCAGAGCTGCCAGGAGCAGCTCCTGGGGTGCAGACGGAGGATCCAGGCCCAGCAATCGGGGCTGGAAGCGACGGAGCAAAGACTCCCTGACTTTAATTTGCTGCTGCTGGTGCAGGAACAGCTCCACTGCTCCCTGCCTTCCACAAACCCTTAAGGAAGCAACTGGGGAGACCTGGAAAAGTCAACTCGTTAATTAGTGCAGAGCCGGCATCGCCTGCAGCCCCCACGGCAGCTCTGCCTGCACCACACCCCGGGCTGAGGGACAGGGCAGGGAACAAAGGGACAGTGTTTGCTGGGAGGCCGTGGGCTCAGGACGCCGTTTGGGGCGTGATTGTCGTTGACATCAAGTGATTTCATGTGACTGACTCACTCCGGGGCTGCTGGAACAAATGGAGCAGCTTCCCTGTGAATGTGCCCCACGCCCTTCCCCGCTTCGTCCCCAAATTCCCTGCCCGTAACGCAGCTCCCACCAGGAGCTGCCATGGCCTTCCTGGAAATAGGAGGAGAAGGAGGTAGGGGTCCCTCCTCCCCCAGCCACACACCCTAATTAAGCTCCAGCCTTATTTTGGGGCCTGGCAGATAACGAATCCCAGCCATGAGCTCGCTGGGGGCAGAGGGGGTGCAGCCCCCTGACCCGGGCAAGATAAAAATCAAGGATTTGGGAAGCTGCCGGGAGCCAAAGCTTCTCTCCGGGTGAGGACACAAAGAGCCAGGTGGCTTTTGCAGCGGGCAGGGTCCCCCGAGGGGGCAAAGCCGGGCTCTCCTGTTTGCTCAGGTGCAGCTCCGGGGCTCCCGGTCCGGACGGGGCGGCAAAGCCGGGGCTGCATCCCGCGGGACAGGGGCTAATCCCGGCTCGGGGGAGCTGGGGAGCAGCCCGGGCAGACAGATGGGCAGGGAGAGGAGCGGAGCAGCACCAGCTGGAGCAGGGGGATGAGCAGCACGGGCAGCCCCGGGAGCTCTTGGCAGCATCTTCAGCGGCAGCTCACCGGGAGCTCGGGAGGGCTCGTCCTCCTCCTGCCGGCTTCTTTAACAAAGAGGGGGAAAAACCCAGCCCAGTATCCCAGCTGGAGTGCCAGGGGAAGAGGTGCCTGTGCTGAAGCTGCTCCCCCGCCGGGAGCACTCAGGGACCAGGGGCGGCACAAACGGTGCAGAGTTTGGTCGGTGGTTTGAATTTTTGGGAGGTCTTGGCAGACAGGAGGGTGTGGAGGGCATCGGGAAATGCCTCGGCACTCCCTCATCCCTTCATTAACTACTCAAATGCGTTGAACTTCAGAGGAAAGCAGGAAAGGCCCCAGCCCTGTGTTGCCCCTTTCCACGTCCCCCTGCCTGGTGCTCTAAAAGCTGGGCAGCAGCACTTGGGGAGAAGCTGAGCCCCCCAACCTCTCCAGAACGAGGGACTCGGGGCTGGCACAGCCCCCAAAATCAGGCAGTGCCTGAGGAGCTTCAGTTAAAGATGATTTTTTCATAGAATCCCAGAATCCCTGCCTGGTTTGGGTTGGAAGGGACCTTAAAGATCATCCAGTGCCACTCCCTGCCCTGGGACACCTTCCACCAGCCTGGGCTGCTCCAAGCCCCATCCAACCTGGCCTTGGACACTTCCAGGGATTGAGAGTCTGGAACCCTCTGAACAACCTGTTCCAGGGCCTCCCCACCCTCCCAGGGAAGAATTTCTTCCCAATATCTCTTATTTTCACAACGTAACAGATAATTTCTTCCTCCTCACCCCCTCCCAACATCCTGTGTGCTTCTGCCTTTGTGGGTTTTAATCAGAAATGCTCAGAAGGGAGCGTTATTTTTGGAGGTGGAGGAAGGAGAGCAGATAACAAGGCAGGAGGAACAACAACTCCCCAGCCAGATTTGTCGTGCCAGGGAGAAAAAGAGCTCCTTCAAGCGCTGCTCTCCCCGTGGGGCAGCTGGAGCTCTGCCCTGGAGTGACTCTGCCCTGGGCCTGTGGCCAGCAGGGTGGCACAGCTGGACTCTGAGCCCTCAGGCAGAGTCACAGAATCAAGGAATGGCCCCGGGAAGGGACTGGAATTCCAGCTCACCCCGCTCTCTGTCCCTGGCAGGGCCACCATCCCCGTAGAGGCTCCAGGCGCAGGATGGGAGGCACCAGCGGATTTGTCCACACCTCCCTGGCTGTCAGCACCTTCCTGGGTAAGAACTGTCCTCGGGAGAGGTGGGAGGTGTTGGGGGGACACCAGCTGGGCAGCAGCAGCTGGGATCAGCCCTCCCTGGGCCGGAGCCCAATCCTCGGGGTGAGGGTTTGTGTCACCTGGGTCTGTGTGTGTGGTGTTCCCAATTTGTGCTGCTCAAAGGGGACAGGAAGGGTTGACACCCATCTCCCCCTTTCTAAGTCCAGATTTAGGTGAAACCAGGAGATGCAGGAGGAATTTCCTTCTGCCAGTGGGAGTCACTCATGGTGAGGCCACTTCACCTCCTGGTTTTTGTAGGGATGCCTGGTTGGCCACGCCCTGACTGCAAAGATTCCCGTTCATCAGGGACCATTTCTGGATCCCAGGGACCACTTCTGGATCTCAGGGAGGCCCAGGCTGCTCTCTGCAGGTCCCTTTTCAGCAGGGAGACATTTCATTCCAGCCAGCTGAGAATTAGATGATGTCTTCAAGCTAATTCATCATCCCGGGCAGAGCCCGCTCGCCTGTCCTTATAAATATCTAATTACCTTTTAATGTTCTCTGGATCCCCAAGGAGGCAGAAGGAGGGGTGGCTGCCCTAGATTGGGAGGCAATTATCCTGTTTGGAAATTGGTCTGACCCAAATCTGGGCATGGAGATGGGACTTGGCTTCTCCCATTAACCACCTGAGTTCAGGCAACTCAACCCAGTCCAAGCTGAGCCCCCCAAAACTGCCCCACTGGGAGGCCTGGGAGGGTGATTTTCTCTGACCTCTGGCTGCTGATGCAATGGATCCCAGGAGCCAGCTGGGACAGAGGGAATCCTCACTGGGAACAGGAGGGAGGGACTGGGGGCACAACGATGGCAGCGAGAGATGAGGCTCCAGGAAACACCACGGAGCCAAAACCTCCAGGTCTGGAGCAAAATGTAAAGGTTTAAACCTTCTCAAGTGCACAGGGACAACTCTCCAAAATCTTTGTTCATTTGGTAAAAGCTCTGGAAAATCTTGAGATCTAAGGCTGGTTAAAGCCCTGACCCTTTGTTCCTCGCAAAGCTTCTTGTTAAAAATAACCCTCTGCTCCCCTGGGAGCTGCCCTTCAGAAATAACCACTGGGGTTCTGGGCACACGAGTGTTCAGCCTGCCCAAAACACCAATTAATTGCCCAGCTCCCTCGTGTGCTGAGGCTCCAGGCTGTGGTCAGTGCTCCAGAGCCATGGATGTGTCCTCAGAGCTGGAATGCAGCTTGGGAAACTCTCAGCTGAGCCATTTGTCCTCCCCTGAGCTCTCCAGAGCTGCCTCAGGGCTCAGCACAAAGGGCAAGTCTTCAGCCTCCTGCACACCTGGATTTTCCAGGTCTGGCTCTCAGCATATTCCTAAAAATATACCACAAATAACACCAGAGATGGGTCAGTGCCCAGGGAGGCTCTGGAGTCACCTCCCCGCAGCTGCTTTTCCAAATCTTCATTTTCAGGTGTTCCACTTTCCCCCGTTTCTGTTTATTTTCGGTGCCAATATTGATTTTCAGCACTGCTGAAGGTCCTTGTGGAGGTGCAGGGGGGTGTTTGCCACAGTTTCTGCTCTCCTGGCTGGATGCAGCACAGAAGGTTCACTTTGCTCCTTGCAGACTGGAGGAGACCTTTGTTTCTGTTCTGTTCTCCCTGTTACCCAAATGACAGGGCCCAAGGACAGAATGTCTCAGTAACATCACAAATGAGAGTTCTGAGGGGACAGAAGTGGCCCAGACAATCACTCTCGGGGCTTCTGAGATTTACTACCCTGATTTACTCTCAATTCTTAATCCTCCCCTTGTTCCCATCTTGTAACTGTTTAATTATGGCTTTGATCTGGTCGTTGTTTGTTTAATGAGTGGGATCCAGGCATTTCACCAACCAGCCACCTTGGAACTGTAGATAAAAACTCACCTGAACTCCTGGCATTGATTTTGTTCAGGAAAATCAATTCCTCCCAGTCTCTAACCTTGGCAGGGAAAAAAGGGACAGCAGAGGAGAGCAATGGGACACTGAGTCTGGGTGGGAGCTGAGGGGAGAATGAGCCTAATTTGGCTTGGTTGGAAAAGAGCATCCCATGAGAAAGGGCATGGATGGGAGAGGTAACAATATATGTTTTATTTGTTAAATAAATAGAAATTATTTACTGTGTGCTCCCCATTCATCTCAAAATGTAAAGCTGTTAAACCTGAGCCCAGCCACTACCATCTGTGAGAACACAATTAACACACCTGTCAGAGCACAATTAACACTCTCTCATTAATTCCTTGTTAATTCATGATTGTTTTCCCTGCTGGTCAGCAGAGTTGTTTCCAGCTGGGACTTGCTCAGCACAGCCACTGCTGACCCAACTGGGAGGTGATTTCCAACTTCCAGCAGCTTTTCCTTTAGGAACAGAAGGGTTCCAGGAGGAAATGGTCCTGGTTTGGAGGGGACACAACCCTCAAAATGCTGCTTTTCTTTCGTTCCAAAGAGTCAGCCACAGGCTCAGTGACACCAGGGACCCACAGGCTGCTGCAGCAGCACATCCTGAGCTCTGGGATAATTGGCTGGACAGCTGCTCCAAACCCAATTAGCCAATTAGCAGAGCCCCCTGTCCCATCCCACCCCTCATCCCTGCACGGAGCACGAGCCAAACCCCGGGAGCCACAGGTAAAGGGCTGCTCCCCCTGGGCCCAGGGAGCTGAGCTGGCCATTCCCTGCTGGAAGTCACTCTTGCATAAAACATCAAACTCACTGGAGCCACTTAATTTGAGGAGTGCCCATGCTGGGGAGAGGAGGGAAGGAGACAGATTGTGGGTTTGAGACAGTTATTAATTCAATTAGGAAGCATGGAAGGATCCTGGAGCTACAGGAGCATCTTGGAGCTTATCAGTGAACAGGGGACTGTGCTGGTGGCTCCTTCCCTGATAAGGGACAGACATTTCCAAGATGCCAGGGAGAAGACAGACCTGCTGGCAATTATCCCACCAGCTGCTCCTGCAATAAAGAGATTTCCAGGCAGCTTCTGCTTTGGTCTTATTTACAGAGTCACTTCCAGGCCAGGTTTTGGAGGACAGGGCTTGGAGCAACCTGGGCTAGTGGAAGGTCCCTGCCTGTGGCAGGAGGGTGGAACTGGATGGGTTTTAAGGTTCCTCACAGCCCTCCTGTGGAAGGGGCCCTGCTAGAATTTGTTATTTGTCTGAGACACGAGGTCTCAGTGAGGACAGATGGCACTTCCCAGTGACAAAGGGTCACCAAAGGGTGTTGGTTCCAGAGAGGGGCCCAGACACAGCGTGGGAGAAGGCAGGAGGGTCCTTGTGTTCCTCCCGTGCCTCAGCCTGAGCTGCACCCACAGCAGTGAGATCAGAGTCACCCCTGTGTTTGAAGGGTACAAAAGCAGCTTAGGGCTCATCCCAGTCGTGGAACAGAACAGTCTGCACTGGTCTGAGCACCAGCAACCAACTGGTTTGATCACCAGGAGCTGGTGATGCTGCAGGGGCTGAGGGCACCCTCAGAGCTGTGACGATCCCAGTTCTCCTCCCTCCTCCCTCGTCCTGGGGAGGACAAGGAGGAAGGAAGCAGCCTGTGCAGACACAGGAGGAGCCAGCACAGGGAGGGCATCCAGGGCTTCCCAGCCCCGTGTGCAGATGGTTTTCCAAGGGCACCGTGTCTGTGTCCTCCATCCACGTGTCTCCAGGGCTGTCGGTGCCCCTGGCAGGGCGGGAGGGGTGGGATGGGTGGGATGCTCCGTGGGAAGTGCAGGCTGGGAGCCCCGAGCCAGGGCTGGGCTGTGCTGACAGGTGGGTTGTGACTCTCACGCTGCTCCTCCTCGTCTCCTCGCTGCTGCCGGGGACACCCTACGGAGCTGAAAAGGAGCAGTTTTTTAGGGAAAGCCAAGTGGAGCCGAGCGGGTTTTTCCCCTCTCTTGCAGTTTGGTGCCAAGCCCAGAGCAGCACGAGGAGCTACGGGCCGGTGTTCGAGGAGCAGCCTTCCCACACCCTGTTCCCTGAGGGCTCAGCAGAGGAGAAGGTCACTCTGAGCTGCCGAGCTCGAGCCAACCCTCCTGCGACCTACAGGTGAGCTCAGGGGCTCCCTCTGCTCCTGCGACCTACAGGTGAGCTCAGGGGCTCCCTCTGCTCCGGCCCTGGGACAAAACCAGCCGGGATTTGCTTCCTCTTCTCTGCTTTTCTGTACAGGAGATTATTAATGTGGGGAGGAGCCTCTGTGTCCACACGTGGTGTGAGTCCCCTGAGGAGCAGCTGAGGGAGCTGGGGGGGCTCAGCCTGGAGAAAAGGAGGCTCAGGGGGGACCTTCTGGCTCTGCAACTCCCTGACAGGAGGGGGGAGCTGGGGGGGGTCGGGCTCTGCTCCCAGGGAACAAGGGCACAGCCAGGATAGAAATCTAACTCCAGTCCCAGCTGGAACCCCAACCAGCACAGCCTCCTGTGACACCCCAGGGTGTGGCCATGAGGATTTTCCCCCTCACTCCCCCCTCTGGCCCTTGGCAGGTGGAAGATGAACGGCACAGACATCGAGGTGGAGCCAGAGTCCCGCTACAGGCTGGTTGCAGGGGACCTGGTGATCAGCAACCCCGTGAAAGCCAAGGATGCTGGATCCTACCAGTGCCTGGCATCCAACTCCAGGGGCACCGTGGTCAGCAGGGAGGCCTCCCTCCGCTTTGGCTGTAAGTTTGACTCCCCAGGGTAAAGGAAATGCAGCTGGGGGCAAACTGAGCCCCCCTGCTCACATGGAGAAATGTGGGAGTGCAGCTCTCCTGTCCCCCAACATCATCCCATGGAGAAACCCCCCGGGGGGTGCCATAAAAATTTGGTGTTCTATGGAGAAAGCCAATAATCCTTTGGGATCTCCCTCTGTACCACCACTGAGAAGACCCAGAGGTAAAGCACAGTGACCCCTCCAGCTCTCCCTGTCCAGGTTTCACTTTGCCCCTTCAGTTTTGCAGGAATTCTCAGCGGAGGAGCGGGACCCCGTGAAGATCACCGAGGGCTGGGGGGTGATGTTTGCCTGCAGCCCTCCCCCCCACTACCCAGGTAAGGCTCTGCCCCTCCACATCTCCCCAGGAAGGGGAGACACAGCACAGCAAGGGATGTGGGAATCCCTCCCTGCCTCTCCTTGGGAATTTTAGGGAAGGAGGTTGGAGGTTTGTTCAGACCATAAAGCAGCAAAGCAGAGGCAGGACTCGGTGTGTCCACGCCAGGACCGACTGCAAGGACTGCTCTGGGTTCATCCCACCCAGGAGGTCCCAGACCAGCTGTGCAGTTCATTCCTCCCCCTTTTCCCCCCAGGTTTGTCCTATCGATGGCTCCTGAACGAGTTCCCCAACTTCATCCCGGCCGACGGGAGACGTTTCGTCTCCCAGACCACGGGGAACCTCTACATTGCCAAGACAGAGGCCTCTGACCTGGGCAACTACTCCTGCTTTGCCACCAGCCACATTGACTTCATCACCAAGAGCGTGTTCAGCAAGTTCTCCCGGCTCAGCCTCGCGGCAGAGGGTCAGTGCTGCTGGATCAGTGCTCTTGGACCAGCAGGAAAATGCCAATTGTTGGGGGGAAAATGCAAAATTCAGCCGCTCCAAAGGGCACCAGCAGCACCCAAATCACCCTCCAACCTCTCAGGGGAGCTTAAGAGCTTATAAAAATAGGGATGGGCTGGAATGGGGGGAGGCAGCCCTCTCTCCAGGCTTCCCTGCTTGTGCAGATACAAACCTCAGCCATGGGGGGGTTCTCTATCTTTAAAAAATGCTTCTGGGGCAGGAGAAAGGGAGTTAAATGGGTAGGAAGGCCTGGATGGATGGGGCTTGGAGCAACCTGGGCTAGTGGGAGATTCCCTGCCCAGGGCAGGTGGAACTGGATGAGCTTTAAAGTCCCTTCCAGCTCAAACCATTACAGGATTCTCTGGCTCTAGGAAATGAAGGAGAAATAGCCCTGAGGTGTTGTAAGGGGATTTTTAGACACTTGTAAAAAGCAAATGAAACCTCTGTCCCCTTACCCAGACACACAAAGGTCTTGGAAAGTCGTGTCACCCCACGGGTCCCTCTGCCCTTGGAGACCTCCCAGGTGGCATTTTGGAGTCCTCCAGGACATTTTGGAGTCCTCCAGGACACTCTGAAGCCCTCCAGGACTCCTCAATGTGTTTTCCCCCTGACAGATGCCCGGCAGTTCGCCCCCAGCATCAAGGCCAGGTTTCCTGCAGACACCTACGCCCTGGCAGGGCAGGTGGTGACTCTGGAGTGCTTTGCCTTTGGGAAGTGAGTGCAGTGTCCGTGTCACTCGGGCTCGGGATGGGGAGAATGGGAAGAGGGAAGTGGCTGCAGCCATCTGTCCTGCTGGCCAAGGCCCAGCTGGGAGGGGACCCAGGGGACACGGGGACGGGGCTGCTCTGAGCTGTGATGTCGCCCAGATTCACCAGCCTGGCTTTTCCACAGCCCTGTTCCCCGGATAAAGTGGAGGAAGCTGGATGGCTCCCAGTCCTCCAAGTGGATCGGCAGCGAGCCCCTCCTGCAGATCCAGGACGTTGGCTTTGAGGATGAGGGCACCTACGAGTGCGAGGCTGAGAACGTCAAAGGGAGAGACACCCACCAGGGCCGCATCATCATCCAAGGTAACCCTGAACATGTGCCTCATCCCGGGAACACACGGTTCAGGAATGGCCTTAGGCTGAAGGAGGACAGGGTTAGGTGGGATATTGGGAAGGAATTGTTCCCTGTGAGGGTGGGGAGGCCCTGGAACAGGTTGTTCAGAGGGGTTGTGGACTCTCCATCCCTGGAAGTGTCCAAGGCCAGGTTGAATGAGGCTTGGATTAACCTGGGCTGGTGGAAGGTGTCCCTGCCCATGGCAGGGGGTGGGATGAGATGAGCTTTAAGGTCCCTTCCAACCCAAACTGGGGTTCCATGACTCCATGATTCAGCAATGGCTGCATTAACTCCTAAGAAGAGAAACCATCACGTTCTTCTTGGCTGTGGGTTCATTCAGTGCAGAGCAGCAGCCGGAGCCCTGCAGGACTCGGCTCTGCCTCACTGCACAGGAGGCCAAAGCTGCTCCTGCAGAGAACCTGCTGTGCCAACCAACGTGCCACGGGCATCCTGCTGCCTGCCTGGCAGCACTGCCCCCTGAGCTGAGCCCCTGGCTCTGCCCCCTCTCTTGCAGCCCAGCCCGAGTGGCTGCAGGTGATCACGGACACGGAGGCCGACATCGGGTCCGACCTGCGCTGGAGCTGCGCGGCCGCCGGCAAACCCCGGCCCACGGTCAGGTGGCTCCGGGACGGGCAGCCCCTGACCTCCCAGGTACCCCTGAGAGCCCCCCAGCACCCCCCAGCACCCCCCAGCTCCCAGCACTGACCCTGCTCCTCCAGACTCAGCCCCTTCTCCTGCCTCGCTGCAAACGCATCTCGAGCCCGTTTCTCACCCCGCATCCCTGTTCCATGTGCCCCCATGAGGCTGCAAAGCAATGCCACGATCCCAAGTTCCCTCTGCTGGCACTGCCATCCCAGCCATTGCTTCGTGCAGCTCCAGGGACTCACAGCCAGTTATCAGGGCAGATAAAGAGCTGTCTTGGTGTGACCTGCACGTCGCTGCTCAGGCGCTCGGTGGTCTCAGCAACCAGAGCACGGCGACGTGGGGGAGAGACTGGACAGGCTTGAAAACACACCCTGAGTTTTCCCCCATGGAAAACCAGGCTGGCTCTGAAGAGTCTGTAATGAAACTCAACCCTGACCAACCGAGGATTGGGTTCCATTTTTTTGTTTTTCTCATCTAATGGGTTCATCCTCTTGTTTGCACAGAACCGCATCGAAGTGAGCGGTGGAGAGCTGAGATTTTCCAAGCTAGTCCTGGAGGACTCTGGCATGTATCAGTGTGTGGCTGAGAACAAGCATGGCACAGTTTATGCAAGTGCTGAATTAACAGTGCAAGGTAATTCCTCCCTTCCCAGAGCTCTGGGTTTCAATGGGACACTGAAGCACTTTAGACTCGTCCTGATGCTCGCGGTCCCAGAGTAAAGATGGGAGCAGACAAAAAACTGCTTCACTCGCTGCTGAAATGTAGTTGCTGGTTCAGCAAGACACTCTACAACCCTTTAAAATCTAAATCCTGTGTAAATTCAGTAACTGTGAAAGAGAACAAGGACATCTGTTTAGCCACAGAAAGTGTACAGGACACCCAGCAGCAGCACTACAAACTCTCTTCCACCCCAAGCTCCTCTTTTTTGGAGGAAAAAACATCAAAAAACCAAGAGTTCAGCATCCACTCAGCCTGCCTTGATGGATGGTGACTGGAGCTGAACTGATGCCAAACCTGTTCCACATTAGTCTAAAAGTTTATCTCCTCCTGGTTGGGAGACTCCAGAGGTAAATTAAAGGCCCTGAGCTCAACATTAAGACACTGAGGGCAACAGGCAAATCCCAGTTCTCTCTGCAGTCCCAGGAGGAGTTTTAGGCAAGCTGGATGCCTGTGCTGGGGACTTTGGGCAGGATATTGAAGAGAATATCCTCAGCATTTTCCAAAGCAGCTGTTCTTGTGTCTCTCCAAGACCTTGCACTTGTTAGGGCCATTCCCATTGCTACGTGTGACAGGTGTGGCACACGACACCTGCCTCAGGTGTGTCACCCAACACCTGCCCTGGCAGGTGTTAGAACCCACCCAGCAGCCGAGGAACCACTCCTTCATCCTGCTCTCCAGACTCTGCCTCGCTTCTCTTACCGAGTCATCCCACAACAACCCCGTCCCCAGTCGTACGGCGCTTCAGGTGCCCCCAGGGCAGGGGGTTCTAACCATTCCTTAATCCTGTTTTTCCCCCCTGTAGCCTTAGCTCCAGATTTTAGACTAAACCCCGTGAAGCGGCTGATCCCGGCAGCCCGGAGTGGGAAGGTCATCATCCCCTGCCAGCCACGAGCAGCACCCAAAGCCACTGTGCTCTGGACCAAGGGGACTGAGCTTCTGGTCAACAGCAGCAGGTAGCAGCACAGACTCAGCTTCTACCTAGAAACTGTAGCTAAAATCACTCTTTTTTTCTTGCCAGAAGACTGGACTTGATGACCCAAATGTGCTGCTCCGTCCCTGAGCTTTGTTATTCCTCTAATTTCTTCTTTAGAAAACTCCTACATAGTATTTTTCTGTCTGTCTTTATCCCTAATTTCTCTAAAAGCAGCAAGTGCTGGAAATTACCAGGGGTAGAGAGTGAACAGCCATTTTTAACTTTCCTCTTGTGTGGTTCCTCTCCCTCTCCAGGGTGACTATTACTGCAGATGGCACCTTGATCCTCCAGAACATCAGCAAATCTGATGAGGGAAAATACACCTGCTTTGCTGAGAATTTCATGGGCAAAGCCAACAGCACTGGGATCCTCTCTGTTCGAGGTAGAGCTGTAGCCTTGATTTGGGGTCAATCGAGCAAGAAACCTCTAAGAATGACTGATGGGATATTTCTCCTCTCCTTATACCCCCTAAACCAATGCAGTACTGAGGGAATCAAAGTAATTTCAGCCTGTGGAGCAGCAAAACCTTCTGCTGACCCACCACATCCCCCACCGACCTTGGGACAAGCACTTCCATTCTCTCACGACTGCCATCCCTCCCCTTCCTCCTGCCAAACTCCAGAGGGAGGATGGGAGTTGGGATACTGGAACATGGACATCCTCAGCTGACAGCCCTCCCTGCTCTTTCTCTGCAGATGCCACCAAAATCACACTGGCACCATCCAGTGCTGACATCAACGTGGGGGAGAACCTCACCCTGCAGTGCCACGCGTCCCACGACCCCACCATGGACCTCACCTTCACCTGGGCCCTGGATGATTTCCCCATTGACTTGGACAAGTCTGAGGGGCACTACCGGCGAGCCAGCGTGGTGAGGGGCCAGGGCACCCATGTGCCACCAGAAGGGACAGGGAATTAGTGTCACCTCGTTGTCTGGGGGTGCTGAGCCCGGCTGGGCACCGGTGCCCACCAAAGCTGCTCTGTCAGAGATGTTGTGAACTCCCCATCTCTGTGGGTGTGTGAGGCCAGGTTGGACAGAGAGACCTGGGGTAGTGGGAGGTGTCCCTGCCCGTGGCAGGGGGTGGCATGAGATGATCTTTAAGGTCCCTTCCCACCCAAACCGTTCCATGATTCCGTGATCGCTCCCCTCCTCAGCTGGATGAGGGAGAGGGGAAGGCTCGTGGGTCGAGAGAAGGGCAGGCAGAGATCACTGAGGTCACTCAGAGATCACTGAGGTCACTCAGAGAACACCACCACGAGTCAAACAGACTCAGCACAGGCCACCTGATGGGCTCAGCCTTGGCACTGGCTCCATCACTCCTGGGGGAATCCTCCAGCAGCTCCTCACAGATCCCACTTCCACAACCTCCCCTGCTGCCAAAACCCAGCCACGCAAACCCAAACCATGTTCTGGCCTGTGATGGGGTTCAAACACCCTCCCCACTGCCTGTTCTCTCCCCCCTGCAGAAGGAAGCCATTGGGGACCTGAGCATCTTCAACACGCAGCTGAAGCACTCGGGGCGTTACACGTGCACAGCCCAGACCGTGGTGGACAGTGCCTCGGAGTCAGCCACGCTCACTGTCAGGGGTAACTGCTCTGCCAGGAGGTTCCCTGCTCCCTCCAGACCCAAAGTCATGGCATGGCCCTTGCAAGGGATCAGTTTTGCCCTTCCCTTGCAGCCACCTCACTGTCTAATACCTGAACTTCGTGGTGCAGCTTATTGGGTGCGGTGGTTTTCAGGCAAAGGTTGGACTTGGTGATCTTGGAGGTCTTTTCCAACCTTAATGATTCTGTGAGATTTGAAAGGAGCTTTTCTGGAGGGTAAAACTGGAGGTGAGGCCTCCCAGCCTCCAGAAGAGAAAGGCCTGATGTCAGTTTATGACCTGCACAACACAAAGGAACCTCCAAATCTTCCATCTGAGTAACACGTTCCTTTCATCTCCCAGGGCCTCCAGGCCCCCCCGGGGGTGTGGTGGTGAGAGACATCAGTGACACCAGTGTCCAGCTGAGCTGGAGCCGTGGCTTTGACAACCACAGCCCCATTGCCAGGTACCTCATCGAGGCCAGGACCCTCCTGTCCAGCAAGTGGAAGCAGATGAGGACCAGTAAGTGTCTCGATGGCAGCACTGGGGACACGGCCCCTGAGGGCCACCAGGCACTGGTGAGTCCCTGCCCTGTGCTGCCACTCGCTCTATTGGCCCTCCTCTGGTGTTATTGGATTATATAGATCCTGTAAACATTGAAGGCAACGCAGAGACAGCCCAGGTGGTGAACCTCATCCCTTGGATGGATTACGAGTTTCGGGTCTTGGCCAGTAACATCCTGGGAGTGGGGGAGCCGAGTTTACCCTCCAGCAAAATCCGCACCAAGGAGGCAGGTAGGTGTGGAGACACCCATGGGAACCCGAGGGATCCATCCCTGCCTGCTGGAGGGGGAAGGCTGGCTTGGTCCCAAAGGATTAATCATCCCCTTGAGTGCTCCTGGAGGTGAGGCCATCACAGGATTTTCTGCCTCTCTGCCCATTTCCATGTCAAACATGAAGCAGTGGCAGAGCTGGCAGTGACTTCCCCGGAATTAGAGCCAATATATGAAAGCATTATAAACCCTGCCTTCAAACCCTGAGCCTTCTGGGCAGCAAGGCAAGGAAGGGGAAAGAACTATTAGATCACAGAGCACAGTTCTGCAAGAACAAGGTGGATTTCCCAGCAAACAGCCGGGAATGTTCGTTCCATTCCTGGCTGCCTGAGCATGGTGGCACAAGAGCAGAACTGCTCTCAGCGTGCCACATGCAAACTACCTCCTTTCCAATAAAAACTCCCCTCCTCACCCCTGCCTTTGAGCTTCACCCCTGTCCCCTCGGGGACGAGCTGCCCCTGGATGGGCTGCTCAGGCACGAGCCAGTCTTCCAGACCTGATTTCCACGGGTTAAAAATTAGAGACCAGCCCTTCCACGGGAGCTGTCCCAGCCCGTGGCACACTGTGTCTGTGCTCATCTCCATCACTGCCACCCCCTTAACCCACCCTGTGCTGTCTGCTTTTGTTTGGGGACCTGACAGCACCTACTGTGGCACCATCTGGGCTCGGCGGCGGTGGAGGGGCTCCCAACGAGCTCATCATCAGCTGGACGGTGAGTGCTGGCTGGGGGCCAAGGGGAGGAGCCTGTGCCATTCCCTTTGGGAAATCACTGCTCCAGTCAGGATTCTGTTGAGCCAAACCCTGTGCTTGGACAAAAATCTCGTTGGTTTTGTTGGAAGTGATAGAACTTCCCTCCGTGTTTAATCAAGTGGCTGGGTTTGGTTTCGCAGGCTCTTGCTGGTTTGATGTTTAAACCAGGGAAGCTTTGAGTTTCTCTGGAATGGCTCTGATAGGTTTTAGGAGACAAGGCTTGAGGCAGTTGAAGATTGGACATCTGGGGTCTTAAATTCGTGGTCATTCAGAGACATGGTGGAGTAATCAGAAGATCCAGAGGGGATTAACAAAGACATCAAAGCCTGAGAGCTGGAGACTCTCTGTCTGAGGATAGGGGGAGCAAAGAATATGGAGCAATAAAGGACAGAACACTAATTAATGAGGGGAATTGTGTAACTTAGAACCATTAAACGTTGATTTCTTTGTTTGATAGAACAGGATGGAATGGAACAGAATAGGACAGAATAGAATGGAGTGGAATGGAATAGAATAAAATAGAACAGAATACAATAGAATAGAGGAATAGAAGATAAAAGATGTGAAAATTCTTGAAAGGGGCACAGGCAGCTGGAAGGATTCCCTCCCTGTCTCTGGCCAGGATGAAGTAGTGCCTGTCCCAGCAACCCTTCAAAGGTGGGGTTGGGGGCTTTCGTTGGCTGCTGCTGATTTTTAGTGGGTTTGAAGGCACTCTCTCCCCTCCCAGCCGACCCTGAGGGACTACCAGAACGGGGATGGCTTTGGGTACATCGTGTCCTTCCGGAGGAAGGGCTCCCAGGGCTGGCTGACAGCGCGGGTGCCTCACGCCGAGTCCCTGCACTACGTGTACCGCAACGAGAGCATCGCGCCCTACACCCCCTTCGAGGTGAAGATCAAGGCCTACAACAGGAAGGGAGAGGGGCCTGAGAGCCTCACTGCCATCGTGTACTCGGCTGAGGAAGGTAAAAGGGCCACGCAGGCTTGGGAGGGGGGGCAGCCTGGAGGACCTCAGAGCCCCTCCCAGGGCCTGAAGGGGCTCCAGGAGAGCTGGGGGAGGGACTTGGGACAAGGGATGGAGGGACAGGACAGGGGAATAGCCTTAAGCTGAAGGTTTAGATCAGATATTAAGGAGAAATTGTTGACTGTGAGGGTGGGGAGGCCCTGGCACAGGTTGCCCAGAAAAGCTGTGGCTGCCCCATCCCTGGAAGTGTCCAAGACCAGGCTGGACGGGGCTTGGTGGGCTGGTGGAAGGTGGAACAAGATGTCCCTTCCAACCCAAACCATTCTGTGACTCAGAATTCACCCTGTCCTGCCCTCAGCCAGGTCCCTGCTGGGTCTGTCTGGGAGCTCAGTGACAGGAGAGGTTCCTTTGACTCCCAGAACACTCCTTCCAACACCCAGAGATGCTCCCTGAGCGCAGCCACGACTGCCCCAGAGCCTCAGAGCAGACACAGATCCCCAGGACACACAGCTGCTGTGGCCCTGCTTGTCCCCCTAAGTCCCTAAATCCCTTCCCCTCGTTCTGCTCTGTCCCACACCACCAGCTGTCTGCCTGCAGGGGGTTGGGGCTGCAGGGCAGCCCAAGTGATGCTGCCCACAGCAGGAAAAGGATTTTATTCCCTTTCCTTGTCTTTTTCAGAACCCAAAGTGGCTCCTTACAGAGTTGTGGCCAAGTCTGTGCTGTCCTCAGAGATGGATGTGTCCTGGGAGCCTGTGGAGCAGGGGGATGTGACTGGAGTGCTCTTGGGCTACGAGGTACGGGCCTGGAATGGGAGACACTGAGATGGGAGAGCCCAGCACAGAAAACTCCCCCAGGTTCAGTGAGCTGCAAGGAAACAGCATTTTGCTGCCAAAGGTGGAGGATGATGAAGAGCCAAGTGGCTCTAGTGGGGCTGGGACTGCTGCTCCCAGGAGAGACTAAGAGAGAAACATCCCATTCATCCTGTTTGCCTTTCCACCTTAATCCCAGGCACACACTAAGCACAATGCACAGTGAACAATACCAAAGGGTCTCCAGCCCTGGCTGTGGATTTGCAGATGCCTCTGTCCTTACTAAACCCACTGAATCCTCTTCTGCCCAGATCCGGTACTGGAAGGACGGGGACAAGGAGGAGGCAGCTGACAGGGTGAGAACAGCAGGGCTGGTCACATCTGCCCACGTGACAGGGCTGAACCCCAACACCAACTACCACGTGTCAGTCCGAGCCTACAACCGGGCTGGGACCGGCCCCCCCAGCGCCTCCACCAACATCACCACCACCCGCCCACGTGAGTGAGCCCTGACCCCCCCAGGCTGCACCTCCTCCTCCATGGGACCCCCCAGAAAGTCTGATTCACCCTTTATCCTGCTGCTCTGAGGCCGTTTTATGCCATCCATGAAACGGTTCCCTGAATTTTCGGAGCTCAGTCTCGTGGTCTGGGTCTCCCTCACCTGAGGTGGCCTTTGAACCACCGCCAGTGGTGACACCAGCCCTGGTCACAGAAGCTGAATCACTGAATCCCTGTCTCGTTTTGCATCCCCCAGCACCAAAAAGGCCACCTGGCAACATCTCCTGGACTTTTTCTGGGTCCACAGTCACCATCAAGTGGGACCCGGTGGTGGCGAAGGCGGATGAGTCGGCAGTGACGGGGTACAAGGTACGGGCAGGGGGGAGCTGGGCTTCCCTCAGGGGTGGGTGACCCAAGGAAAACACAAACTCAGAGCTCCCTCTTCCCCCAGATGCTTTACAGGCAGGATTCCCACTCTGCCCCCACCCTGTACCTGGCCAGCAAGAGCCGCATCGACATCCCCGTCCCCGAGGACTTCACTCACGCCTTCGTGCAGATCCGGGTGACGGGGCCAGGGGGAGATGGGACCCCAGCAGAAGTTCACATCCTCCGAAACACTGGTAGGTTTCTCCCTGTGCCCACACCCGCCCCAGGCACAAACAGCCCTTCCCGAGGTGCTTCCCAGGAGCCTGGAGAGAGGAGGAGTCACCTGCAGTCCTTCACCTGCCCGTCCTTCCCACCCCTGTGCTGTGACAAAGGATGACCCAGTCACACCTCCTGCCCCCCCCCCGGCCACAGCACAGTGTAACAATCGTTGCCAGGGTGTTTTTAAATCCCACTCTCCCTTCCAGGGACACGGGAGAATGTCCTCCCTCAGTATTTTAGGTTGAGATCCTGGAATTGGGCTTTTCTGCAAATGTCCTTTGGTTCCCTCATGCTGTTCACTCAAAAGAACTGCTGACACATCGCTCTCCATTCCCCCATCAAACCTCTCCCCCAGCTCTGACAACCTTTCAGTCCAGCCTGAACCCACCTTTGATATTTGCAGCTAAAGCCCTCGAGACCCCCTGATCACCCAACTTGCCCAGAGTTAAAAACTAAGGGTAACTTTTTTTGCTAGGAGTGAAATCCTGACTACTTATGACCCATCCTGGCTCTGGCCCCAGGAGGTTCCCTTGATTCGGGGGGATAGGAGCACTGAGACCTCACCTCCCAATTCCTGCCCCACCACAAGAGTTCCTGGGAGGTTCCTCAGTGCACCCAGAGCCCCAGAGCCCCTCGAGTCACCCACTGTCTGTGTGACCAGGCAGCTGCTCCTTCCCTGTCCCCTGTTTTTCAGGGACGAGTATGATGGTGGAAGACTCGGGGACGAGGCCCCACGCTGTGGTGATCAACTCCCTGGTGATGGTGGCCCTGATCAGCTCCCTGGAGCTCTGACCAGGGTCAGACACAGGACTGGGAACACGATTCCCCCCGATCCAAGGGGGGGAAACCACAACACTTGGCTGCTGCAACTCCCACTTTGCACCAGAGCAGCACCACAGCGAGAGGATTTGACAGAGGAGGAGGAAGAGGAGGAGGAGGAGGAAAGAAACAGCTCTTTTGTTTTTTGCTTTGGAGGAATGTGAGGTTTCATACGAGATGTGGCTCTTTAACCGATTAAACTTTTTTTAAAGAAACGAGTAAAATGAAGGATTCCACGGGAATTCTGCAGCCAACTGTCCCCCTCTTTCCCCCCCCAGTACCCAGTAGGTTTTCTGCCTTATGAAGCCATGTATGAAATAACCAGACTGCTAAATTGGACTTTTTTTTTTTTTAACTCTGTACAGTGAATTTTTTTGGGGGGGACACACAGGGAGGACGGGGACTGAGAGTTCAGTGAGCAGCATGTTCCACACCAGCCCCAGCCATCTCAGAGGAGTTATGGGACAGCATTTACTCTTCCTTCCCTGTAAGATGAGCCAAATTCTGCAGCAACCAGCCCAAGGAGCTAAAGCCATGGGAGGATTGATCTCTGCCCCAGCCTGGGGTTTGTCTCAGCTGCTCTGAGGTGCAACTTCAGTGTTCCCCGTATCCCATGTGCTTTTTTTGGGGTGATTTCGTTACCCTGTTTGCTTCTTTCCTCCCTGTCGGGGGAAAAGGAGATGCTTTTCTAGGAAAAAAAAAGTAGCTCTGCCTAAAAATGGAGGTGTCAATAAATCTGAGTTCAATAGAGGGGCTTGAAGGAGGAAGGAAAAAAAATATTATATAATTGAAACAAGACCTGGAGACTCGAGGAAGCCACCACTGGGACAACAAGGAGAATCTGGACTGAGATTCATCTCCCTGCACACAGAGCTCATCCAGCCAAAACATCAGGCTCAGCTTGCAGAGGAGGAGGAAAGATGCTTTTCTAGGATTGGTCTGGTTTTCAGGCTCAACTGCTGATGCACATCCCAAAGTACAGGGATGCTGAGGGGCACCTTTAGCTGGGAAAAAGGGGATGCACCACTCCCTAAACTGGCTGGGAATAGATGTTCCCAGGGAAATCTCTGCCTCCCAGTAAAGCAGCTGACCAAAGTTATTGAGGATTTTTGATTCATGTTGCTGCTGGGTTGATCCCAAGGGTGCTTTTCAGGGGGGCCTTGCCCTCCCTCCTCCCCCAAGGACAACACTCCCAGCCCCCAGAATTACCTGGCAAAGGGCTGCAGCTGCAGGACTGAGCCCTGCCAAGGCCCTGACACAGTTCCCACACTAAATGCCAATTCCTTGCCCTTTTGAACCATTTTAAACTGCTGTGTCCTAAGTCTTGGGGAGCATTTGAGAGATTACAGGCTGCCCAGGGCAGTGGTGGAGTCACAATCCCTGGAAGTCTCCAAAAAAAGTGTGGATTTGGCACTCTGGAATGTAATTCAGTGCTGATCATTGGACTTGATGATCTTAAAAGGTCTTTTCCAACCTTAATGACTCCATGATTCCATAAACTCCTGGTCTCCCAGAGTGATGCCTACTGTATATATCCAGAGTAACCCATCACAGTCATTCCCCAGCCCTGGAAGCAAAGAGGGAGATGCCCACGTGGGTTCCCAGGGTGGGATGAGGAGCTCTGGGATGAGGGAGGAAAAGGGAAAAGCAAAAAGAAAAAGGGAAAAGGGAAGGAGCTGCAGAGACTGCACTCATCACTCGTGTCATGAGCTCAGGGATTTCTGCTCCCAGGGCTCTGCCAGGGCAGGGGCAGCATCATTACAGATCCCAGCAGGGAGCAGCCAGGATTGGGATGAATCCCTGCCCACAAGGGCACTGCTGCCTTCCCAGGAACCATCATTAAACAGGCTCCACATGAATCAAGGAGACAAAGGGATCCAGGCTGACAAACAGGCAGGAGCTGCTGGAAACACCCTGTGGAGAGAACACACAACCCTGTGCCCTGCAAGGGAAGCTTTCCAGCCTGGCCTGGGCTGCCCAGGGGATGGAACCTGGAGAGGGAAAGCAGAAAGGAGAGGGAAAGGAGGGGGGAAGATCACTTATCCCAGAACTTTATCCCAGCAGATCATGGAGCTGCTGCAGGAACAAGGGCCACAATTCATGGAGGAGCCCCACGGCCCCACCCTGGCCCCAAAGCAGCTCAGGGGGGTTGTTTCCTTTCCAGAGTTCCACCAAAGGACTCACTCAGCTAAAGAGGAGCCCCAGGAGCTCCCAGCCATCCCCTGAGCTGCCAAGGCCTCCTGTTCTCAACTCCCCCTCCCCAAGTGCCAGCAGCAGATCCACCTCCTCCCCCTCACAATCTGCCTGGAGCAGCACAGCACTAATTGCTTCCCGATGATTACTACCCTCAGCCTGTTCCACAGAAACTCCCCCAGCTCTTTGGGAGCACCAAAGGTCTGCAAGTCCCCTCCTCCAGGTGAGGGTGAAAATCCAAGTTACCAACTCACACCTTTATTTTCCTGCAGTTCAGCCACTTATGGTGGGAAGAACGGGGGCAGTGCCTAAGAAAACACCCATTCTTCAGCAGATGGGAAGAAGTTAAGATGGAAGGATGCTGTTTGAAAGGTTCTTCTTCCCTTTTTCCCTCCTTCCCCTCCAGCCCCCACAGACCTGCTTAGTTAAACACCCCCCAACAGACTTAATATTGCTTCAAAAATCAAAAAGCACCCAAGGAAAGTGCCATGAAGAGGCCCAGTCCCCTCCTGACAGCTGGAGCCACACTGTCCATCCCAGCCTTCCACCTCAAATTAACCATTAAAATTATATATATTAATCTTCCCTGCTCTGGGCATCTGGGTCCCCTCAGAAAGAAAAAAAGAGACATAATAAAAAGATGAAGGAGCCTTTTGGCTCCCACTCTGACCTCCTCAGCTGAGCAGGGGGAAAACGGGCTCTGCTGGGGCTTTCATGTCATTCTGGCTGGGTTTTTAAATCACAGCTGCCCCCACCAGGATTCGAGGCCCCAATTTCCATCACAAAGAGCAGAGAAGGTCCCCAGATGGGGCAGCTCCTGGTTGATTTTAAGCATCAGCTCCCAGCCCTCTCCCCCTGTGGTGGGTCACTCCCAATCACCCGTTTCCTCGTGTTCAGAAGGCAAAAAGAGCTCTGTAAACCCGGGGTGGAAAGTGCCTATTTCAGTTTTCACTGGCAAATAAAAGCATTTCCCTCCGTAAGCATTTAAAGCATTTTTGTGTTGTTCTGCTAAAAAGAGAAACTAATTGTAATGTTTTGATCTTTAACACCGTTATTTTCCCTGGGATTGGGTTTGCTTTGCATTCCTGTAATTCATGGAGGGGGAAAGAAGGAAACAGAGAGTAAATAGAGGTGTTTCCTGTAAAATAAGAAAGTAAAAAGGGAAGGAGCTTCATAGGTCCCTGATTGTGCTTCCAAGGGGGAAGCAACACTCCCTGCAGAGCTGCTGGTTCCTGCTGTCCATCACCAGGAAAAGACCCACAAACCCACTGAATCCTTCCCTTCCTCCCCCTTGGAGGATTTCAGGGATGAGCTCAGCTCTGAGTCAGGACTAAACCCACCCAGTTGTGTTCCCAAACTGAAGGTCTGTCTGTGCTCCTGCCTTGCTGCTCTGCAGAGGGAACAGGGCACACTCCAAGCCATCCCTGAGGATAACTGGAGTTTTCCAGGCTCTGGTGGAAGGAGATGTGTCCCTGGGGAAGGAGGCAGTGCTGGTCCACCCCTTGTCCCCACAGCCACTGTGACCAAACCCTTGGAGCTGGGGGAAGGACTCAGCCAGCCAGGAAATCTCCAGCCCCACAGAGCTCTCAGCAAGGCAGGAGAAATTTGGGGAAACGACAGGAATAAGGGTGGCAAGTTAAATAAAAGCCCCAAACACCTCGAGGTAAAATAAAGACCCAGCAGAGGAGCACAGTTGTGAGCTGAGGGCTGTTTGCTGTGGTTCAGTGTTCTCCAAATCCTGCCTGGATCATTCCAGAACCCCACTGGAGGCAAACTGCCTTGTCCCACCCGTCTGCACCGCTCCAGTGAGACCCAGGCTCTGTTCTAAAACCCTGTACTGACTCAGCAGCAAAGAAAATATTCCAGAATCAATTCTGTCAAATATCACACAAAACACCTATGGAATCAATGGAACCTCCTGAGTTGGAAGGATCACCAAAGTCCAGCTGTGGCCCTACACAGACAACCCCAAATTGCTCCTGAACACCAATAAAGAGACAAATACAAGCGATTGCCTGAATCTCAGTTCATTTCTCTGCTCCTCTCCTTCTCCAAAGCCTCTGGAGGCAGCAGATCAGGAGGCTCAGCAGGATGCTCCCCAGCACCCCACTCCCAACTCCCAGCACAGCTTCATAAAACTCCTCCTTCTCCCAGAAGCGCTCCCACCCTCCCCGGCTGCCGTTCCCCGCGCTTCCCTCCGCCAGCTCCTGCTCCCAGCTCAAGGGCTCCTGGAACTTCAGATCCACCAGGTCCCTGGGGATCACCCTGAGGCCGAAGTAGATCCTCTTGACGAGCTTGAAGCTGCCCAGGAGCTGCACGTCGCAGCGGTAGGTCCCGGCGTGCGCCTCCCGCGCGGGGGAGAAGCTGAGGGCAGGGCTGGAGTTCCTCAGGGGCTGGAACAGGAGGTCGCTGGTGGTGATGAGGCCCCGGGCCAGCCTCCAGGTGTAGCGGTAGCTGTGGTTGCCGGGGCTGGGGGTGCCGGGGGCCAGGCAGGTGAGCTGCAGGGGCCGCCCCGCGGGCGCGCTGAGGTGCCGCAGCCCGCACAGGAAGCTGCCCAGGCAGTAGGAGCTGACCAGGGAGCAGCTCCTCCTCTCCCCAGCTGGGGTCACCTCACAGATCTCCTCCACCTTGAGGCCCGGCCCGCAGGTGACGCTGCAGGGAGTGGTGTTGACGGCAATCCTGGCCACGGACGCCCTCAGTTTCTCCTTCATCTCCTCCGAGATGGGCACCTCGTCCGGGGAAACCACTGCCAGGACACTCAGGGCACACAGCACCAGCCCTGGGATGTGGCTCTGCTCCAAGGGCCTCATGGCAGGTCCTCAACCTGAATTCGGCAGCCAAAACCCGCCAGAATCATCCTCTGAGAATCTTCACCCTCAGTGTTTCTGAAATCCCACCAGCACCATCTTTAATCCTTCTACTAGGAAAGATCCTTCCACCAGGAGAGATCCCTCCCCTAGGAGAGATCCTTCCACTAATGCTGTGGAGCACAAGGAAATCCCAGTTCCTTGTGCAGAACCTGAGCAGCTCTGTCCTACACCCCCACCCCACAGCCTAAAGCACTCCCCAAGTTCAAAGCCAACATTCCAACCTCTCCACAGTCTGATCCACCGAAATCCAAGGCAATCTGAGCAGTGGTTTGTCTCTGATGATGCCCAGATCCATTCCCAGGGGAGCAGAGCTGATGTCACAGCCCCGCTGCCGGGTCACAACACAGCCCCAAACATTCCAAGGAAGAACAAAGGGAAGGCAAAGCAAATCCTCTGGGATGAGGAGTCCAAAAGCACCGTGTGAGGCTCTGGACACCCCCCATCAGAGGGGTGCCCCCTGCTCTGTCACAGCCACCCCTCCAAAGGGACCTGATCCCAAAATCTCCACATTCCTCTAAGGCAGAGGCCCCTCACACCCTGCCAATCCCAGTGGGATTCACTCAGAGCTCAGCCATCCCACAGGAACAATGCACTGCTGTTCTGCATTACAAAACCCCCACAGCTCCTGGTTTTGAGGGGGTAATTCACATTTTATGGGCCACAGAACTGTGTTGTCTCTAGTCCTTAAAGTTGGGATTGCCAAGTTCCCTCAACATAAACACACACATTTCTCTTCCTAACGCCCTTTAAGTTAAAAGGAGAAATTCTGGGGAGCTGGTAGGTGTATTTTCCACACCCAGTGTCCCTGGAGGTGCCCTCCACACCCAGCTGTGTGTTCAGTGCTGTGGGACTCCCAGATATCAGCACGACCCCCAGGCCTTTAGGAAATCCAAGGTACCTCTTTATTTACAAACACAAACCTGACACCGCCGCTGTGTTCTACCACCAAGCCAGCACCTGACAAAACACTGTACAAAGCTACAGATAGCAGGAAATAAAAATTAGAGCTGCGGGAAAAACAAACCCAGGACATTTACACTGTACAGAGAAGCTTTAGCAGACGTGAACAAGCTCAGTCTGGGGCAAATCAAATGCTTCAAACCGACCTAGGGAACCGTGACCTGCGCGTTTATAAAGCTTGGGAGGGGGTCAGGCACACCACACACTGGTGGATTTGACACCTCAGAGTCATCCCACAAGCAGAGAAGAATAAAGAAAACTAATATGGTAATGTATTCCATCAAATGCAGCAAATGTACCAAAGCTGGAAATGAAAATAAGAGTTTTTAAAACCTCCTGAATCAAAATGTCTCCCCTCCTTCCCAGGCAGCCAGGGCACATTTCTGGCTGCAAATGAATAAATCTCTTTGTGACTCCCTGGTTTTAATGTCTGCAGGACACTCTGAGACTTTAAATAATCATGATAAGCCCAATAATTACACTGGGGAAAAACTGGAAGTGTTGCATAGGAACTATAGAAGTCTGTGAAACAAGGGGCCTTGGGAATGAAAACTTCCTCTTAGCAGGATGTTGGAGGAGTACAAGAGGTTCAGGCTGTGGGTGTTGACAGAGAAAGTGCCTCTTCCCATTCCTACAAGGAAAATATTCCAACTGTCCTCCAGGAATAAAAGGCAGGGGGGGGAACCTTTGAAAAAGCCCTGTTTCAGTCGAGAGAAATCCTGGTTCTGTTTTTAACCCTCTCCCAAGTCCCCACCAGTGAAGGAGGAACCCAGTTATTTCTGGGAGGGCACCTCCCAGGGAAGGGAATAAAAACACTTGCAAGGACAGACAGAACCTGCCAACACAGCTTTTGGTATCACAGGCTGGGAGAAGACACAAAACCTGAATATTTTATCTAGAGCTCCTTTTCACTTGCTCCTTCTCCCACCAGCAGAGTCTTAAAAATAACCACCAAGTGAAGGCTCGTCCTTTGCAGGCTCCAGAGGTGTCTTGACTCTTCTCATCCATGTCCCTCCACTGGAGATGCCCCAAAGCCTGGCCCAGCAGCAGCACTAAGGTCAGCAGGGAGCCCTGAGCTCCCGGGAAAGCTGCTCAGGAATGACAGGACTCACAACCCACTGAAAGGAGGATTCCCAGCAGGGAAAGGGCAGTTTGCAGGATACACAGTCACGGGGCATCAGGAGTAAAAAAAACACACACACTCGGGGTGTTCTTCAATCCAGGAATGAAGAAGAGGATTTAGACAAAGGCTGGGAGGCTCTGGAGTGGCAGGGGGGACACCAGGGTTTGTCACCTGCAGGACAGTCCAGCGGGTGCCTCTCCAACAGCACAACCTGAGCCAACGTCCCCCACTGATCCACGGAGAGCAGCTAAGGAGGGCTGCAGGGCTTTCCTCTTCCAGAGCCATTCCTGACAACAGTCACTCCCTGAATCCATGAGCAATCAGTCTGCTGTGTCTGTCAGTCCCTCTGACTGAGCATTCCAGCTATTTCCACATTAGGGTGCCAACAGAGGAAAGAGAACAGGGAGGTAAAGAAGAGTCTTCACAACAATTCTGAGATTGCACCACCTGCTAAAGAGATCAAAGACAGGGGAAAAATAAGTAACCAGCCTCACACAGGAGTTACCAGAAACCAGAGAGCACCAAACATGGCAGCTTTTCCAGAAAAAAAAAAAGAAAGAAGGAGAACAAGATTTTTCTAGATAAAGTAACTCTTCTCTGAATGAGATCCAATGAACAAGAGGCAAATCCACACCTCTGGTGTTTCTCTCTGAGATCCCATGCACTGCATGGACAAGGTGGCTCAGAAACTCTTCACTGCCCAGAATTCCAAGCAAACTTACCTGATGTAAAATTATTTGATTCATCAGTCTCTAAATTTCACAGGAAAATACAACTGAAACAAGTTCTACCTAAGCTGGGGTGAAACCAGACTGTCATGAGATTTTATCCTGAAACTATAAAATGATCAGACTGCTCAGTTTGCTGATGTTGAAACCTGATTTTAAGACAAAAATAAGGCATTTCCTGCCCAGCCCAGTCACAGAGGGCCCTGCTCTCAGTCCCAGCCATGAGCTCCCAGCACACACACACAATTCCCAGGAGAAATCCTCCCTGTGCAGCTGCTTTGGCCACTGATTTAGTTACTCCAGACCTGGCAGAATGAACAGCCTCATGCAGCAGGGTCAGAACAGGCAGCCTGAATCCCAGAACATGGGAACTGGGAATTGGTGGTGCACCAAGGAAAAACTGGCTGCTCAAAGCAGGAATTCGGAGCCCAAGGAGTGAAGAGAACAAAGCACAGAAGGGAATTTTGTGGACTAACAGAGTGCTGGGAGCTTGGGAAGAGCCAAGGGATGGGTTCTTTCAGTGCCATAATCTGTTCCTCTCCCAGAGTCCCACAGACACTGCAACACTGGGATCCAGTGGATCTGTTGGATCCTCTTTAGCCAACAATGCAGGACAAGGAGCACAGTTGGGCTGCACTCAGGGCTTAGGGAATCCCAGACTGGTTTGGTTTGGGAGGGAACTTAAAGATCACCCAGTGCCACCCCTGCCATGGGCAGGGACACCTTCCATAGCCCAGGTTGTTCCAAGCCCATCCAACCTGGCCTTGGACACTTCCAGGGATGGGGCAGGCACAGCTCCTGTGGGAATTCCACCCCAGTCCCTCACAGCGAGGAATTCCTCCCTATTGCCTTTATCTCAGTCAAAGAAAACACCTCCATGGAAAGCATCTTGAAGGGAGCACAGGCAACAAAGACTCAAAGCAGATTTCAGGAAGCTCTCCCACCTCCAGCAGCTGGGGAAAGGAAGCAGGAAATTTGGGTCTAAACCCATTTGTTTGAGAGAGAAGAAAGAAAAATTCCCATGTTTCAGTGGCCAAAGCCCAAGAGGAACTGTGCTGGCACAGGGACCCACATGAAACTGCTCCCACACCACATCAGGCTGTGGTAGAACAACTGCAGTGACAACCAAAACCCACCCAAAAATCCTCCCAAACACGGCTTTGGAAGGATGCATTAAAAAAAAGAAACACCAGGCAAGGAGCCTGCCCAGAGTGCTGCTCCATTTGAATCACTTTGGAGAAAAGGGTGTTATTTTCCCAGCTCTCAGCACAGACACCAGTGAGCACAAGCTGCAAGAGGGAAGTAACACTGAGCTCTGCCTCCAAACACAGAGCAAGCAAACGAGCACAACCAGCTGAGAACAAATCCACACACCCTGACAAAGCTGAGCAAAACCACTGGCTATGGAAAGTGTTTCTCTGAGAGCAGAGGGCTCGGGCAGCTACTTAAAATCAGAATATCCAGCATTGGGTTTGTTGAAGCAAATGACTGAAATCCTTTTTTTGTTCAGTTCCCAGGGCATGATCCTGCCTCATTTGTGTTGGCATTTACATTGTTAATTAGCAGTGTGATACAACAAAGCAATCAACAGGTCTGCTGATGACATTAAGGGTTACACTCCTGGTCTCCAAACCAGCCTTGTCCAGCAGGAGATAATTTGGATGTGTAAGAGGGTCCTGCAGAGACACCTGAGGATCCCCACAACCCAGGTGATCCCTGCCATCCTTTAAAACCCTTCATGATGTGGGAATCCAGAAGAGTCATCCCCTGTCAGCAAATCTGACACCAGCAGCTCGTCAGCCCCTCCCAAGGCTGCCCTTGGCTGTTCAACTCCTGGATTTTGCAGGGTGCAGAGAGAAAGGATCAAATGGAAGCCCTGGAAACAACCCCCACGTTCTTCCAGGTTTGTTTTATCCCGTTTCATCCCCTTTATCCCATTCCCTGTTACAGCACATAATTATCAGAGCCAGTACAAGCAACAGTGAGGAGCTGAGCAGGAAGGACAAGGAGCAGGGTGGGCAGCATAGGACCAGCAGTGAGGGAAGGAAGGGGGGGAAATCAGTCACTTCTGGACACTCTAAAATCCACAGCAGCAGCTGCTGAGTTCAAGGAAATGCAAAATTTGATGTATCAATTCCACTGTGCCTTTGAAGCTGCTCGTATTTCAACCCTGAGCTCTTCATTAAAATCTAAAAATAAATGGATTCCACGTCACTGAAGCCAAACTTGTGCCCTCTGTGCTGGGCTTGGACAAAGCTTTTCCCAGGAAATGAGACCATGGGAAACACTTGAGTGTCTCTCAGACTCAGTCTGGGCCCCAACAAAGGTGACTGCAACTGCCCTGCTTTAGCACACAACCAACAAAATAGAACCAAAAAACCAGAAAAAGGGGGGGAAATCCACCCAACCCTGCCCTGATTTACAGCAACTGTTCAAATAAGGCTGCTGTACAGCTTGGATTAGAAAATTCAGCTCCTGGGTTTTGTCTCAGGGTCCATTTATCAAACAGACCTTTAGTGATGCCCCTTTTCCTCCTTCCTTATGGAATTCCCCTGTTGTCTGTCCCTCTGCCTGGCCCTGATGGCACAAAATGCCAACTGCAGCTTCAGAGTCCTTCACCAGTTACATTTCTCCCCCCAAATCAACCCAAACCACGCCACTACTGTTTATGCAAGAGCTGATGGAAGTCATTGAGGAGACTAAATCATTTTCTTCCTTTAGAAATAGAGCCCAACCTCCACTAAACCCCCTCTAAAGCTCTTCCTCCACCAGGTATCACTTTTACCCCAAGCCCTGAAAGCAGTTCCCCCCTCACCAAGGTACAATTTTGCCTCTCCTTGACAGCAGCCAAACACTGAGTGAGCCAAGTGCCATTTGGGGGGAGCTAAAAACACCTCTAAGGAACGAGGGGGCTGCACAAAGCAGGGCCACCAAGCAAGCTGAGGGTGCTGATGTTGGTTCCTTACCTGTCAAGGGCTGTCCCAGCTCCGCCTGCACTTTACCCTTCGCTGCTCCTTCCAGAGGTAAAGCACCTCTGTCCCCTTTGTAGAGTTTCGGTTTAAATGGAGAATCTTTGTCTTTACCTTTTGATCCTTTAGGCCTGCCTGCTTGCTTCTTCTTGGATTTACCATCTCCCTTCACACCCAGCAGCGGATGGACTTCTGTGAGAGTTGGGGGGAAAATGGGATTCCAGGGTGAGTTATCCCTGAAGATGGATCAGCACGAGAGCAGCGGGAAAATCTGGGAGCTGCAGGTCCTAAAGGGGGTCTGGGAGAGCTGGGGAGGGGCTTTGGATGGAGTGAAGGACAAGGGGGAATGGCTTCACACTGCCAGAGGGCAGGGTTAGGTGGGATGTTGGGAAGGAATTCCTCCATGGGAGGGTGTGGAGGGGCTGGGGATGGAATTCCCAAAGGATGCCCCATCCCAGTGTCCAAGGCCAGGTTGGATGGGGCTTGGAGCAACCTGGGCTGGTGGAAGGTGTCCCTGCCCATGGCAGGGGGTGGGATTGGTTGATCTTTAAGGTCCCTTCCCACCCAAACCTTCTGGGATTCCCTAATCCATGAGTGAGGCCCAGGAACTCTGAGCCACACCTGGGAAAGGGGAGCTGAACACAGGGCTGGGATCTTTCAGGTCCCTTCCCACCCAAACCACTCTGGCATTCTATGAAAAACTGCAGTTTCAGGGTTCCTAACTCATTCCACACTTGCAGAGTTCCTGGCTATTAACAACTGTTGTAAGAAAACACTTGAAAGGAAAGGGGAGATTTAAGGCAAGGTCTGTGAACTCCTGGTCTCCAGACCAGGATAAACCCCCCCAAGATGCAGAAGTGGCACTAAAACAAGGGCAGCCCCCACACACCATCATTAGGGACTCCTTGGAGTTCAATGTTGGTGGTTTTGGGCTTCTTCTTTGGTGCCTGGGGGCCATCAGAGGAGGATTGTCTCTTCTTCTCAGAGCCCAGCCCCTCGTCAGTCAGGGAGCTCTGCACAGCATCCGGGGGGGGTCCATAGGGATTCTCCTCTGGATCTTCCACCTCAGGAGCAATGGGCAAGTACAGCAGAGCCTTGGAGTCCTCCAGCTCCTCATCACTGGGGAGGGAAAACAGCTGCTGTCGTTTAAAAATGTCATTATTGTACTGTTACAGAGGGAATATCAGGGATGTGGTTTGTATCCAGGCTTTGAACAAGAGGCTCTTTCACCTGCTACAGAAGGCAGCAATGGGGTCCACACTTGTCACATCCACCTCTTCATCCTCTGCAGCATCAGCACCTGAGGACCAGGGAAAAAACCACAAATTAAAGAGAGTAAAGAAAAGACCAAACTACTCAGAAAGAATGGGACAGGCTGTGCTTAAATGTCTAAGCATGGAGAAGTGGGAATTGAAACAGAAAACAAACCTGAAGTACTTCCTCTTAAATTCAAGCAGAAAACAAACCTGAAGTGTTTCCTCTTAACTTTAATTAAAGCACAAAACAGCCCTAAAGTATTTCCTCTTAAAACCATCAGGTTTTTACCTGATTTCCCTGTGTTCTAATACAGACCTACTGCTGTAACACACCAGCAACAGAGAGAGGAATTAAAACCTTCAAAATGTTCTCACTAAACTGGTTCTTGACTCTGATTAAATTAAATTAATGCTTAATTCCTACAAGCCAATTTTAGAGTGAATAACTAAAACTGCTAAACAACAATTAATTTAAACAGGGGAAGTGCAGCAAAGGCTGGGGGTGAGGAGAGCTGGGTGGTGTGCTGGGAATCATCCTTATTTCCACAGTTCAACACGGGCCTTTCGCATTCCACGATCTCTTCCATGAATTTTGGGCACCACCAAGTGGTGGCTGTGCTGACACTGATTCCATGGGCCACCCAGGCAGAATAAGGAGCATTTCCCCCCCTCAGAAACAGTGTGAGCAGTACCTGTCTGCTCTGGTTCACTCTTATCTTCATCTTCAATGTCAAACTCTGACTCTCTCTCTTCGTACTCCACGTTCTCATCCAGCTCTTTGAAGTCAGGGGCAAAGGCACTCCAGTTTTCCTGAGGCACAAACCCAAAGCCAGTTTTACTCACACAGAGAGAGGAACAGCAGCTGCAGGGAGGGTTCCTGCAATCCCAAATACCCTGCAGGGGTTTAAAGGATGTGGCACTTGGGGACATGGGTCAGTGCTGGACTCTAACAGTGAGGTCTCTTCCACCCTAAATGATTCTATGATCCTACAGGATCTCATTCTACACATTAAAATCACACAAGACCACCCAAAACCAAGGCTCCTTTAGGTCCACAGTCCCATAAGAAATAAGGAACTGCACAAATTAGTTCCTGCTGAAAACCCAACATTGTAATATTCCTTAAATATTGCAATGTTCATCACAAACCAAGGCTGAATGTTCCCACTGAGCCACCTGGATCACTTACTCAGACCTCCTGTACTGAAAGAACACAGCCAGGAGACCATTCCCAAGGAGAATGTCCCTGGGATGATATTTAAGGCTTAAAGCAAACCTTAACTGAAGCTTGAGGGCCCTCCTCATACCTGCAAACATGTCAAGTGAGGCAGCTGAGCCCAAAAAACTTGTTGAATTGGGATTTAATAAAGGATTTTTACACACAAGGATGGAGACCACTGGGGAATCAGGGAATGGTTTGGGTTGGAAGGGACCTTAAAGCTCATCCCATCCCACCCCCTGCCATGGGCAGGGACACTTTCCACCAGCTCAGATTGCTCCAACCTGGCCTTGGACACTTCCAGGGATCCAGGGGCAGCCACAGCTTCCCTGGGCAACCTGTGCCAGGGCCTGATCCCAAGGGAAGGATCCAACCACTCACCACTTGGTTCTGAGCCCATATTGACACCACCCCACTGGAAATGGAAGCGATGATGGGTCGCACAGGATGCCACTGGGTTTATTTGGAAGAGAAGAGAGCAGGAACTTCGTTAAGTCTTCATTTAGAAGAGCTCAGTTTGCAAAACAACAAGAAACATTAACAGCAGCTTTCTTACTGCTACATCCAAGAGCAGCTCTCCTCTGGTTCCGTGGAGGATCTTCACCAGGTTCCCGATGCTCTTCTCCCAGATGTACAGGGCGTGCTGCCGTGCTGATCCTGCCACTATGTACTCCCCGTCCCCAGAGAAACAGCACTTCTTCCAGGGGGTCCTGGGAGCACAGGGAGCAGCACAGGTTCAACCACAGCCCGGGGTGGAGGGATGGGGAGGTGAGTTCGATCTTCTGACCGAGATCTTACGCGCTCCCACCCTCAAACAATATTTAGAGTTCGAGCTGTGCCAGGGGGGTTTGAAATGAGAACATTTGTCCTTAGACATGGTAAGAGACTGAGCCACCCTTCAGCCAGAGACTGGTGGGCTCTGAGCACGCAGTCACCTGGTCACAGATTCCTGGGATATCCCAGGAAGGATCCTGGCCCTGCACAACCCCAAACACCCACCCCGGTCCCTGAGAGCACTGCCCAAGCGCTCCTTGAGCTCTGGCAGGTTTGGGGCTGTGACCACTGCTCTGGGGAGCCTGTCCAGTGCCTGACCACCCAGTGGGGCTGAGGAGCCACCCCAGAGCCTCTCACCTGTTCACCAGGTCCTGCAGTTTCTGCATGGGCTCGGGTTCCCCGTCCCTGCCACACGTCAGGATCTCCCGGCCGTCGTACACCCGGATGATCCGGTCGGCCGTGTTGATCAGGAAGCAGCTGGAGGGAGGAGGGCACAGAGCATTAAAAGACTAATGGAATACAAAGAATTCTGTGGGTGGGGTTCTGAAGACCTGGTGTGCTCTGCCAACCCCCCCTAGAGCATCCAATCCCCCCTGAAGATCAGTGCAGTGACTCACCTGCCCTTCCGAGCGAACTCGATGGATTTGATCGCTGTGGTGTTGCTGGTCCCAGTGGTCACTCTGAAGGAAGCAACAAGATCCTGAGTGTCTGTTTTTAAGACCAAGATCTGAAGATCAAGCAGACAGAGAGCAATCAGTGTCTTCATTGGAGCTCATTTCCCTCTTGGTGCCTCTCACATCAGTCCCTGACGCTGCCAACAGAGCCCTCAGCAACCCACAGCTGCATCCTGTGGGTTCTGCCACTCAGAACCTCCTGGGACAAGGCACTGCTTTATTGACACTGGAAAAGGATCCAACAGCAGCACAAAGGCCTAACTCAGACAAGGATCACAGAATAATTAAGGCTGGAAAATCCCTCCAGGATCTCTGAGTCCAACCTGTGCCACATCCCCACCTTGTCCCCCAGCCCAGAGGGACATGTCCAGTCCTTCCTTGGACACCTCCAGGGGTGGGGACTCCACCACCTCTCTGGGCAGCCCCTTCTAATGCCTGACCACCCTTTCCATGGAGAAATTCCTGCTGATGTCCAGCCTGCCCCTCCCCTGGCACAGCTGGAGCCCGTTCCCTCTCCTCCTGTCCCTTGTTCCCTGGGAGCAGAACCCGAAGCCCCCCAGCTCCCCCCTCCTGTCAGGGAGTTTATAGTCTAGAGATCTCCACAGATAAATGAGCTGCTTCATTCAGATCACATCAATAATTCCAGACATTCAGGGAGCTTTGTTTGCACACTAAAACAAGAGAAAACACCCCAGAAACGTTCAGCTTCTTGATGAAGACAGGAAGCATTGGAAGCTCCCTGCTGGAGCCTCACCTTGCCCTTGGCATTCCCAGTGTAAATGTATTCCCCTCTCCTGTCAAAGGAGGCCACCACGTTGAGATCAGAGTCATCATCCACGGGCAGGACCACGTGTTTGGAGTCTGACAGTGTGAGCATCACTGGTGCTGACTTCATGGGGCACACCAGCACCCTGTTCCTGCAAAGCAGAGTGGGAAGAGTTGGTGGTTCCTCCTCTGGAAAGGGATTTCCATGTTTAGAAGCAAAAAAAAATCCCAATCTATATCAAGAAATACAGAATATCCCTGTATTTTTATGTTGTCTTTGTTACTTCAACAGGCAAAATAACATGAAGTTTGTGCCTACTTTCATTTCCTTTCTTTCTCTGGAAGTTCCTTCAAGTTTATGCAGTGACTTCTAAACTCAGTGAGACATTTCTATGCATTCCCATGAATCATTCCCTTGTTTCCTGCCATTCTGATACTTCCACAATGAACACAGTGATAATTCCATAATAAATAGAGGTGATATTCCCATAACAAGCAGAGCCACAAACAACCCCAGGCAGTTCCTAATTTCAAGCCAACACACCAAAATCACGGATTAGGTTTGGAACAACCCCTTTGGATGTAGCAGAACTGAAACAATCCCGGATTCCAGCGCCATGGGAGCAGCCAACCCTTGTCCCTGAGCACTTACTGGTCCCGGGGGTGGTACTGGACCTTGAGGATGGGCGAGGGGAAGCGGAACCTCTGGTCACAGTCCCCTGAGAGCACATCCCACTGGGACACGATGTTGTCAGTGGAGGCACTGACCAGTTTGTGCCCATCCCGGCTCCAGCTGCAGCAGAGAGAGAGGCAGGGCCAGGTAAAGTCACTCCTCAGAGCTTAAGACACACCTACATCTTATAATTCAGCAGCCTCATGGATAAACCTGAGAGCTGGGAAAACAACCTGGTACATAAATATAAATGCATTTCCAAACTCTCCTAAAGGGAAATGTCCTGAAGGGCCCCAGGGTGTCCCAGAGGGGCTGGGACCGAAGCACCCAGCACACCCAGGGGGTCAGGGTGCTGCAGAGCAGCTGGTGTTCAGCAAACACAGGCAAAATCTAACAAAAAGCATGGAATCACACAATGGTTTGGGTGGGAAGGGACCTGAAAGATCATCTTCAACTTCCACCCCCTGCCATGGGCAGGGACACCTTCTACTAGCCCAGGTTGCCCCAACCTGGTCTTGGGCACTTCCAGAGATGGGGCAGCCACAGCTTCTAGGGGAAATCCCATTCCAGCCTCTCACCACCCTCCAGGGAAAAATTCCTTCCCAATATCCCATCTAACCCTGCTCTCTGCCAACAAGAAACCATTCCCCCTTGCCCTGTCCCTCCACCCCTTGTCCAAACCCCTCTCTTGCCCAAACCCCTCTCTTGTCCAAACCCCTCTCTAGCTCTCCTGGAGCCCCTTCAGGCCCTGGAAAAGCCAAATTCTAACGCTGTTTGCACACAGACACCTCACAGGACAACCCCCTTTGGAACACCCCTCTTTCCCTCTTGGGCCACCCCGGAGCCTTCCCTGCCCCAGCCTGACCTCCCCTCCCTCCCT
>VYXB01000437.1:201742-222732 GCA_013397135.1 Pachyramphus minor | reverse complement strand
GGAAGGCCTGGACATGTCCCTCAGTGCTCTGGGCTGGGGGACAAGGTGGGGATCGAGCACAGGGTGGACTCGGTCCTGAAAGAATCTTTTCCACTCTGTGAACTTGTACTTTTACCTTTCAGTTATGAGAAAATAAAAATGCACTTCCTCATCGCCCCAAATTTTATTCCAGCAAAGCACCAGAGTTCAACCAAAAGCCTCTGTACCTCTCCTGACGTTGTTCCACAGGTGATCTTTGCTTGCACATCTCTCAAAAGCCTCTGGTAACTTCACATGGCCCGAGCAGATGTACCAGAAGAGAATCCCAAAGGCATAAACATCCACTGAGTTATCGTACTTCCCTGGGACAAGAGCACATCTGGTCAGCAGGACAAACATCACCACTGGACACTGAGCAGGCTGAGAACTCATTTAGTGTCCAACTTCTTCAAATTGAAACCACAACTTCACTGCCAGAAGGCAAGAGTTGTGTGAAGGAACACATCAGGAATTGTGGACAAAGGTGAAGGAGAGAAGGTTTTCCAGTTCTCAGGTTTTTACACTCAATCTGTACCTGCTGTTCCAAACTGAGGGTCACAGACCAGTGCAGGTGCTCAGATGTATTTCAGAGTTCAACACCAACATCAGGCTCAGCTCTGCCTGGCCAAACATCAGAGCCAAACATCAGCCTCTCAGCCCAGAAACTGGGCCATTAATCACTTACAGGAGGTTCACCCACTAAATTAGCCAAGACTGAGCACCCCACGTGCCCCAGGGCTAAGCCAGTGCTCATGTCTAAGGTCCAGGCCCAGCCTATGGCAGGAGAATGTCACTGTTAATAAGAACCACCTCAATAACATCCTCTAAATTAAACACAAACAGGGTTAGACTCAATCTGATTTCAATCTTGCCCAAGCAGGGGCAGCTCTGACAGGCCACAAGGATTCTGGTCAGTGAGATATGAACCTCTAAGTGCTACTGTAAGACTCAGGAAAACCCTCAGAGAGCACCTGCCAGAGGCCCAATGCAGAGTGAATTCAAACACTCCACAGGATAAATTCCTTACAGGAGATCCTTCCTGAAGCATCTGCCTATGAAAGCCAAGTTATTTCCAGCTTCTTAATAACCAATAATTTAACTCCCAAATGCAGAAGTATTAACCACTTCAGCAAAGCTCATCAATCCCCTGGTTCTCTTTCAGGACTGACACTTTAAAAGCACACAGCAGACACTGCAAGCAGGTCATCTGGGGCTTGTCTTTTTATCCCTTTCCCCTCATCCTGGCCTTCAAAATTCCAGGCAAGAGCAGGCCAGCAGTGGGTGCAGTGGGGGAACATACCTGTGAAGAGCTCAGGAGCCATGTGAATGGGTGTGCCCACAATGCTGCCAGACATCATGGCCTCTGGTTTGCAGAACCCCAAGTCAGTGATTTTGGCTCGATTCTTTTTGTCCAGCTGCAGGAGAATCCACACAGAGGCAGCTGATAACCACACTGCTCATTTCCAGGGCTGCCTCTTAATACCAGGGTTCTAAACTGTTTACACTGGGAGGGTGAGGCACTGGTTCTTAATGAGCTGCTCTGATTACCTGGCTGCTCTTGGACACACCTGGCTGAGCTCAGTAACAGGACATGATCCCACGTGTCTTCTACATCCAGGGTGTGGCTGGAACTGGAAATCCCACTTGGAGCTCAAGCTGCCTACACTCCAGGGAAGTCACTGCACTGCTCCCTTTGCCCCAGGCCTTGTGCCAGAAGAGGAGTGAGGGAAACCTCCACTGCCAGGCCAGTTGTGGCTGACACCACCACAGCTTAAGGGGGATCTATTCCTTCACTTAAGCTTCTCCCTCCCACTAAAGAGGTCTTGTAAGGCTCCAGGATTAGCCAGATGCCAGAGTGCTCCTTACCAGGACATTTTTCAGTTTGATGTCCCTGTGCACCAGCCCCTGGCTGTGCAGGTACCGGATCCCTTCCACCACATCCAAGGCAATCTGCAACCGTGTCTCCAGCTCCAGCCCAGCCTGAGGAACAAACACACACACATTTCACTCCTGCAAGTGCAAGTTACTTTTCCTCACTCTTATTTACCAAAATTAAGCAATTCCAGCTTTGTCTTACAGATTTAGGTGTGGATTTTTTAAATTAGACAATCCCAGAACGGTTTGGGTGGAAAGGGAACTTAAAGCTCATCCAGTTCCACCCAGGGACAACTTCCACGAGCCCAGGTTGCTCCAAGCCCCTTCCATCCCAGCCTTGGACACTGCCAGGGATGGGGCATGGATGTATAAAACCTATTTAACACACAGGCACAGGCTGTTGGTACCTTTAGCCCCGTGTAGAGGTCCCTGTGCAGCCGCTCCATGATCAGCAGCACAGCGATGCTGGAGCCTCCTCCATAGCCATAATCTATCACGGATCCATGGAGGTGCACGAGCCTCTCATGTGTCTGCAGGGACCTGGAGAAGGTTCAGCATGGAAAACTGGTCATTTTTACCCCCTCCAGCCCAGGCCAGGCCTCTCCTCCTAAAGGGAACATGCCCAGGAGCTGCAGCTTTAGCACAGCAATAAGGTCCTATGCAGGAAAAATTCACAGTTCAGAGCACCACAAGAATATCCAGCAGTCTGAGCCAATTAAACTCAAAAAAAGCCCTATTAAAGGTTATAGTTCCAAAAAAAAAAATAAAAAAAATCCTGTATTATTTCAGCTGTCTGTGCTGAAGCACCTGCCTGCAGCTGTTTACTGAAAACAAGCTGCTTTCTGCAGTGCAGAGCCATCATTTTCCTTTGTGGATTCAGACAGGTTGGCAAAGGAGGAATGATTCCACACCAAAAATCAGGGGAGAAGAACTGTTTGCTGTAACAGTCTATTAATTCTAATTTACTCCTGCAAAACAGCAGGAATTTGCAGAGCACAGACACCAGGGAATCAGCTCAAGGCAGGGAGGAGGATGTTTGCCCACTGCTCTGTGCCTGTTACCCTTGGCAATGGCACTGGCTGGGTGTCCTGGCAAGGTCAGGAATGGTAGCTTGGCATTCCATGGGGTCAAACCACTGACTCCAGAATAGAACTAGAGGAAATCAGGCCCTGCCTATGCAATTCCAATGTCTGCAGCACAACTGGACGTGGCACTCAGGGCTCTGGGTGACAAGGTGGGGATCAGGCACAGGCTGGACTCGATCTTGGAGGCCCTTTTCCAACCTAAATGAGTGTGAAATCAAGGAGAAGGAGAAAAGCCCTCAGGATACACACCTCATATAGTGAAACTCAAGTGCAAGGTCGTTCCAGTGCTTCTCATCTGGAGGAACAACAGATTTGAGGGCGCAGGGGAAGTGCCCCCCCCAGCTGTCACACAGGTACACCACTCCGTACTGCCCCCGGCCCAGCTCCCGGCCCAGCTTGGGTTTGCCTGCAAGGCACAACATCCAGGCACACTCAGACACCACAACACATGGAGTCAGACAGCAAAACACACGGATTTCTCCTGCATGTTCCCAGCCTGGCAGCCCCGAGCCTGTCACGGGCCAGCAGCAGCACCCAAGGAACTGGGGATGTGTCAGTGGGAAGACAAACATCCCTCCCCACTCCTTCCCACCCACGGGCTGCCTCAGGAGCAGGGTGGTAACACAGGGAACAGCAGGCAGGGTGCTCACCATGCAGCAGCACATCCTGCAGGGATCTGCTCTCCAGGGAGAGCCGGGCGAGCCGGGGAGCGTGATCCTTCCGCACCTTCAGCCACAGGTCCTCTGTCCTCTCCAGCCTGCCAGAGTGGCCATCCTCCAGCTGCAAGAGGCACCACACACACACACACAGTCACCCTGCTGCCCTGGAGCCAGACTGGAACAAGGCTGAGAGGCCCTGAGTGTCTAGTTTAAAAAATAAGACCTTGTATCAGAGCAATCACCTCAGCTCTGCCACCTCTCCCCACAGAACAGCTGCATTAACTGCACCAGCTGCTCTTTCAGCTATTCCTGCAACTCAAGTTTCTTTCCCTAAAAGAAACAGCCCAAAACAAACCCTCCTGAACAGCTGCCCACACTCACCTGTCGCAGAGAAGCTGCAAAAGCCTCGTGGGAGCTGTTGAGCCTGGTCCTGAACTGGCTGCAGATGCTCTTGGCCAGCTTGGAAGCGCTGAGGCTCTCGATGGCATCCTGGGCCACCTTCCTCTTCCAGTCACTGGTGATGGCAGGGGGGCTGACCCACGTGATCCGCTGGATTATCTGGGAAAACAGGACACAAAACTCAGGCACTGGCACCAAAAAAAGGGTCCAGGGTCAGTGGATTGGCTCAGACACCTTGTAATGGTTGTCTGCACATAGAACTGGGCTAAATGTAGCTGCTAATTATTGATTCTGAGGGTGGGGAGGCCCTGGCACAGGGTGCCCAGAAAAGATGTGGCTGCCCCATCAAGGCCAGGTTGGATGGGAACTGGAGCAACCTGGGTTGGTGGAAGGTGTCCCTGCCTGTGGCACTGGGTGATCTTTAAGGTCCCTTCCAATCCAAACCATTCCAGGATTCCATGATTCTAACCCAGAGGCACTGATCCCAATACTGTTGTACATCACACTCAATAAAAGGTCTGATTTGTCTGAGCAGCTGCTCAGTTCACTCCTACAGTCCAACCATCCCTTCCCACCTGACCAGGAACAGCTCCAACAGCCACCAGCTGGAAAACCACACGGCTCTGGTGCAGCTTCTGGGCTGAGGGAAGTGGCAGCAGAAGCAGGAGCCCAGAAAATCAGGGAGAGAGAGGCTCCCAGAGTGGCAAAATCTACAGGGCAGAGTGGCAAAATCTACAGGGCAGACACTGTCAAGGCATGGAAATCCCAGGGGCTGGAATGCACAACTTCCTGTGATTCTGGGTGGTTCAGCTGCCCTGCCCCACCCTTTATTGGATGCCACAGAAATCCAGGGGCTGCACAGCCAGGCTGGATCCCTCTGCCAGCCTGAAGGAGGAACTGAAGGTTTGTGACAGTCTGCACTGCACCCACCTGGGGCAGAGTGATGTTCCTCTCACCCACACAAGGAACCTCAAGAGGGAGAAGGCAATAAAGGTCAGCAGCAGCTCAGAGCAGGGATTTCACCACGATCAAGGGCTTAACAGACAGAAATTTAACATAAAAACCAGAGCAAATCTGGTCTGCTCTGGGAGGGAAAAGAGTGAATTGACCTAAATCAAGATATGCTGCAAAACAGGCAAACAAAAACCCACAAGAAACCCACAAACACAAATAAACAACATTACTCCAATCAGTCACGAGTCTCAAAAGGCCCTTCATTCCTTGGCTCAAGAAAACACCCGGGAGGTCTTTGCTTTATATCAGAATCATGGAATCTCAGAATGGTTTGGCTTGGAAGGGACCTTAAAGCCCATCATGTACCACCCCCAGGGACACCTTCCACTAGCCCAGATTGCTCCAAGCCCTGTCCAATCTGGCCTTGGACATTCCAGGGATGGAAATCCTCAGGAATAACTGCTGAAGCTGCTCATACCTGTTTGATCTGTTCCCACAGCATCCTGGTCACTGTTGAGCCAGAGTGGAAGGTGACTTCAACATGATAAGCTGCATTTAGGATCTGGAAAGCAGGAAAAGATGTAAATCTGGGAAACTTTGCAAGCCATAAACTTTGCTAGACCCTCTGAAAATGAAAAAAATGGGGCTCTGGGGATTGCTCCAAGCCCTGTCCAATCTGTTCATTTATTGCATTGAGCTCAGAGGTGTTTCTAGGCTGTAATCTTGTTATTGTACACAGATTTAGGAAAATGAAGTGTTAAGCCCTTAAGTGACTGCTCCCCAGTTTTAGCACCTCCCTTAATGACCCCAAACCCCACACACTCCAGAGCTGTGTCCCTGTGACTTCCCTGGGCATCTCCATCTCCCACCAGCCTCCCTGGATCAGGAGAAAGCCAGTGACACTCTGAGGAGCCACTGCAGCCTGTTGTACCTGTTTGAGATAATTGCTTGTGATGTGCACAGAACCATCCTTGGGCTTCTCCACACTCCTCACAGGATGTACTGACACCTCCCAGGACTCCTCCAGGCTCTTGAGGCACCTCTCCAGAGTCCCCACAAAGCTCTCCCTCAGATAGTCCACTGAGCTGATTAACTTGTTGGCAACTGCTTGGTTTAACCGAGAAATAATCAGTTCCTGGATCTGCTTAATGCAACACTTGATGTCTTTGGAGCTGACGGGCTCCCCATTCTCAGGAATGATGATATCTGCACAAAGGAAAAGCAAGAAACACCCTCAGTGTTCACCAGTGTGGTAACAACAACTCCTGAGAGCTGCTCTGAACACCCAGAGCAGAAGCTTCTGCTCCAAAAGCCATTTGGCCTTTTTTTTTCTCTCCACCTTCAGAGGTTTCTTCATTTAGACCCAGATGTTACAAACTAAAGCCAACAGTGGTTTTAAGTAACAGGAAAAACCTCATGAGCAACAGAATAACATCTATTGGCTCCTGCAAAGGGGAACATCTCTGCATGTCCAGGTTTACAAAGGGTCCCAAACCCAGCCCAGCAGATGCTGAGTAATTTGGCATTTTGAGACAGAAAGTCCTAGAGAATTAGAGTAGCTGGTTACTGCAGTTTCAGCTACTACAGGTTTCCAGTGATGACAAGTCAACTATGACCCCAAAACTCAAGGAGCAGAAGCACAAAGCTGCATTTCTGTCTAGTACAGACCAGGAAATCCTTCCAGGCTCTGCTGGATGTTGAATGTCCAGAGGGAAGTGATGGAACAGCCACACCAGGTACATGACATTTTTTCCCCGGTGCCTTGGAAAGGTCCATCACCACTTGGTCTTTCCAAGTCACCACTGAGCAATCCCTGCCCTGTAACCACTCCAAAACACTCTGTTACTCCCAGGAGCTGCAAACCTCATCCCTGGATTTTGGCCAGTGCCAGCCCAGCCTACTTAAAACCAAGCCAGGGATCGGCAGATGGCATCAGCTCCTCAAAATAACACCTCCCTTTCCTTCAGGGGAGTACTCCAAGTGCTGAGAGCCAACAAGATGCTCCAAGTGGGGTGTGCTGTGCAAATAAATGTACCCAAGTATTTACTGCAGGTGGTTTATCTTGTGCTGCCCCCAAACACACTCCTGGCACAAGCAGAATCCTGAGCTCAGGTGCTCCAAAGCTGGGAAGGGTGGGACATGTGGAATACAGGAATTATTGCCTGTCCATGTAATAACTCCAGAATTAACTCACCCCACAATTAAGCACAGGTTTGTTTGCTGGAGTTTTCAGTATGCAAAGAGCCCCTGCAGCCACTGCTTCTCTGGGAAACCTGTGCCAGGCCCCCCCACCATCACAGGGAAGGAATTTCTTCCTCATATCCCATCTAACCTGCTCTCTGGCAGTTTGAAACCATTCCCCCTTGTCACCCTTTCTCCTCTTTGTCCCAGGAAATAACACTCCAGTTTGGAGCTTGAAGTACAAGACACAGTTACAGATCTGGAGCTTGGGCCTCTCTCAACCTTAGGCAAACACTCAATTGTCAAAGCTATTGTCAAATCATTCCCATGGAACAGAAGTGATTCTTAGAGCAAACCTCTGGCAGGCACAGAAAAGAGCTGTGGAGCACCAGCCCACAAACCCTCCCAGTGCTGTTTCTGACAGACCACACTCCCACAGCCAGAATTTGGGTGGCCTCTCACCCTTCACAGCTCACACACCATCCCCTGGGCTTGGAGCTCCTGCAGTTCTACCAGCAGAGGTGGTGAGAATTCTCACATTTCCCCAAAACACACTCGAAGCCAGGCCTTGGGAGCACAACATGTTGTGCTGATTTTCTGTTTTTTCAAAGGAAAACTTTCCCTACCCAGAAGGATTTCGTTTTGGAAGGTTCCAAACACGAGTGTCTCATGCAAAACTCTCTCAAAGAAATGGAGCAGAGAGAACACATTGAACCCTCACTGCTGACACTGAAACAGGTGGGGTTTTTTTCCCAGCAGATACTACAGAAAAATCAAATCTTTGTGCATTTTGGACATTCTGAACACCTGAACATGGTGCATCTTTGTGCATTTTGGATATTCTGAACGTGGTGAATCTTTGTGCATTTTGGACATTCTGGACATTCCGACTCTTTGTGTGTTTGGCATATTCTGAATTTCTCGCCAAGTCTCTTGTCCAGACCACCATCCCCCCACCCCTTGCAGAAGGCAAATACCACTCTGCCCCTCTCCTTTCAAGCCCCCAACCTCCCCATCCCCACCAGTCACCTTTGAACTCCATACTGGCCGCGTCCTCCAGCAGCTCCTCCTTCATGTTGCCCAGAGTCTCCACGATCATGTCCTTCATCTCCTCCTGCTTGCGGTTGGCGATGCCCATGAGGGACTCGTAGAGCTCGTTCTCCTTCCTGCGGGTGTACTCCAGCCTCTTGGGGGTGATCTGCAGGTCCCTCTGCATGTCAAAGGCCTGGTTGATGAAGATGTTGAGGCAGCGACAGTGCAGCTCGCTCAGGCTCGTGGCCGCCTCCACCAGGTGCTTCTGCAGCACCTGCCTGGAGAAGGTGCTCAGCAGTCGGAGCTTCTCCAGCTGCTCCACCAACATGCTCTGGGTGCTGGTGTCCCCACAGCTGCAGTGGTTGGAGCTCAGGTACTCCAGGTCCAGCAGTTGGCAGTGCAGGGAGGACTTCTCGCTGTCTGTTCTTCTGGGGGAGATCAGCTCCCCCCCGGCCTCGGGCACGCGGAAGAAGAAAATGGGCAGGGAGAATTTCTCCTTGATGGTTCTCAGCTCGGTCTGGTCCGAGGGGGAGAGCTGGGCCTCGCTGATGGCGAAGGTCACCACGGGCAGCACCTGGTTCACAAACTCCCCCAGAGTGTCCTCGGCCGGCTGGAAGCCCCGGCACGGAGCCACCACCACGTCCACCTCCTGAGGGCAAACACCAACACGTCTGTGTGGGTCCTTGCATGCAACAACAGCTACAACCACAACCACTCAAACCCCTCAGAGAAGCCCTGAAGCCTCCCACACAGCAGCACCTGCAAGGCTGATCCCACAGGGATGCACCCACACGGGGGTCCAAGTGCCCACTGACCCCAAAGCTCTTGTTTTGGACCAAGTGCCTTTGGGTTTTAGCCTAGTGGAGAATAAAACTTCCAGCAAGTGTCCCAGGATCACAGAACTGGAATCCTTCAGCCTGTACCTGCCCCATCTTGCAGCAGCCTCTCCTGCTGATGTCTCCCAGACATCCACCCTGCCAGATTCCCAGGAGTAGGAAGCACTACACAAGCCACTACTGCCGAGGAAAAGGCAGCACAACAACCTGAGTTCCCAGCCAGGAGAACAGATGGCTCTGACAGGCTTGGTTATGACTTTCTTTAAATCCAACCCAAAGCTAAAAGATGGAGTTTGTTTAGTTATTTTCTTATTGCACAGTTTCACTTCTTACCAACCCTACTGGAAAGGGCCACTTTGGAACCTGCTTCCTTCCCGTCTGAGGAAGATGGGAGTCCCCCTTGGATGTGCAAGATCAGTGTTAGAACTCCACACATCACTATGAAAGTAAGGAAAGAAAGGCTCTGAACTGAAGAGAGAATTTAAGGTACCATCCTTGGCTCATAGCAGAGGGTGATACTTAAGAATCCTTCCATCATTTTTCCTGACCAGGTCTCCTAATGACCCTTAAGAGCTCTCAGGAAGCCACTCCTGCCCCCAAACGTGGCTGGAGCACAGGAGCTGAGCAGAAGGGGATGTGCAGGGCTGCAACATCCCCCAGGAGCTGACTCACAGCAGCCACTGTAAACAAAGGAGGAAGCCAGAGCTGTCTCCAGGAGACGAGGAGAAAACCAACACACAGCACCCAACACCCCGAGCAACTGGTCCTGCTGCTCCCACAGAACCCCTTGGCCTTGTCCAAAGAGGAAACACTTCTTGCCCACCCCTTTTTTTGGCTGGTTTCCCCTCCCCTCCTCACTGTCCTGGAGATGTTTAAGCACCACCTCAATGGCTCCATGCTGAGGATTGACATGGGGAATACCCATGACTCACACTGGATTTCTTCCATTTTGCAGCTGGTTCTCCCGAGGTCAGGCTGCTGCAAACACTCCTCACAGAGCTGAGGGCAGCAAACTGCTGTCAAGGAACCTCAGCCCTGTTTTCCTGCACTAAAAGGCCCTTTACAAAACACCAGAGCTTCCTACTTGGCCACCTGAACATCAGGAAGGCAAATATTGAAGTTAAAGCTCTGCCACTTGACACGGGATGCAGAGGTGCTGCAGACACCAACACAGGGAACAAAAATGAAAACCAAGGGTCAAGCAGATCTTGGATTCCAATAAGACAAGTGGAGTCCCCACTGAATGCATCCAGGGACACTGAAATGGGCCACTTCACTAAACCACCAGATAACTCCTCATTTCCAAGGCACTTTAAAGCATTTCTTTGCTCCATCCCAAGAGGGCCTCGTCCTGTTCTTCCCTGGCTTAGGGCAGTTTAATCACTGTGTGCTCAGTTAAATTAAGGGGCTGAAAACCATCCCAATTTAGTCCCATTTCTACCCAAACTCCTACTGTGACTGAAGGCCAGTCTTTTTCTGCACCAGTTTGATGCTTTGCCTTCCAAGAACAGCCTGTGACTCACTCAAGTCTGACAGTCACTGCATTTATTACACATGGGAGCTCATTTCATGCCTCCCTATTAATCTGAGGAACATTTATACCCCAGATCCTACTTAGAATCTTTTTTTTTTCCTTGTTTTACACACGCTTCCCCCACCCATTTTTTCTGAAATCATGCCAGTTTGTTCTGTTTCCATGGGGATCTGAGGCACCAGTAACAGAGAGAGTCCCATGGAAGAGAAGTGATCGACACCAAACTCTGCTGTCCTGTACACAACTTGGACTTTAACCCCATTTTGGGGGGAAATTTCATTTCAGTTTTGCTGAAAGGGCCAAAAAAACCCCTCTGAGGTGCCCACACCCACCAGCCTGAGGAGTAACTCTCTTCCCTGACCATGAAAAACACAAATCACTGAGTCAGCAAAACTAGAAACAGAGAACAGGTTTCATGTGGCTGGAAGAGTAATTTCACAGTCCTGGCATTTTTAGTGCCTCCTACTCCCAGTTATCCCAGTAAAAATAGGGAGATGGAAACAACTTCAGGTGTTGGATGCTGGTTTGTGGCAGGACCCTCCAAAATAACCTGGAGTGAAGAACGTCTCAGCCAACACAAAGCTGCATTTATTCCTTTAAAAATATTCCTTTATCCTCCTATAAACTGAAATATGTTTGGACACATAGATTACACACACTCTCAGGCAGGAGATCAGAGTACATTCCTCCAGGTTTTAAGCAGGATGGCCATAAATTATCACCCAGCAGGTACTTAAGCACATCCTTTGCCATTTGTAACAGCCACTAATTCCTGTGCCCTGAATCACTGCTGCAGCACCTGAGGAAACACAATAAACCCAAATTAACCCAGTTCTTCCTCTCCATTCACCTTCCAGCTCTGTCAGAGCTGATGAACCTTTTTCTTTCCCTACAAACTCTGCTTAAAACTTCACAGCCCGAGATTCCAAGTCCCACAAAACAAGAGAACAGCAGGAAAAAGGGAACTTTTTAAGCCCATCCAGAGGAAAATGACCCCTTGAGAGGAGCCCATTTCAGCTCCCGGGCACAACTGATAAGATTTAGGGAAAGAGCCAACTGTTTGCTCCCACTGTAAATCTAATAATCTGTCTGGCTAAATGGATTATTCCCCATGACCCACAGGAATTCCTGTGCACAGAGATCCCCAAGGAATAGAGCAGCTTTGCCAACGGGTTTTTTTTCCCCCAGCCCTGATATTTGATGTTTAAAAATAACTAAGTTCACCCACCCAGTAGCACAAGGTTCTCACAGCAGCCATTCCACGCAAATGAAAGTTTTTTGGCTCCTTCCTCACCCCCTTCTTCTGTGAGACAGGTTTGGATTAAGACACAGAAAAATCAAGGATGGTGCCCTCCTGGATATCAGGCTGCAGAAAAACCCCTCAGGGTGCTCCAGTGGCAGTTTGATATTAAAACCAGGAATATTCGACATTTCTATTTGATTTACTTCCAAATGAAAAAGTAGCTTGGTTTATTTGGATATTGTTAACTTATAAATAATTCAGTCTTCCTTTACTGGAATATTGGTAATGTTCAAATAATAACCAAGTGTTTAAATATCTAAAATGGGAGGTTATGAAATACCAAAAAACCCAGATTAAAATATAGGGATTTTAAAGAATAAAATTCAGATTGATTTCCCTTTCCCTCAGTCCAAAACTGCACTGAGCTCCTCCAAGTTATTTGGGCAAGCCTAAATCCTTAGGATCAGTGCTGAATATCCTGTTAACATCCTGGATGTAACTGTAATTAGAGCCAGAGTTTTGTTCCACAAGTCAAGAAGAAGCAGAAGTTCCTTCAGAGCTGTTCTGCAGACACGAGATTTTGGACAGTGTCCAAAAAACCTCCTCCATTATGGCTCTGGAGACAAATTCCACTGGTTCCAGAAGCCCTGTCCATGACAGGCAGGTATTTACTCAAACTTCATTGCTTGGTCTACCCTGAGCAGAGCTGGAGAACTCCCATAGAAAAGGGGGATGAAACAGGTCTCAGTAGAGAGGCCAAACTCTGGGATTTACAAGGAATTTAACAGGAAGCTGCTCCCCCCAGCCCAACACCTGGACAACTAATCAGGATCTCCTATCAGCCTTTAAAAACATTTTTGTTTGTCCTTCAGGCCCTTGAATTCACATCAGGAACCCTTTGAATCCATCTGAGGCTGATTCACCCTCCCTTCTCCTCCTGCTGGAAGAGCTTTTTTATTCCACCAACCCTTTTCAATTGAATCTGAGTAGCTGTTTTTCAGCTAAATGTCCTAAATATAACCGAAGGCAGACAGAGGGATCTTTGTCCCTCCCAGGAGAAGCTGAGAGAGGGCTGCACACTGCAGAGCTGGCCCAGGGAAAAACCTAAGCAAGGCAAAGACAGGGACAGCTGAAGACCCTTTTATGCACAGCAAGGCAGGAGTTTGGAGGCAGAAGATCCAGAAGAGGCATTTCCTTTGCAGCACCAGCAGCTCTTTAGGGGAAGGAGGGGAGGCCTCACACACAAACGTGGCTCTTGTGGCCTTTCAAAGTCACTACACCAGCACTGAGCTGCTTAGGACAGGCTTAAACTTAGCCCCAGACTGGGCCTGGAACATGTATTTCCAACTGGGTCTGCATTTTCTGCTCAAGTACCACCCTGTCTCAGTTCTTACACACAGGAAAACCCCTTGGTGTTTTGTTGTTTAGTTAGGAAGTTCATGCTCTTACTCACATGACAACATCATATTCTTTGCTCTTCATAAATTCTTAAATATAAATTATTTATCTATTCCAGACATTCAACATCAAGGCCAGGTTGGATGGGGCTTGGAGCAACCTGGGACAGTGGAAGATGTCCCTGCCCATGGCAGGGGGTGGGACTGGATGAGCTTTGAGGTCCCTTCCAACCCAAACCATTCCATGATTTTAGGATTCTGCCAACCACGATGCTCCAGAACTATTACACTGCACTAAAAAATGCTCAACACAGGCACACTAAATGCAATGAAAAGCCAGAGGAAGCTGTGAAACACAACCCTTAGAGATATTTGTAAGCACCAAACCACAGTGCTCCAGAACAGGAACACGTTTTACAGGCAAGCAAAAGGAGAAGTCACAAAGCAGGACACGACCAGTGTTAGACCCAGCACTGGGATCAACTCCCACATTCTTGCTCTTAACACCTGCAGCTTCCAGGGACAGCACAGAGGTGCAAAAAGCCTCTCTTCTCCCAAAGGGTGGAATTAAGAAGCTTTTTGCTGACAATGAGTTCTTCAGGACAGAGATGAAGTCCATATCCCTGTATGACAGCTGCTGGCTGCCAAGAGACAGCAGAGCCAACTCTGAACGACCTTGGAACTGAGGCAAATTTTAGGAGACACTTGGAGTTCTAAGCCTGGCTCCTGAGATGGATGGAGACACAACACAGGAACGATAAATGCAAGGAGTCAAAGGCTGGACTCGATCTCCGAGGTCTTTTCCAACCTAATTGATTCTGTGACTCAACATTGAAGCAAAGGCACATCAGCACAGACAGCGGTGTCCAGTTAAAACCCCAACACCAGACTCCAGCTCCTCTTTAATTAAGAGAACCCCTCTGACTGAGAGGTGGCACCATTTGCTTCAGCAGGGGCTGTAAATGTGGAGCTCCCCCCAGGGAGGGGGCAGCGAGTGCACCCCGCTTACCTTGAGCAGCGAGTAGGGCAGCATGACCTCCAGCTCGGCGATGCGGTGGGCAGGATCCTCAGGGTCCCCCTGGATCTCCAGGTCCTCCTCGGGGATGGTGTCCCAGTGCCCCTGGTGTGCTGCCAGCACGTGCACCAGCTCGTACTGCTGGGGCAGGGCCAGGCTCACGCGGGTCTGGCTCCCGTGCGTGAAGCGGATCCGCCGCCTCTTGCAGTTCTCCTCGTTGCTGATCTTGGTGGTGGGGAGCAGCTTCTCCCCCAGCAGGATGTTGAGCAGCTGGCACTTGGCACTGCAGTTCTGGCCCAGGATCAGCAGGCAGGGGTGCCAGCTCACGGAGCGCTGGAGATGCTCCTCCTCGTGCCGGGGGAAGGAGATGAAGTTCTGCCCTGGAATTGGGACGGGCTCAGTTAGAAGGGGTTGGGGGGACAAGCCTCACCTGTCTGAGCCAGCTGAAGACAAAAGCTCAGGCATTGCTGCTCCACAGCCCACCCAGAAACCCACAGAGCACCAGGAATCTGCCTCTGTGCCCTGGAATCCGTATCAGTGACTCAGCATTCCTGCTGCACCACCAGCAGGTTCATTCCCACAAAGCCACTGGAGCAGTTTCTCAGGGTTCTTCTCCCCAGCACATGGCACAGGGTGGGAATTTGGGGGCTTGGATTATCCTTGTGGGTCCCTTCCAACTCAGGATATTCTGTGATGTTATTCCACTGGAAAGAGTCCACACTGAGCTCTTCAGCAGGGTAGTGGGAGACTCATGGAAGTCCCAAAAAAGTCAGGATAAAACAGTTGTCAAGGTCAAATCAACCAAAGGTTTAATCCTGCCTGGGGCTGGAACAGTGTTTCCCCTTGACCAGGAGCTCCAGGAGGCCCAGTGGGTCACTGAGGCCAACTCTTCCCAAGTTTTTATGGCTTAGCTGTACAGAACATTCCTGTCCCATATCAGAAATAAATTCAGTCAGCTCTGAATCAGTGACAGTTCCACCCACACTTCAAAACATCAGATATTTCGCATCTACCAAATCCCAAGAGTGCCACTGCACAAGGCTGTCAACCAAAATGTAGGAATATTGACATTAAAGCAGCAAACCCTCTGTTCTGGCCTCAGGGAAAGGCATTCCTGCAGAATTGCCTCTGCACATCAGGCAGACAAGACCAAGGTTGGTGAGGCACAGCAGGAGAAGGAACAGCCTCTGCCACCAATTCCCTACAACCAACAGTCACAGCACCTCCAGAGAGTGCCCCACTTTCAGCAGCCTGGGAAGGGGAGACACTCTGCTAAGAGCCAGAAGGTTCTGGAGGAGCCCAAAACACAACCACAGCTTCACTCCCTGGAGGCACCGAGAGCAAACACCTTCCCTGACCTGTCCAGCTGAACCAAACAGGCACAGTTTGGCAGGTTGGAATTTTAAGAACAGCACTTAAGCTGCAAAAGGAAATTACTCAACATCTGTATCTTCTCCAGAGCAGGACTCCCTATAATCACCCTCCTTACTCATCTGCCAGCTGAAACACCAACTGCAGCATCACGGGCTAAGAATTCCAAGCTCGGAGGGATGGAACAAGTCCCTGCAGTAATTCAGTCTCAGGACTGGGTTTAGCTTCTCTGTTCTTTTACAAAACCTAAACAGAGCTTTGCCCACACTCAGTCTGAGCAGCTTTGTGTTCCCTAATGCAGAGAAATGGAATAACTCTGGTAGAACAAAAAATATGGAAACAAACAGATCCCTCGTGTGCTGCACTTGAGGAACACAGAACAGCTGGTGCTGCACCACAGCCAGGGCTGGGTCATGGTTCAGACCTGGAGGCACCAAGAATGAAATGGCAAATGGAGGCACCAGGCCCCCAAACCTGCCAGATTTTAAATTTGACACCAATTTCAAACCACCACGGGTGCCCTGATAGGGGAGGCAAACTGGCAAGAGCAGCAGTTTAAAGAGAGAATTTACTACAACACAGCAACTGGGATTTGACAGGGATGGTCCTGCTTCACCAGGGCTATTAAAATTCCTCTAATGAGTCATGTTCTGGCAGCCAAAACTGCTTCAGCATCTCCAAGCCCCAAGAAAACAAGATACTCCCATGTACCAAGATACTCCTCAACACTACAAAGCAAATTAAAGAGAGCATACAACACATTCTGCTCCTCACTGACACCACTCCACTCCTCTGGTTTAATTAACATCAATCCAATTTTGAACAGCATCACATGTAGTTCTTTGTGTCTTAGACCAGTTTAAAGCTTCTTTAACATCTTGCCTAAAATCTACTTTTCTTTCAAATCTTCCATCTGAAAACAGACTGTTGGAGGAGTCTTTCCACCCCAACACTAAGGTGGCTCAGCAAACTCCTTTCCTGCACCTCTGCCCCACAAAACCCTGACTGCTGACCCCCAAAAGTCAAGTCTGGGAAAGGCTAAGAGAGGAATCACTGCTTGAAGTGGGACTGGCTCTCCTAACTGTTCCTTAAACAAGCCTTTCAAGATCCACAGCCCGACAGAGCAGCCACATCAAGTGACCAAAGGGCCAAAGACAAGATAAAGGGTCTGCAAAAACCCACAAATAGCACATTTCAGCCTTCATCTACAAGATAAAGAATTTCTTTGATCTGGTAACATTTATTGAACCCTCTGCTGCAATCCAGACTCGCCCTTCAGCTACCAAGCATGAAAAAAAGCAATTCAGGAAGGGTTGCAGAGGCAGAGCCTTCTCTGCAGAGGGTTTTGAAGAGCAGAGAGCAGGCAGAGCTCCCTCTCCCCACTCCAGGCAGGCTCAGGCTTTGTGGGTACTTATTGACAGAAAGTGATTGAAATACAGCTTAACTGAAATTATTGAGGCACACATGGATATAGAAATAGAACTACAGACTGGTTTGGGTAGGAAAGAAGTTCTTCCTCATGCTGAGGTGGAACTTGTTGTGTTTCAGTTTATGGCTCTTGCTCCTCACCCTATCACTGAACAGATCTGGCACCATCCTCTGACACCCCTTGGAGATATTGGTATGGATTCTGCACTGCAGAGAGGATCATTACTTAAATTACCATTGCTGAAGACACGGGGTACAAACACTCCTGAAGAACTCCACAGGTGGTGCCACAAATCCCAACACGAGCTCAGCACAAAGGAGGTTCAGAACCTGCTGCAGGGATATTCCTCATGTCCATGAGCAGTTCCTGTTTGTGACAGGACTTCTGCCAAGGACTGGAGCTGGTAACACATCCTGGACCCATAAAGGGTAATCACTGGCAGACATGTGATGAACACTTCAAACCCAGGGCTCGGGGGAGTCCTGGAGCGCGTGGCTCCCGTGGGATCAAAGGAGGCCTGTCCAAGAACAAGGGTGTCTCTCACCAAGGCTCAGCTCAAAACTTTGCCAAACACTTGGCAGGAGAGGCTGAGGTTGGATTTATGGAATCTATAGAAGATCCAAGCATTGACTCATCCCTTTTCCAGGGATCCTCTGCCAGCATCACTTGTCTTTCTGTTCCATGTTCAACGCTACATGAAGACAACCGAAATGTGGCCAGATCTTCTTCCTGCAAACACTGAGGGTTTTCAGAGAAATCCTCCCATTTCTGTGCTGCTGGTCATGACCTGTAGGAGGTTTTGGCCACCACAACACTGATGATTAGCACAGTTATATCAACTGAGGAGTCCAAGGCCAGGTTGGATGGAACCTGGGCTAGTGGAAGGTGTCCCTGCCCATGGCAGGGGGTGGAATGTGATGAGCTTTAAGGTCCCTTCCCACCCAAACCATTTGGGGATTCCATGATTCCCCAGTGATCTCACCCCTAAAAAAGCCCTTTATCAAACGAGGCAGCAGAGCCCAGGCTTTCCCCCAGCACAAACCACTGGTGCAACACCCCAGCTGCTGCAGATTTGGGGTCAGCTCAACTTGCAGAAATTCCTAAAATAAGGCAAAAGAAATACCCTCAGCTTTTTACAACACAGGGCTCCAATTACTGCAAGCACAGAACAAAGAAAATAACCCCAATTAGCAGAAAGCAGGGCTGAGGGAGTTTTTTTCTTGTATCTTTACACATTTTAGGAAAACCTGCTGCTGAGTCCCTAACTCTGGGTTCGTTTTTCCAGACAACCCACCAGTTACTAGCACCAAGAACCAAAAGCTGCCAGACCTGAAGCTGCAGGAATCGTCCCAGCACTTGAAATCACTCTTAGATGCCAATTCTTGCCAAGGCAGCCCCAGAGAACAGACAGGATTTTTTTGACTCCTTCAGAAGGGCAGACAGAGCAAACCAGACTTGCCTTTCCCTCATAAACAATAGCTGGAAGGCAAATTATTACTTCCCTTGGACTGAGTTCACTTCTCTTACTATGAGGAGTCAGTCCTGCTGCTGCCACCACAGTTTGGCCAGTGACAGTCATTTGCTGGTGGATTTTGCTGTCACCCTCCTGAGCAGAGAGGGGTGGGATGGAAAAGGATTTATTTGTCCCCAGAGTGCCACCCCAGGGGCCACCACCCCAGGGGCCACCACCCAGCAGATACTCTGCCCTGGCTGTGGGCAGAGTAACCCAGGCTGGGCTTTAGCTCTTGATTCCCTTTCCAGGCTGTTCCACGAGTTTTTCAGGTGCCTCAAAAGCAAACCCTTCACTTTGTTTTGTTTCCAAGACATCTGCATTTACTTTCACAGTTTATTTTCCACTCCAGCCCTGGGCAGCGTGTCCACTCCACTCCCCAGTTCCTTTGTGTTTCACAAAAAGTCTGCAGAACAATTTGGTCAGAATTCCTCTCACTTTGATACCACCTGAAGGGCAAAAAGTGGTTCTGAGCTCAGTGAGAACTGTGCTCTTTAAACCCTCTGACACTTAAAAAACTCCCCATGTTACACAGGGGAAAAAACCCTTCATTACCAGCCACCACAATTCAGAGAACACCAGAAATGTAAAACACAATTAAACTGTACAGAAAGAAGGAGCTCTTGTTGTTATAAGTACAATTAATATTATTATTAATATAATAAAGATTCCTCAACAACCACCTGGGGTTATTCAGGCACCAAGTTAATAAGCAGTGCCAAAGCTCTGAGTTTTGGGTTTTTGTGACTTCCCAGAGCTTAAAAAACTAATAATCATTAATTCACAGTTATTTTGCAGTTGTGTCCATGATTTTACCAACTCCTGCTCCTCATCCCCTCCCTGTTCCCACACTCCTCTCTTCCCACCACAACCTCCCACTCTCTATAACCCAGAGCAGGTTCATTCACTTGAGCCATGTCCCAACCTCTTGCTCTGGGTTAGAAACAACAGGCAGGAAATCTGTTGGAATCTGTACCTATGGCAGGAATACTGAATTAATGATGCCCCCACATCTAAAAGAAGCACTTGCTGTTGAAGCAGCAACGTTTTCCAAGAAGTATCCAACGTTTTCCAACAAGAGCAGCTCCAGGGAGTGTGACCATTCCAACAGCTCTGAGACCATGGAAAATCATAGAATCATGGAATGGTTTGGGTGGGAAAGGGCCTTAAAGATCATCTTGTTCTAACCCCTGCCATGGGCAGGGGCACCTTCCACCAGCCCAGGTTGCTCCAACCTGGCCCTGGACACTTCCAGGGATGGGGCAGCCACAGCTTCTCTGGGCAACCTGTGCCAGGGCCTCCCCACCCTCACAGGGAGGAATTCCTTCCCAATATCCCACCTAACCCTGCCCTCTGGCAGTCTGAAGCCATTCCCCCTTGTCCTGTCACTCTCTGCCCCTTTAAATAGTCTCTCTCCATCTTCCTTGTCGACTCCCTGGAGGCACTGGGAGGCTGCAATTAGGTCACCCCAAATCCTTCTCTTCTCCAGGCTGAACAATCCCAAACTCAACCATCACACAGTCCCTTTGGTTCACCTGTCCTGGCTGTGCCCCTTCCCAAAAATCTGGCTCCCTCCCAGCCTGGTGTGAGGGGGGAACACCAGAGAGGCAGCTCAGCACTTCCCAAAACCCAGCTCCAAATCCACAGCACCACAGATGGGGAAAATTAACTCCCAACCAGCCAGACCCAACCCATGGTTTTCAACACTGATTTTTTTTTTTGTTTGTTTTATACACAGACAGACAGGAGATCCCAACACTTCCATTTTCAAACCACAACTGTGAGGGTGAGACAAGCAAGAACAAGTCTCCTGGACAAGTCGCCAACAGAGATGACTCATGAGCCGTTTGGAAATGAATGAAGAAGATCTTTATAAAGGTTTCACATCACGCCAAAGTCTCCTCTCACAAGACAGTCTTATGGAAAGATGAAGTTCTGCATGTGGCAGAAGAGCTCCCACCCGCAGCTCTGTTTGTCAACAGCAGCAGAAATGCCCAGGGAGCTGCTGAAGAAACCCACTATTCCCAGCCCCTCATCCCACCCTCTCCCAGGTGCTGCCTCTTCCTGACACCCCGGTAAGGGGGAGCTGAAAAACTGAGAGAGGGTCAGAAAAATCGGGAGAGGGAAGAATGGAACATCCTGAGCTGGAAGGGACCCGCAGGGATCATCAAATTCTGACTCCAGGCCCTGCACAGACACCCCAAAATCCCACCCTGTCCCTGGGAGCATTGTCCAAACCCTCCTGGAGCTCTGGCAGGTTTGGGGCCATGACCACTGCCCTGGGGAGCCTGGTCAGTTCCCGACCACCCTGTGAGGCAAGAACCTTCTCATAATATCCACCGAAACCCTCCTAAATCCCCCTCCGGCCCTGCTCCCTACATCCCACCAACCCTCCCACAGCCCCAAGCTCTCCACAGGCACCCCCAGCCCACCTAAACCACCACAGACCCCG
>VYXB01000437.1:157000-200331 GCA_013397135.1 Pachyramphus minor | reverse complement strand
GGACGTCCCGCTGGGACGCGGGCTGGGGGGGGAGGATCCCAATGGAGCATCCTATGGGGTGCTGAGCGCCCCGCGGGGTCACCCGTGCGGTGGAGCTCGGGGGGGGCCACCGTCCCCACCCCCCGGTGCCGACCCTGCCACAGGTGTGACCTTGGAGGGTACGGGATGGCTCCGGGATGGGGGTGATCCCGGGGGAGGGTGCTTCAGGGATGGGGACGGTGCTGGGGTGGGGAGGATCCTGGGAATAAGGTGCTCCGTGGATGGGGAGGGTCCTGGATGAGGATGATTCTGGGATGGGGATGCTTCTGGATGGAGATGCTCCAGGGATGGAGAAGGTCCTGGGATGGGAATAGCCCAGGATGAAGATGCCCCCTGGGATGGAGATGGTCGCAGGATGGGGATGGTCCTGGGGTGAGGGTGCTCCTGGGATGAGGACCTCCCGGGACGAGGGTGGTCCCAGGCAGGGGTGACAGAGCTGTCCCCGCTCAGAGAGCCCGGTACGTCCCTGCCCGGTGCGGGGGGGACACTCCGGGGGGATCCGGGGCTGCGGCACCGGGAAGTGACGGTGTAGAAATGGCCCTGAGGCTGCTCCTGGGTCCGGTCAGGGAGGAAAACAAGTTCCGCGGCACCGCAGCGCTGCGGGAGGGAAGGAGCCGATCCCGAGGGAGGGAAGGAGGAGGATGGGGCGGTCCCGCGGGAAATCGGGCAGAAAATTCCCTCGGGTTTGGAAGCAGGAGCAGCTCCAACCCCCCGGGCTGTTCAACAGGGTCCCACCGGCGAGGGCACGGTGGGGTTTCATCCTGCAGGGATGAATTCCCTGCAAGAAAACCCCTGGAACTTGGGGGTTTCCAGGTGCTGCAGCTCGTGGTGGTCACACCGTGGTGGTCCAGAGGTGCTGCTTCCACCCCCTGGTTTCAGAAAGGCCTGGAAAAAGTGGGAGATGTCCCTGGGCAGCCTGGGATCCAGGATGGAGTCCCCTGCTGTGGACACCCCATCCAGCTGCTCGGCCTAGAAGGTCTCCTGGTGCGGTCAAGGTCACGTGGAAGCCGAGAAGCAGGTCCAGGGTGGCCAGTGCCTGCAGCCATCCCTTCCAGACAGGCAGCCAGGGATTAAAACCCTCATTCCTACAGAACTGGGCTGCTTTAAGCACAAGAAGCCCCGTGGCTGCAGGATGTGGCACGTGAGGCCTTTCCCTCCATGTGGGAGCAGCAGCTCCTGCTCCCGGGGCTGTTTGGGCTTTGCTGTCGTGGGGTACAAAAAACAGCTGGAGGGGAGAGCCCCGAGCCAGGGCAAGGCACATCCATGGGCTGTGAGGGTGGGAAGGCCCTGGCACAGGTTGCCCAGAGAAGCTGTGGCTGCCCCATCCCTGGAAGTGTCCAAGGCCAGGTTGGATGAGAACCTGGTCTAGCAGAAGATACCCCTGCCCCTGGAACTGGATGAGCTTTAAGGCCCTTTCCAACCCAAACCATTCTGTGACTCCATGATTCTGTGCTCCATGGGGATGTGGAGCTCAGGGCCATGCAAAGCTGGGATATCCTTACCCTGAGGAGGCTCAGCTTGGCTTGGCCGGGGTGGTTTCTCCTGCACGTCATCACCTCCTCAGCATCACCCCCTGTCCTTTCTCCATCCCACCCAGGGCCCTTCTCACCTGCACAAGGGGTCACAAAGGGGTGGGAGCGTGGGGCAGATGTCTGTGAGCAGCACCCCAGGCATTCCTGGGTGGGCACATCCAGCCTGGAGCTGGAGCTCTGCCGGCTCCGCAGCCTCACCCCGCCGGCAGCACCGGCTGTGGCCAAATGCCCATTGATTTTATCGACCTGAGCGTGGTACCCTGCTGCAGGTTTGCTTCCAGTGCTCACCTCTAACGTGCCTGTAGCTCAGCTATTAATTACCCACATGGAATAAATTCTCAGGATTGCTTCGCTGGGCAGAGCAGATGGAAAACTGGGAGCTGCCCGCAGCTTCCGTGGGGCCCTGCCACAGCCACCACGAGCAGCCACTTCACCTCCTGCTGCTACAGTTAGGGCCATCTTTAATATAATCTGAGTTTTGCTGCCCCAAACCCGCTCTGGAGCTGCACAGTGGGTTGGGCCCAAGCTGGTCCCTCTGCTGTGCCCGGGCTGGCGCGGTGCCACCCACCAAACCAACGGCCTCAGCTCCCTGTGGAGCAGTGTGAACTTCCCTTTGCTGCCCAGCTGAAGATGGATCTGAGCTGGCAAGCTGGAAACAACAGGCTGCCTTGTGTCATCTCCATCCCTGAGCCCCGGCAGATCCGAGGCAGCTCTCCCTTCCCCAGCCCTGCTCCTCTGCCGGCAGCGAGGGCTCCGTTAGGGGAACAGAGGGAAAATAAGTTCTGGCAAGGAGCAAGGCTGGTGTGTGACACACAGTTCTGCTCAACAATACATCAGGTGGCAGGATTGCTGTGCTCTGCAGCAGAGTGACTGGATCCATACAAAGCACTGCAGAAGGAGACATCCAGCCTCTCGTGGCTGCCAGGGTGTCCCAGCACCACTTGGTCCCACTCCTGCTGTCCCCAAGCATCTCTGAGTGTTTCCCCTGGGTCTTTCTCTCTCTCTGTTCTCCCCAGTGGTCTGATCTGGCCAAGGGCTGAAAGTTGAAGCCTGACATCATTCCCATCTCTAGTTTCACGGTCCTGGTCTTCATGGCTCCTGCCTTTCCCTCCTTTTGACCCGAAACCCAAGATCAGCAGGAATCCAGAGGCGTTGGCCTAAGCTCTTCCCACTCTTCAGGGCCTGATCCAAACCCCACATCCATGGACAAAATGCTTCCCCTGGGCTTTGTGGAGCTGGAGAGCCCCTCCTGAGGAGGAGGGAGGTGAGGGACTTGGGGAGGTCCCACCACAGGACTTCACTTCCCAGCACTGGGATCGATGGGTTTGGGGCAGGGGTGGCTGAAGGGGATGGAGTGAAGCATAAACCTCCCATTTCCTCCCACTCAGCTGTTTGGTTTTTTTCTTTGGAGATCCCAGGGGATGGACATGGGGGTGGAGACCCCTCAATGGGATTCATGGCAGCGCAGGGAGGGCAGGGAGGATTCTTCCCCTCCATAAAGATCCTCAGCCCCTATTCTAAACCCTGAGGTACATTTATATTTAATCCTGGGCACGAACAATTTTCCAGGCGTATTTTGGTCCTGAAAGGACACGGCCAAGGTGAGCTGGCTCCCCTGTGGCTCTGGCGTGGAGCTGTTGTCAGGCAGTGGAGCAGCACAGTCCCTGGAGCAGCCACATCCATCTTCTCCCCAGGGCATTGCTCACCCAAAGCCCTGGGGCTGCTGGCAGGGACCCCGGGGGTCTCTGCTGCACCCCCTGGCCCCTCAGAGAGGGCAGAGCATCCCCCCAGGCAGGGTGTTCCCTGGAGTTTGTGCTGGGCACAGCAGAGGGGTGGGAGCCCTCCCAGGAGCTGCACTTGTGTCCCACTGGGAACAGGCCCATGGTGTGTGGGCTGCTCTGTGCCCAGCTGCCTGTGATCCCAGCTCTGGCCCTCCAGGATCCCCATCCTTGCTGGGTTTCAGCCCTCAGCATCCCCCTGGTCTGCTGAGAGGTGACAGCCACGGGAGAGGTGATCATGAGCTGCCACTGGTTGTTCCCCCAGGAGCACATCTGGCACATCTGGCTCCTCTCAGCAGCAGCAGCAGAGATCTCACCCTGCAGGTGTCACCTGGGATGGGGAGCTCAGGAGGGCTCTGGAGCCCCCCACACCTGGGCAGTGAATTCCCTGGTTTTTGGGAGAGGTTCTGGGAGCTGCCTGTCACTCCAGCGTGTTGGTAGTGCCTGAACCAACATGACTAACAGTTGTCACATGTTTGTTCCCTCCTGCTGGCCCCGGGAGGAGCAGTGTGTGTGTGGGGGAGTGCTCGATTTGCCATTTTAGAACAGCTCCACGTTTGCCTTGGTGTTTTTTGGCAGCGGGAGGAGCAGCACGATGGGAGCTGGGGGTGCTCTGTGAGATGGGGCTGAGAGGGGCAGCGGGGCTGTCACCCCGTGGGGACAACTCTGGGCCTGTCCCCCAGCCTGGCTGGGGGGTGCTGGGTGATTTTAGGACCCCCTTGATGGGGATCCAGAGGAGGGTCAGCTGGAGGAAGTAGCAGGAGGGCTGGAAACCCCACACAGGGAAGAGCAGGAACTGCTGGCTCCTGCTGCTGTTTGGGGGCTGTGACCTCCCCTGTGTGGTGGGGGAATGAACCCCCTGTGCCCCAAAATAAGGAGTGCTGAGGAATGGGATGGGGTGGGAAGGGATGGGACTTCCACTGTGCCTGTGCAGTGCTCCAGAGAGCCCCAGAGCCTTGGCTGGAGCCTCTGGGCGGGCCAGGGATGTAAATAATTAATAGTAATAATAACAATTGAGCAGGATTTCACAGCGTGTGGCTGTGCTAGAAGGTCATGGCAACAAGATCCCCTCCTTGTGTGTCTGTCTGAAAGCCGAGTAAGAGGTTTGGATGTCGGGGCAGAGCTGGAAAGCCATTTAGTGGGAAACTGGGAGGTTTCAGTGGCAGGAACACGGGCCCTGGAGAGCCACAGTGGGCAAGGGCAGCACCTGGCTCTGCCATGGGATATTGCCAAAGGGCAGAGACCGAGACAAAACAGCCACCCAAGTCATGGTTTTCCTGCAAGATACATTGCTTTGGGTTAAAATGGTTTTTTTTCCCAGCTCCTCTCAGTGCAGACAGAGCAGGGGCTGCTCCTTTGACCTCCACAGAAACAAGTCCCCACCACCAATCAAGAGACCCTGGCTGCATTTAACGAAAAAGACTAAAGAAATACAGATATTTTTGGATTAAAATCAGTGGTTTACAGCTGTCCACACTGAGAAATTAATCTCTGTATCCACTGCCTCAGTTATTATTTTGCTGTTCCAAAACAGCCCATGCAAACGCTCTGTCCTGAGCCACGAGAAGTTTGGTGCCAGAAAAATGCCTCTGCTTTGGAAGTGCAGGAATTTCCCAGGGTAACACAAGAAAAGAGAGTTTTTACACCAGCAAATTCTCTGCAGAGTTTGTGGCCACCACTCCCAACAACTTCATGCAGACAAACCTTGAGCTTTGCGAGCCGTGCGTTCCAGCCTGGAGTAGCAGGGCTGGGATTCCTCTCTTTGCTTCCCTCCTCTTTTTTTTTCCATGCCTGCAGAGCCCCTGAAAGGTCCTTTCAGGAAAACTTGGAAAGGGCCTGAGGAGAGTTTGTTTTTAAAGGCTCATTTCAATCAGGGTGGAGCTGTAGGACCAAAAACACCTGAGGGCTTCTGGCTCCCACCTCCACTGCTGGGAAAACCTCCTCTCCTTTACTGCCAGCTCCACTTTTAGGTTGTTTTCATCACCCTCAAGGAAGGGAGTTGGTTGTTTCTTTTCACTTGGACCTTCTAAGGAGCTGACTGTGCCCCTGAGGGTCTGCCATGCCCTGGAGGGGAGAAATCTGGGGGTTTAGAGTTATTACCTACTTAATGCAGCCTCTGTTTCCATAGAGACTCTATAAATAGAATAAAATTTAAATCACTATTTCCTGAAGTAGCATTTCAGCACCCTAGATTTATTATATATTTCCCAGGAAAAACCAAAAGGATGGATATTCTCGTTGTGAATGGCTGAGGGGAGGATTAAAGGCTTTGCCTGCAGAGTTTAGTGGCACAGGAATCTCGTGGCTGGTTCCTTGTCAGAGTTACAGGTGTGATGAGAATTCAGCCTTGATGGATTTGGACCTTGTGGCTTTCATACCTGGGATTTCATGGCCACGAAATCCTCCTCAACCTGCAGCTCCTGGAGGTCGTGTGGAGCATCAAAGCTTTTCCAAAACCCGGAGCCTTTGCCAAGTGCCCGCTGGGGCTGCAGAGAGCTCCCAGCTCACGCTGGCTGCTGTCAGGAGCTGCTGTCACGGGAACCAGCATCCCTGGGGACAGTCCTGCCACAGTAAATCGGAGGTGAAGTGGCCCTGGACGTCAGCAGGGTCAGGATTGGCGTCCTCAGAACGGGGAATGCTCGGCCTGACTCCAAAGTTGAGGCAGGGAACAGCGCTGTGCCCTGTGATCTGCCGGGTTCCTGGCAGCTGGGGGAAAGGAGCTCTGGGTGTCCCAAGAGCCTTTACTTGCTGCCTGGCAGCTGTGATGGAGCAGGGATTGGGGGATCTGGGATCCCCTGAGCCCTCTGGAGATGCTGGAAGTTGCTGCCCACGCCGCTGCCCCCCTGACCGAGCACACAGTGCAGAGGGCACCCGGCCAGAACCTCCCTGGGATGCAAATCTGGGCCTTCCAGTGGCTGCAGGGAAACCTGCCCGGGCTGACCCGGCTGTAATCGGGAGCAGGATCTGTTCCACCATCCATATTGCATGACTGCAGTGTGGCTGTGGCCACCCCCATTCCCGGGAATCCTCCTGGGAACTGCCCTGTGCTCCATGGGAACAGCATTCCCATCCCCGGGAGAGGGACACCTCAGGGGCTGGATTTGGTGGCACAGGGCCATGAGCTGTGGTTTCACCCCCATAAGCAAGGCCAGCACGTACCATGGAAAATCCCATGGGGAAAATCCCACCCCCCTGAGTCCTTCCTGGAGCAGGTGGCTCTTGGGATGCTCCAAAGCTGGGAATAACCTCGGCATTCCTAGTGAAGGTAAAGGCTGCTCCATTGCCTCTGCCTGCGGGGTTGGGGTCTCTGTGCAGCGTGTTGGCTCCAAACTCTGAGGGTCTTTCTGCTCTTCTTGCTGATTTAGGGATAACCAGGGCTCACTGGAGACCCTCTGTCACGTGGAATGCTGGTGGAATGTGCACCTGAGAACCTCCAGAGCCGCCCTGCTCAGCCCTGTGCGCCAACAAACAGCCACTAATATTTAGGATTTTCCGTGGCTGTAAGTGCAGTGCTGGCAGCAGGGCTCATTCTCTTCCACAGATCCCTTGGGGTCGGCATGGGGGGGTCCCCAGAACCCTCCAGAGGCTCTTTGCCCCCTCAAAATCAGGAGCCGATTTCGGTCCAGCGCGGGTGTTGTCCCTCGGGGCCGCGGGTGCCGCAGCAGGGCGATGCCACGGGAGCCGTTCTCTTGTCCTGTTCCGCAGAAAATCCAGCAGCTGTCCGAGGGCTCCATGTTCGGCCACGGCCTGAAGCACCTGTTCCACAGCCGCCGGCGCTCGCGGGAGCGGGAGCAGCACAACTCGCAGGACTCGCTGCCGCCGCCGCCCGGCGCGTCCGACCACGAGTCCCCCGACGAGAAGGAGCGTTCCCCGGAGATGCACCGCGTGTCCTACGCCGTGTCCCTGCACGACCTGCCGGCCCGGCCCACCGCCTTCAACCGGGTGCTGCAGCAGATCCGCTCCCGGCCCTCCATCAAGCGCGGCACGAGCCTGCACAGCGGCAGCCGCCGCGCCAAGAGCGGCTCCCTGGAGCCCCAGAAGGGGAGTCCCCACCTCGGGCGAAAGGCCCCCCAGGACAGCAGCCTCACGGCCATCCTGCATCAGCACCAGGGCCGGCCCAGGTCCTCCTCCACCACGGACACTGCCATCCTCCTGGCCGAGAGCGGGGCCGTCTACCTGCTCACCGAGGACACCGAGGGCCTGGCCGATAAGGTAGGGCTGCAGTGCTGTGAGGGGGGTGAGGGGGGCTCAGCCTGGAGAAAAGGAGGCTTAGGAGGGACCTTCTCACTCTACAACTCCCTGACAGGAGCAGGTGGGAGTCAGGCTCTCGTCCCAGGCAACCAGTGACAGGATAAGAGGACACAGCCTTATGCTGCCCCAGGGGGTGTTTAGGTGGGACATCAGGAAGAATTTCTTTGCAGAAGGGGTGATTAGACATTGGAGTGGGCTGCCCAGGGAGGTGGTGGAGTCCCCGTCTCTGGAGGTGTTCAAGGAAAGGCTGGAGGTGGCACTCACTGTGTCTGGGTGACAAGGTGGGGAGGGATCACAAGTTGGCCTTGATGATCTTGGAGGGCTTTTCCAGCCTCAGGGGTTCTGTGATTCTGTGGCTGCACCCAGGCTGGGGTGAGAACACGCTGGGGAGCCGGGGCAGGACTGGGGGCAGAGCACCCCAAAGTGCTGCTGGGATGAGATTGTCCCTCAGGGCAGCGCTGGCACAGACAGGGGCTGGGAACCAGTCGGGTCTGGAGCTGCTGGGGTTGATGCTTCTCTTGTGGGGAAGTGAAGGCAGGGACGTGCCCTGGTCTGATTCCCAGAGTGGGATTTGAGGGAAAGAACAAAGGACCTGGCAAGAGCTCTGTGCCAGTGGGCTGGGACCCCTGGCACGGGGTCTGAGGGCATCCGGGGCTGGGCACCTGGAAGAGTTGAGCTGTGACTTGGTCCCATCCAAAGTGATTTTTAAAGCAGTCCATGCCAAGCTGATGGACAGGACGGTGTTTCCATCGAGTGTTTAGTGCCATTAATTATGAACCAGCCGAGATTAGCCCAGCAGGCAGCACACGGAGTTCACGGGGCAGGTGGGGAGAGGTGCTCCAGGAGCTGGTGGGATTCTCCATGTCAGCTTCTCTCCTTGACCTTTGGAGCTTGGGGGATGCCACACTCTAAAACTGCTCTCTGCAGCCCTTAGGGCTAGAAATATCCCTCTTGGGTTATTGGGGGCATTTCTTTTTTAATTTACCTGAAAATACCAGCAGTGAGTTGGCAATGGGGGGATGGCCAGGTGGGCTCTGGCATCCCACAGGGGCTCCTGCTGGGGGGCTTTGTCAGGAATAGCTGTGTAATGGGGTGGCAGGGGCTGGGCAGAGCTGCCAGGGTGGGACAGCAGTGGGCTGTCAGATCCACCCAAGCAGTGGCACCCAGTGGGTGCAGGGGGTCAGAGCGATGCTTCCCATGCACCCCCCACCCAAACACTCCCCTCTGCTTGCTCTCCTAGAGGGCAATCTGACCTGGAGACTCCTGTTGCCCTCTGAGCTAATGGAAAAGGGCTCAGCCAGATACTTTTTCTTTCTGTTTCCCTGGCAGTGGCAGTGCCAAGCTGCAGCTGACGCCCGTGGTGTGTGGCGGGTGCCAGCCCTGCTCCCCTGCCACCGCCGGGACGTGGGAATCTGGGCCCAGAGGACAAACACGTCATTGTATCAGCAGCCTTGCAAGAAATGAGTGCCCAGGTCCTCCTCTGCCTCCTCCAGGTCCTCCTCTCCCCCCTTTACTTGTGCAGATCCGGGCACTCTGACCCTTCCCTGCTCCTCCCCGCTGGAATGTCGCGCACGCGGATCGAGTGCCCACGCAGGGGCAGGAGCAGCAGGTTGTTAATCAGAGCCCAAATTTCTTCCCTGTGGCCTGTGGCGTCGCCTTGCAAGGAGCCCAACCCCAGTGGGCCCTCTGGGGTTGCGGCCAAAGCTTTGATCCCACTGGGACAGAAGCACCCAGAGGGAGGCAGGAGCAGAGCAGGTCCGTGTCCACTCCCAGAGCAGCACAGAAAGGGGATGAATAATTAACTGCATATGACACAAACAGTAATAAGAAGAGAGGAGATACTGGGGCCTTTGTGAGGCAGTGGAAAAATAACCTATTTAGAGAAACAAGAGCTACATGATATTCTCATGCTGGATTATTTTTCCATAGCCCTCAGGAGCCTCCTGCCCTGCAGCAAACCAGCTCCTTTCCCTCAGGGATGGCTGGTGTGGCTGTGCCCTGGGCTCCAGCAGCCCCACGAGGAGGGGGTGACACTGGGGCTTTGGGCCAGGGTTGCTTGGCATCACTCCTGCCTTGTCCTCAGGGATCTGACACCTCCTCCCTGTCTCACCCTCAGGGGCTCCTGGGAAAGGGTCGTTTTCCCCCAAAAACATTCATGCTGGATTTTGCCCCGGTTCCGTAAGGAACACGCTCTGGATGAATCCCTGGTGGGTCTCTCAGCCTCAGCAAGTGCCTTATGGACAGCTAGTGATTTTTTTCCTCTTTTCCTTTTTTTTTTATTAAGTTCCTGCAGTTCACCCTTTACCTGCGCTGGTTCCTCACCCTGTAGTCCCTGATGGCACCTTCCACCCATACAGGTCCTGGCACACACAGTTCCTCCCCCCTGAACCCCTTAATTCCCCCCAAGAGCAGCCTGTGGTGGCTGGAGGGGGACCATGGAACAGTCTGGGAATTTGATGCTGGGTGCCAGTTCTGGCTGGGGCTCGTGGTGTCCCCCAAGAGGTGCCTCATGTGCCCTGGGGAGAAGTGCCAAGGGCTCAACCCCCCCTGAGGCTGGAGGGTCAGCACAGAACTGTCACCACACGCTGGGAACAAGGCTCTGCTTTGCAGGGTGATGCCCACCTGGAGCGTGTATTCCGTGTTTTTTCCCCCCTCCTCCCCCTCTGTGCCCACCTTGTGCTCAGGGGTGCGTTTGGGACGACTCGGATGAGTTTGGGATGACTCGGATGAGTTTGGGATGGCTCGGATGAGTTTGGGATGGCTCGGCCATCCCCTGCCTCCTGCTGGCAGCTCGGCCCCGAGGGTTTGGCTGCCGGCGCTGCTCCAGGAGCCCGTGTGGCCGCTGTGTGCCCGCGGGGTTTGCAGTTCAGGGGTCTCCGCTCGCCCACGAGCTGCGGGAGCTGCGGGAGCTGCGGGAGCCGCGTCTCCGGGGCCGGGGGCATCGCTGCATCCCAAACGCCGTGTGTCCCGGCTCCCGTGGCTCTCCTGTAGGGCCCGGGTGGCACGTTTTGGGGCGCACATCGCTGTCGCTGTGCCCCGTGTTTGTTGCACACCGGGACGCGCCCGTGGCACGTGTGGCACTGCCGGGGCCGGGGGGGGAGCGGCGGGAGCGTGCGGGAGAGGGAGCGTTCTCCTTATCTCCCTAATCCCCGCGCTGGTGACCCGCCAGGCCGCCGGCAGGGGCGGGCACACGGGAATTACCGGCGGGGACGGACGGCGAGGCCCCGGCGCCGGGATTGGGGGGTGGAGGGCGGGGGGTGTCTCCCCGCAGCCCCCCATCCCTGCGGCCGGGGGGGTAGCGGGGGGTTCTCCCCGCAGGCTCCCTGCGGGGCTCGGCCGAGCGCCGGTGCTGGCGGGGCAGAGTGTCCCGGGGGGTCCCTCTCCCCCCGCGGGGCCGCCGGAGCTGGAGCGGGGCGGCCGCGGGGTTCTGTGCCTGGTGCTGTCGGGGAGCTGCGCGGACGCCTGCGGGGACTGCGGGATGGTCCATGTGCAGGTGAGCCCCGCCTTGGACCGGGGGGTCCCGCCGGGAGGGGGGAGCAGCGCGGGGGCAGCAGCGGGGCCGGTGGCCATTAGAGGGCGGCGTTACCGCAGCGCTGCCCGGCGGTCTGTCCGTCTGTCTGTCCGTCTGTCCGTCCGTCCGTCCGTCCGTGCGCGCTCCCCGCCGCCTCCTCCCCGCATCCCGGGGGGGATCCGTCACAAGTGTCACGAGTGCCGGTGCTCAGCGCGGCTCGGACCCGCCGAGCATCCCCCCCGGCAGATCCCACTCGGGCTCGCTGCCCTCGGCGTCCCTCGGCGTCCCTCGGCAAGTGACAGCACCAGCTGCCACCGCTGCCCGTGTGACAACCCCCCCCCAGGCCCCTCCCGCGGCCTCCTTGGCCTCCCGGAGCAGATGCTTCTCCTGTGAGGCACTGGAGGAACGGGGGGGAGCAGGGGGACTCTGGGCCATGTCTCAGCTTTGGGCTCCCGGCACCTGTGGGCCACCCTTATTTACAGGATCACAACCCAAGTGGGCCATTTCCCTGCTCCAATCTCCTCTCCCCACAGCCCTCTCCCTGCCCCAGCCCTGCAGGAGAGGGTCTGTAGTGTCCCGGGGCTCTGCCTTGCAAGGGGGACCTGTCCTTGCAGCCCCAGCTCTGCCATCCTGCTGCCTGAAGGGCACCAGCCCTCTGGACACAGGGCGGGATTCATCCCGCTAAATTTAGATTCCCCCCAGGTCAGTGGTTATATCAGGGCTTGACGGATTACAGGCAACAGGGAAAAACCTGGAATTCCTGGGCACCCACCCCAGGGTGACTGTGGCCCCTGGGGGCAGAGGGTTTGGGGTGGCTGGGGGGCTGTGAGGTGATTCAGCCTTTGCCATGGCAGCTTGGGGAGGGCAGGTAAAGTTCATTGTCCCTGCCCTGACATCTGCTCTCTGGCTGTGGCATGTCCAGCTCAGCCCTGGGCTCCCTCCAGCCCTCCTGGCACCCAACTGCCTTCAGTTCCAGGGGGAGCATGTGGTTTCTCCTCCAGCTCCAGTTTCCCAGTACTGGTCTCAGTCCACAACTGGGACAGGGACAGGGCCCTCTGCACAACCCACCTGTGTCTGTCCCCACATCCACCCCAGGCAGAAGTTTCCCAGGCAAGGAGTTTCCCTCATTCCCTGCCTCAGTTTCCCCAGCTGGGGACCAGAGCCAACACATCTGTGCATCTCTTCAGGAGGATTTGCTGGTGGAGGCAAAGCACATCCTCCCCTCCCACCCAACCTCCCGCCAAGTTCTGGTGTCAAAATCCCAGGGAAGGAGGTAAAACAGGCCAGAGGTGGCTGCAAAAGGGAACAGAGGTGTAAAGCTGCCCTCAGCCCCATGGCTGGGCATCCCTTTGGCACCTGGATCCCCGGGGGGGTGAGCTGGGGAGCACCGGGGTACAGAGACCCTGCAGGTGCCCAGGGTTTTGGGGGGAATCACTGACCTTGGCTGCAAACTGAGCTCCCAGCGGGCATCCCGGGGTTGGAGGTGTGAGAGCCTTTGTGCCCAGGGGAGCTCCCACCTCCCCACCTCCCATCTCCCCACGTGTGGCAGGGGAAGGAGCCAAGGGGGGGAGGTGCTGGGAGCTGTTCCCGCACTCCCATCGGGATGGTGCTTCCAGGAGCACTTTGCAACAAGCAGATAATAGCTGTGAAGACAAAGGCAGGCGAGATTGCTGCTTAATTAATTCAGGAGAAGAATATCAGACTGTGGGACTGATTCACCCCTTGGTGAAGACACTGTGTTCCCCAGCCTTGCTGACATATGGCTGTTGATTCCAGCCCACCAGCAGCTCCTGCTCCCGGCAGGCAGCGCTGCCAGCGCCACGATCCCGTGGGATTTGGGGTCTGCTGGTGCGTGGGATGGATGCCCAGGGTGCAGGATTTGGGGAGCAGGGTTCATGCCCGTGTGCTGGGATCTGTCCCAGCCATCCCTGCCCCTGGCATGGGGTGTAGCTGGGAGCAGGATTTGGATCCTGAGTCAGGATGAGCGAAGCAGGGTCCTGCCTTGGGACTCCTCACCTCGCTGAGGCTGTGGCTCTGCCTCTCCCTTTTTCCCACTCAAATCCTGTTGGAGGTGTTGAGCCCAGCTGCTGGTGGGTTTAGGGCTGGGTCACAACTGCTGGAACCCCCAGGGTTATTCCCTGCAGCAGAAACAACAGCAGGAATTTTTTCTAAACGTTCCCCAGGGCCCTGAATAACCTCACCCAGGAGGGCTGGTCACTGACTCAGCCCTGCAGAGGTGTGACCTGCAAGCCCAGGACACAGGGGACAGTCCCCAGCCTGGAGAACGTGGTGTGGAATTAGGGAACACTGGGATCTGTGTGGGGTGGACAGGCACAGAGGCACAGGGACTTCCCAGGGGAGGATCCCGGGATCTGCCTGTCTACTTCTCAGGGTGCTGTGAGCCCTGTGGGATGGGATTCCTGCTCCTGGGCAAGGACTTGGGATGTTCAGGGATAAGGGGTGAGGAGCAAGGTGGTACCTGCAGGAGAAGGCCAGGCTGCTGCTGGCAAGGGTGGAACTCCTGGCCGAGGAGCCACTGGCTTTGGACACCAAAAGCACTTGGGACTGTGATGCTGAGGAGCAGTGGACTGAGCAGATCTTCACCTGTATCATCATCCTGGCTCCTGATATTCCACACACAGCTTTCCCAGCCTGGTTGAGGAGACTGTGGTGCAGCTCAGATGGTTTTTCTCCTGTTTTCAGTACCTGCCTCCCTACACTAAGCCCAGCCCCAGTTCCAGCACAGCCCAAGCCCCAAATCTGCCACGTGTTCGTGTTGCACCATAAGGTGACCCATCTCTTGGGTGAGATGCTCAGACCAGGAGCTCGTGGGTGGATCCTGCCCCTCTCAGCACCAGCACACACCAAATCTGCTGTGATTTTGTGGCCATCCAGGGATTTTCTCTTCATGGGAACTGGGGTTTTTTGCTTTTTAAATTTACCTCTTATGGTCAGGCCTGAAAAACAGCTGCCTGCCACTAAAACAGGGAACTAAATCTGAGACAGAGCTGGGGGTAAGAATAAAGGGGAGTCTGGCACCAACCACCCTTGGGGCACTGCTGGGTGGGCTGTGTCACAGCACCAGAGCAGGGCAGTGCCTGGCAGCCCCAAAAACCACCGAGGGATGCAGATGGGTTTTGGGGCCAGCCTTAAGGGAGGGAAGGGGAAAGCAGATTTTGGAGCAGAAAGGGTGCTTTCCACAGTGTCCTGTGCAGCTGGGTAATGTTCCTGCCCTGCTGAGACAGCAGAAGAGTGATGGGAAGTGACCTCTGACTCCTGTGCTAAAAGGAGAAGTGATGCTATGGGAGATACCAACCCAAAGCTGACCCGTGCCTCGCTCATCTGCCCCTGTCATGCCCGAGGCATCCACGGCCCGAGGCTGGGCCAGGCTGCTAAATCCACCCTCTGGGCTCAGGGGGACGGCTGAGGAGCAGTGCCAGCCCACGGGAGACACACTGCTCCTGCTCAGGCTGGCGAGGAGCCCCGTGTGCTGCCAGCACCGTCCCCGTGGGCAGCACCGCGGGCTCCGGCTGTTCCCTGCGGCGCCGGAGCGTCGGTGCAGCTCCAGGAGGAAGCTCTGCCCCGTCCTCGCCCTTCCCCAGCCTGGCTGAGCACCCCATGGTAGGCACAGCTGGTTTCTGCTGCTGCTGGGTTTAATTTTCTGGGGGAATGTGCTCTTCTTGAGCCTTTTGGGATGGTTGGTGCCGGTGCCGCGGCCGTGGGAGCCTGGGCTGGGAGAGGGCAAGGATTTTAGTTGTTGGTGCTGAGCTGCGTGTTGGCAGCTTCACATCATGGATTGGGCCGTGACAGGCTGCTCCAGCTCTGCCTTCTCCCTGCTCCTGGCACCCCGTGGTGCCCGCAGAGCTGGAGCACAGGCACCAGTGCTGCTCCAGGAGGGTCTGGCACTGGCTGTGGGGTCTAAAGCGCCGCAGCTCGGGGTGCAGCACTGCTCCCAGCACCTCTCCAGTGTGGCAGGCTGGGCTTGCAGGGCACAGATGGCTGTGGGACAGCCTGGGAGGCGACACAGAGCACGAGGCTGAGCAGTGCTCGGCTGTGGGAGCAGCACAGGCTTCCCCATTACACATGGATCTAGGTCACGGTCAGCTCATCGCTCCGGCCTGCTCCGCTCAATGGGCAGCTGCAAATACTCCCTAAGCTCTCGTTGCCTTGTTGCTGGTTTTTTTTGAGGAATAACTGAAGCAGAGAGCTGCAAAGGAACCTGCCCCAGTTAGCCCCTTGTCTGTGGCCGTGGTGGGCTTGAGGTTTCAGCATCAGCAGGGCTTTGGTCTGGCACAGCTCTGGGATTCAGTTCTGCTTCCTTCAGTCGCTCTTATCCAGGCCTGATCCATCAACCCCGCTCTATGCAGCCCCATGGGTCTGGGGTGAGTCAAACACTCGAGCTCCAGGTCTCCTTCTCACCCAGGATTTTCCCTTTGGCTCCTCAGCAGCTCTACTGGGCCAGGAATAAATGCAGTGCACAGTCCAGACTGCCACTGACTTCTGCTGTACCTGAACCTGTGCTCGTCCCTGCTTGCTTTTCAGACATCCCATTTAATACCTTTTTGAGTTGCACATGAATCTCCAACACCTATATCTGGTCAGGCAGCTGGTTGTGTTTTCTGGACCTTGCATGTTCTGCCGTGGCAGAATCGGGTCAGTGCCTCTTCCTCCCCTCTCCGTGGCACGAGGGGAACAGATCCAGGTCCATCCAGTGCCCACCGAGGGCCAAGACACCTCCTGGTCCTGGCTGGTTCCCGTTTAGCTCCTCGTAGAATGGCTGTGTTTTCCCTGTCTGTCCGTTCCCTGGGGTTTTTCCCCGATGGATGCCCTCCCCCTGCCTCTCCCAGGCTTTCCATGCTGCTCTGTGACACAGCAGATGCCAGCAGCCCGTCCCGACCCCCTGCGTCAGGGCACCGGCAGCGTATGGGGCTGGAGGCGTGTGAATATCCCGGCACGGGGACGAGAGGGGGGTTTTGCGTTACAGCCCTGAAAGCTCCAGTCGCTGCGAGCTGTAAACAGCTCCCGCAGATTTCCTGAGTCGGCAATCCCGCCGGAGCCAGCGCCTCCGTCCCTGCGCTTCCCCAGCGCCTGCCGGGGCTGCAGGGGGGTCGTCGTCGTTCTCCTCCTCCTCCTCCCTCCCTGCTGCTCCCCCAAAACTTCGCTGCCATCAGCTGCTGGTTTCTGCCCGGCCGGGCAGCGGCCATGGCAGCTGGCACTGCCCGGGCATCGCTGCGGGGCTCGGGGACACCGCGGGGACACGGCCGAGCCACCCACACCAACTAGCCCCGGGGCACCCCAGCCCTGCCCGCCATGGAGGTAGGTCCTGGCAGCTGCTTGGGGTCGGGATGAGGCGATGGGGAGGGTGGTGATGGGCAGAGAGACCCGCGGGGGGGGTTCGGTACCTCCGTTCCTGGCGTGCGGCGAAGGGAACCCACCGGGTCCGTGCTGGGTGGGAAAATCCTCTGGGATCTGAATCCCCGAACGTGCCTCCCTGCATTATGTAAGGAAAATGGTTCTCAGGCTGGTAAATCAGTGGAGGCAGCTGCTGCTGGCCTGCTGTGCCCATCCAGGGATGGCACGGGAGCAGGGAGCGGGCAGGGCACGCAGGGGGACATGGGCTGCCCGCCTCGGGCACTGCTGCAGGCTCCAAAGCAGGGTGGGAAGTGTGAGTCAGGGCTCCTGCTTCTATTTTCAACACCTGGGGTGGGTCTGGTGGGAATAACAGCTCTGCTCCGGGAGGCTCAGGGCTGGGAGCACACGTGGGGATGGGGACGGGGACACTCGGGGTGTCCCTGGTGATGCCAGGTGATCGCGGGCTCACAGGATGCTGTGCTGAGTTACACTGATAAAGTGCTCTGAGGAAGAGGGGCTGCATTTAATAACTGCCCCAAAATCACCCTCCCCATGTCCACTACCCACCTGCATTTCTCTACTGGCCGTGGCCTCTCCCTCATGGCTTCCCACAGCCACAAAGGGACGCAGACACGGTGACACCTCTGCTGTGGAGCTGCCAGATCAGCGCAGCAGCTCCCTGCATGTGCCCTGCATCCAGCATCCCTCAGCAGCCCCGTGGCACTTGTTTTTCCCATGCTTGAAGGTGCACATGGTCCTTCCCACAGCCGTTGTGTTCCAGCCAGGAATCACAGTCACACTTTGCAGGGAGAGTCCTCGCTCGGGGTGGCTGCAAGCACGAGCCGAGGCATTAACTCATCCACCGTGCTTCCCAGTGGGCTGGAGGGCTTGGAAAACAGAATAGTTCAGGGTATGAGTAAGTGCCTTGAGAGTTTCGCTCTGAACTTTGCAATAATTGTGCAATTTCTCGAGGAGGGGGGTAAATCCAGCCCTGGGTGTGCGGGAACACCCGGGGTCCCGCTGCAGGGCCCCGGCTCCAAGCTCCTCACCTGCCTCCTGGGCTGCCTTCCACCAAACCTGCAGCACCAAAGAACCTGGCCTTGCATAATTGTGCCAGGCCATGGCCCTCTAAGTACTGTTTGCTCAGCTTATTAGCTCGAGCCTTTTGCATATCTCAGCTCTCCTGGGCCGAGTTCTGTTGATAAGAATAATTTCCCTCCCTGCGTCCTGCATTCCTCCCGCATCCCACATCACCCCCGGCTCTCCCCTCCGAGCCTGCCTGGAAAACAAGTGCTGGAAAACAGCACTTTCATTCTGGTGTGCCTACCAGCGGGCTTTCTGCATGTAGGGAAAGTGTGGCTTTTAATAATCCCCCTGTTAAATCCACTGCACAGTCATTTAGGCTTGCTGGGATTTAGCAGGCAGTGTCTATTAATTCTGTGGAGATCTGTATTGGGGGGTTTTTTGGTTGTTGTTTTCAGAGCAATAACCTGATGTGCCTTTCCTGTGATCTATCCTGTGTCTGAGAGAGATCAGGGGACAGGATTTCATGCCAGCCCTGTCAGCATGGATGGGCAGCACTGGATCTGGGCAGTTCACCACCCATCCTGCCCCTCCCTTCCCCCTGTGCTCCCAAATATAATCCCTTGAATAAATCCCAGAAGGGTTTGGGTTGGAAGAGACCTTAAAGATCATCTTATTCCAACCCCCTGGCACGGGCAGGGACACCTTCCACTTGCTCCAGCCTGGCCTTGGACACTCCCAGGGATGGGGCAGCCACAGCTCCTCTGGGCACCCTGTGCCAGGGCCTCCCCACCCTCACAGGGAAGAATTTCTTCCCACTGTCCCCTCTAAACCTACCCTCTTTCCAGTGCAAAAGGTTGGCTTTGCAGGGGTGATTCCCAAGCCTTTCCCTCTTTGCAAACTTCTCCCCTTGGCTGGCCCAGCCGGGGTTTCCCAGTTCGGTATCTCTAGACCTTCCTTTTCTTTTGCTGGGGTCAGTTTTTCCCTCTTTTTACAGAGAATTGCACATCTGGGCAAAAAAAGTCTGTTTCCTGCTGTTTCTAATTTTTGCCTCTCGATAAGAAACCGAAGCAAAACCCTTTGTGGAGGGCCCAGCCTGGCTGAGTGGCTAAGAATAGCCTGGCAGCAGGGGCTGAAACACGGCAGTTAATTTGTGAGGAATTAATGTTTGTTTAAAAATTGCTGCTCCAGACAGTGAGTCCAGCTGGGTTCTCTGCCTTTTGCCCTCACCTTCCAGCCCCAAATTACAGAATGGAGAGAGACCAGAAGCCCTTGGGGAGGGGGCTGGGGCTGTTCCCAAGGAAGCTGAGAACTCCAGATGAAGTTCCAACACCCCCAGACTCGCAGCAGGACAACAGGGAAGGAGGAGATGCAAGGGAATAACAGGAGGGCAATGTTGGCTCCGGCTTTTCCAAGCCCCCAGGGGACCTGCTGCAGATGGGAATGTTCACAAGCAGCATCTTGAGAACATTCCTCCCTCCTGCACCCGGCATTTCCTGGAGATAACACACTCCTAAGCAATGATCTCGCAGCATTATCCCTATTAAGGGGTCATTCAGGGAAAGTGTGATGGAAATTAGAAATTATTCAGGTCTGCCAACAGTATTTAACTTTCAAGCAGCTCTTAATTAGAAGCCAGGAGCCATTTATACAACCAGGGAGGTTTTGCATAAGAATCTGGATATAAAGCCCAGAAATTGGAAAGATTTAGTGATTTCCCCCCACCAAAGTGGCCAAGCAGCAAGTCCAGGTTGGAGAGCACGAGACAGGACCTGGTTTGCAGTCCAGGCTCTGCCAGTGATTTGAAATGTGGCCTTGGCCAAGTGATTTCCTCTCCCCAAGCTCCAGTTTTGCCATCTGTAAAATGGAATTCGGCATTTGTCCGAATTTCCTGGGTGGCAGCTTGTGTGTCCAGAAGCAGTTTGGCATTGGTAGGTGAGGAGGGTTGGAAAAGCAAGCAAAGGAATCCCTGCACTTGCAGCTCTGGGATCAGGAGCTGATCCCAAGTCACCCACAACTCGGGGTGAGGGCAGAGTTTCAGCCGAACTCCCGGGTGCATCCAGGCTAAAAGCCAGGCTGAAAGCAGGACTGAAATACCTCTGGGTTGCTCAATCCCTGTGCTCTCCGCTGGTTTGGTGGGAGATCTGATGATGGGTTCCAGTTGTCCTCTGTCCTTTTCCTGGCTGGCAAGTCCAGCAGCCCAGAAAGGCAGATCCCTGTGCCTGCCCAGGGCGAGGGCAGAAAGTCAAGCTGAGCTCAGGGTGGCAGCAGATGCTCCTTGGTGAAAGCCACGGGGAAAACCCAGCCCCAACCCCCTGATTGTTTGGTTGCTGTGCTCTCTCACTGGTGTATTCCTGGCATGCCAGCAGGGGTGGTGTAGCTGGGAAATGTTCAACCAGCTGGAAAACAACCCAACACCTCCCTGTTGCCCTGGTTAACTATTCTCCTGCCCAGCTCTTGCCTCGTGCTCTGTTCTGTGCCCCCTGTCCCCTGTCCTCTCCCCTCCCTGGGGTGTTTCCTCCCTCCCCTGAGCATCACCCTGCTCTCTCTTCGCTGGCAGCTGGACAAGGGGGACGTGACCACGCTGAACCTGCCCCCGGGCGCCGGGCACGGTGATGCCGACGTGTGCCTGGACGTCCCCGACGGCACCCCCGACCCGCACCGGACCAAAGCCGCCATCGAGCACCTGCACCAGAAGATCCTCAAGATCACGGAGCAGATCAAGATCGAGCAGGAGGCCCGGGATGACAACGTGGCCGAGTACCTGAAGCTGGCCAACAACGCGGACAAGCAGCAGGCGTCGCGCATCAAGCAGGTGTTCGAGAAGAAGAACCAGAAGTCGGCGCAGACCATCGCGCAGCTGCACAAGAAGCTGGAGCACTACCACAAGAAGCTGAAGGAGATCGAGCAGAACGGCCCCTCCCGCCAGCCCAAGGATGTGTTCCGGGACATGCACCAGGGCCTCAAGGACGTGGGGGCCAACGTGCGCTCCAGCATCAGCGGCTTCAGCGGCGGCGTGGTGGAGGGCGTCAAGGGCGGGCTCTCGGGGCTCTCCCAGGCCACCCACACGGCCGTGGTGTCCAAGCCCCGCGAGTTCGCCAGCCTCATCCGCAACAAGTTCGGCAGCGCCGACAACATCGCCCACCTGAAGGACACGCTGGACGACGGGCACCCCGAGGAGGCCTCGCGGGCCCTCAGCGGCAGTGCCACCCTGGTGTCCAGCCCCAAGTACGGCAGCGATGACGAGTGTTCCAGTGCCACCTCGGGCTCTGCCGGCGGCAGCAACTCCGGGGCGGGGCCCGGCGGCCTGGGGAGCCCCAAGTCCAACACGCTGGACAGCCACCACAACAACTTCGACACCATCCTGGAGGAGCTGCGGGAGATCAAGGACAGCCAATCCCACCTGGAGGACTCCATGGAGGACCTCAAGGCGCAGCTGCAGCGGGATTACACCTACATGACGCAGTGCCTGCAGGAGGAGCGGTACAGGTAGGGATGGAGGGGGGCTTGTGTCGCCCAGGGTGGCTCTTTGGGGGCTATAAGTCACCATCCTGGGCTTGTCCTGCATTCCAGGGATGTGGAGAGCTGCAGTCCCCTCTACCCTCCTCACTGCCAGACGTGGAGGATTTTGTGATGTTTTCCCTCAGCAGCCACAACCAGGGGAGGGTCAGAGGGGCCGGGTGGCATCCCCAGTGACACAGGGAAGGAGGGCAGGGGGGTCTCAGGGAGGTCTGCCCACCTCAGTGCCCCTCCTGCACAGGTACGAGCGCCTGGAGGAGCAGCTGAACGACCTCACGGAGCTGCACCAGAACGAAATGACCAACCTGAAGCAGGAGCTGGCCAGCATGGAGGAGAAGGTGGCCTACCAGTCCTACGAGAGGGCACGGGACATCCAGGTAGGGCAGGGGGAGGGCTCTGATCCCTGCTGCACCCTCCGTCCATGGGGTGAGGGAGAGACCCCGGGCTGAGAGAGAAGGTGGGGAAGGGGCAGCCCTTTTCCTGGCACCCTCCAGGTGAAGTTCTCCCTGTGACATTGTCACAGCAAGAAGCAGGTAACTAAACCATGTCCCCAAGACCTTGGGTGGCAGCTTGTTGGAAGAGATCATCTTGTTCCACCCCCTGCCCTGGGCAGGGACACCTTCCACCAGCCCAGGTTGCTCCAAGCCCCGTCCAACCTGGTCTTGGACACTTCCAGGGATGGGGCACCACAGCTTCTCTGGGCAACCTGTGCCAGGGCCTCCCCACCCTCCCAGGGAAGAATCCCTTCCCACTATCCCATCCCTCCCTGCCCTCTGGCAGTGGGAAACCTTTCCCCCTCGTCCCATCACTCCCATGCCCCTGTAAAGAGCAGTCCCAGCCAGTCCCTGCTCTGCTGGTGTCCCCGGGTGCTCCAGGCAGGGCCCTTCCCCAGCCCAGCCGGAGCAAAACTTCCCCACAGCCAGGTGTGGGAGGGTGGGGCAGGTGCCGAAATCCCTGGTGGGGTTTGGGGGGGAACCCCCCGGAGCCGCTGACCCCCCACCCCTCGCAGGAGGCCGTGGAGTCCTGCCTGACGCGGGTGACGAAGCTGGAGCTGCAGCAGCAGCAGCAGCAGGTGGTGCAGCTGGAGGGGGTGGAAAACGCCAACGCCCGGGCCCTGCTGGGCAAGTTCATCAACGTCATCCTGGCCCTCATGGCCGTGCTGCTCGTCTTCGTCTCCACCATCGCCAACTTCATCACGCCGCTCATGAAGACCCGCATGCGCATCCTCAGCACCGCCCTGCTCGTCCTCCTCCTCCTCTTCCTCTGGAAGCACTGGGACTCCATCAGCTACTTCCTGGAGCACGTCCTGCTGCCCAGCTGATCCTGCAGCTCAGGGGGGTTTCCATTTCCCACAGAGGAGAGGGAGGAGGGGACGGGGGGGTCCAAAAGCCTTCGGGATGTTTCTTCGCGCGCTCGGTCCGGCTGCTTTCCCGGCCCTCGGGGGTCTCCTGGAGTTGGAGATGGGATCCGTCAGCCCTCTGGGGTGTTTGGGGAGGGTGGGATGGGGAACGAGGAGGAGTTTTGGAAGACACTTGTGATTTACAGGGTGCTGGGTTTTTCTAGGGGTGTTTTGGAGGGTTTCTTTTTAACCCTGAAGTCCGTGGGAAGGAGATCTCCTGCAGGGGTCTTCGGTTGGTGGGAAGGATTGAGCTGGACCAAGCCTGGCTCCAGGAGAGCTTCCTGCAGAGAGAGGAGAGGGGTTAATTGGAGCTGGGTTTTCCCTCTCATCCTCAACCACCAAGGTGGCAAAAAAGCTCAGTTCTGGGATGGAGCGAAAGCAAAGCACGTGGTGATGGAGAAAGCAGGTCCAAGGCAAACACAGCAGGACACACACGTCCCACCAGCCTCTCCCGAGCCCAGCACAGCCCAGCCAGGACAGAGCAGGCCTGTGACAGTGTCCTGGTGTCCCCACAGGGGCTGGGCAGACACAGGGGACCCGGTGCTGCAGACAGCACCGGCACGACCGAGATCCCCTCTGCTGGTTTCATTTATTTATTTCCCAGTTCTTTGGCTTTAGTTGATCCGATCTCTTCAGGGACACCTGGACTTTCTGGCATCTGAGTTCTGCAGCCTCTGCACCGTGTCGTGTGTGTGTGCGTGTGTGCGGTTTTTAATTTAATTCCAGACTCTGTTTCCATTTGTGAATCAAAGCTGGTGGGGCAGGGAGGAGAGGGGGGATCAGCTGCCTCCCAGCCCCACCCCAGAGCACAGCATGCTGTCTCAGATGTTTCTTAAATTATTTCATACATATATATTTATGTAATATATCTCCACACACACATATATATATAAATATATATATAAAAGTATGTGCATAGCCAGGTCCTCCTCTGGTGCAAACCACCGGCTTTGAAGCCCTGAACCACTTTGCCTCAGCTGAGAATTTGGCCCTTAACATGTCCCCTGGCACTTCCTGGGGCTGGCACAGAGCACAGGGTGCTTGGGAGGGTTGTTGGGGGGCTCAGAGATGAAGGTGGGAGAGAAGCTGCACGTCCTCTCCCAGCTCCTCCGCGCTCCCAGGGCCAAACCAGCCCACCCTGTGCCCCCTCAGCACCTGAGCATCACCTCTCACACCAGCACAGCTTGGGCATCACAGCTCCTCTGGCAGCTGGAGGTGACCTGGGTTTGGTGCCAGAGGGGAGGTTCAGCCAGGCCCCAGTGCAGGATCAAGGCTGTGCCCAGGTGGGACACACAGGTATGGACAGGTCACACCTTTGTGGAGGCTCCCTGGGGCCCCTTGCTGCAGGTGACACCCAGGGCACACCCTCTCTGGGGAGAACAGTCAGATTTACCCCTGTGAGCTTCACCTGAGCAAGGTGGGCTTGCCCAGAGCTGGGGGACCTGCCCCATGCTCAGGTCCAGCAGAGCTCCCTGCCCTGCCACATCCCAGCCAGGAGCACCCTGCACCAGGTCAGCCCTTGCTCCATGAAACACCTGTAAGAACAAAGCAGATAATAATTAAATTCCAAACTCAGAGCTCCCTCAACTCAGCTCCATCACCGATCCCAAACCCTGAGAGCCCGCGGGGGGATCCCAGGGGTGCAGCTGCCCCAACCCTGCCAACCCCAGGCCCGGAGGGAGGGGAGAGGATGGGGAAAACCCTCTTTGCTGGTGGCTCTCAGCGTCCCGGGCAGAGGCAAAGGGGGGATGCGGCACCGCGGATCCGCAGCCACAGGAGGGCCCCCGGTCCCCACCGCAGATCCCGGAGCATCTTCCCTTCAAGCCGGGCTGGGGCAGGGGCAGGGCGGGGGCCCAGGGTGGAGTCGCCCACCCCAATTAGCGCCTTAACCCCTTCCTGCCCGCAGCGCAGCACCAGCAACCAGAGAATCCAGAACGGTTTGGGTTGGAAGGGACCTTAAAGCTCACCCAGTTCCACCCCCTGCCATGGGCAGGGACATCTTCCACCAGCCCAGGTCACTCCAAGCCCCATCCAACCTGGCCTTGGACACTTCCAGGGATGGGGCAGCCACAGCTTCTCGGGCAGCCTGTGCCAGGGCCTCCCCACCCTTATTTTAAAAAATGCTTTTTTATATCCCATCTAAACCAACCCTCTTTTGCTTAAGAACCATTTACACTCCTGGTCCCATCACACAGTCACTGTGAAGCGGAGGTTTTGGGGCAGGAGCCCCACACATGTGAGCCCTGCCACCCCCCCATCACAGCCTGTGACACTTGGGGACATTCACATCAGAACGTTCATGTCCTGGCACTGCCCAGTCCCTGTGACCTCCTTGGCAGCAGCCGGAGGAGGCCCCGGTGCTGGGGCAGCGTCAGAGCTCCTCCAGCCTGCTGGGTGATCCCATCCCTGCAGGAATTTTGGCACCTCCTGCTCCCAGACCTGCCCGTCCCTCTCCCTGGCCTTCACTTCCACTCCATCCTGCCCCAGGGACGGGTCGTGCCAGCCAGGAATGACACCCCACTGCCCCTCCAGCATCCCCCCTCTCCCCAGACCGGGCCGAGCCCTCCCTCTCATGGGCAAGCAGCTGGCACACGGGGCCACTGGCACCTTCCCATGCACATGGGGCCACTGGCACCTTCCCATGCCCCGCGAGGGGGAGGTGGGAGCCAGAAAACGCAGCGCAGGGAGCCGCTGGTGACATTCGTGCCGGTCTCAGGGACAATTCCTGCACGGCATGTGCAGCCTGGGGCTCCCTGAGGACTCACATTCTCCTGCGGGCACGGGCACAGCGGGGCCGGGGGGGGCTCATAAGAGCCCCCTTTGTGCGGGTGCAGGGGGGAGAGGTGAAGCTTTGACGTCAGCCCGGGAGGAATTCCTTAATGCCATTCAGGCCTCCCTCGCCCCGCGCTAATTGCGTTTTATGTAAGAGCTGCAGCTGGGCTCCCGCGCCGCTATTGAGAGCGGGATCAGGGCCGAGTGACAGGGGCCGGGGGCTGCGGGACACGCCAGCCTGGTGCCACCGGGCACGGGGACCCCCGTGGCCCCGGGGCTCAGCCACCCCTTGCCTGCTGTGGCATCGTATGGGGCGACTGGGCACATGCAGGGACCACTCTCAGGGCGGGACAGAGATCACTGGGGACACCCCGAGGCGGGTGTGGGGACGAGGGGCACTGGGGTGGCACCTTCCCTCTGCAGGGTTTCCCTCTGCTCCCCATTTGGGGCTGGTTTGCCACTGGTCTGTCCCATCAGTGCCACCCAAAGGTGCCCCGGGGTGCCCAAAGGTCCTGTGGGGTGAAGGTGGCCGGGCAGCTCTGCCCCCCTTGCCCTGCCTCATGTGTGTGACCTGCTGCCACCACGGCGAGCCCGGATGGAGCACTCATAATAAATTGCTTTGGTATCTCGGGGGTAATTGCACTTAATGGAGATGGACGAGGCAGTGATTTATCACCCTGTGCCACCGGGTCCCACGGCACGAGCCCGGCACGATAAAACAACGCTTTTGCTGCCCAGAATATGCCCTGGGGATCTCCCAAGGAGAGCAGCACCGAGCCCTGGAGGGACCCAGAGGTGCTCACCTCATTTTTGGGGTGCTGCTGGAGCTGCCTCATCCCCAGCTCACCCCACTGCCAAACTGGGCACGGAGACCCAGGAACCTGGCACAGCGTGGGGGAATTTTCCCAAGGAGGAGAGGGATGAGGAGAAAGGGGATTGGGGAGGGGATGTTGGCAGTCCCTGATGGGAACAGCGTGGGACCCCGGCCGCCCCCTCCCCCCCGCCGGCGTGGCCAAGCTTAGGCCGTAAAAAGAAAGAGCTGGTACCAAGGATAACATGCCTCACATTCCTGCGCTGTCTCCGGGGGAATTTCGGCTGCTCCACATGAAAAATACTCCCTGCCCCCGGGGTCAAAGTGTCTGGAGGAGGAAAAATTTCCGAGCGGAAAAGCTTAAAGCGGTGCAGAGACACGGCCGGGGGCACCGGCGCTCACCTGGAGGGGGCTGGGGCCACCATGGCAGGTGCCAATGACACCATGGCAGGTGCCAGTGCCACCACGGCAGGTGCCAGTGCCACCTCGGCAGGTGCCTGCTCCACAATGGCCAATGCCTGGGCTACTGTGCTCCATCTCCATGGCACTGTGACCAGCATTAGTGCCACCATGGCCAGTGTCTGTGCTCCTGTGCCCATGCCACTGTGACCAGCACCTCGAGCTCGGGTGGACCCAGCAGCCCCGGGGGTGGGGGGGAGCTGTGTGGGGAGGGGGAAGCCCCGAGTTCACCCCCTGAACCCGAGCAGAGCCCCGGTGGATCCGGCTGCTGTCACACTCGTGGCCGATCTAATAATTTAATTGCGCATTTAAAAATAAATACTCGTCTGGGATTGGGGGGAAAGAAAGGCTTCTGGAGGAAAAGGGAGAGGAATTTAATTAAGGGCAGTGCTGGGAATGTCTCTACCACAATAAAGATAAGGAGGATCAATTGCTTCTTCCTAGGATCAAAGCAGAGGGCTGGAGGGGGGAAGCGGGGCTGTCGGGAGGCTACAAAGCACTGGGGAGGGAGGGGAAGGCACACGGGGGAAAGCAGGAGAAAGACAGTGAGATAAGATTAGAGAAATAATTGATCGAGGGGCTCTCCCAGGGCTGACGGGACTCGCGGGTCGATCGGAGTCTGGTGTGGGCTGGGGGGGTCCAACTGTGTCCTGGATCCCCCTGACCCCAGAACCGCCTGGGAGGAGCAGGGGAATCACAAATCATGGAATATCCTGAGCTGGAAAGACACAAGGATCATCCATCCAATCCCTGGCCCTGCACAGACACCTCAAAATCCCACCCTGTCCCTCAGAGCATTGTCCAAACCCTCCTGGAGCTCTGGCAGCCTTGGGGCTGTGCCCACTGCCCTGGGGAGCCTGGTCAGTGCCAACCACCCTCTGGGGGAAGAACCTTGTCCTGAGATCCAACCTGACCCTGCCCTGGCACAGCTCCAGCCCTTCCCTGGGTCCTGTCACTGGAGAGAGCAGGGATTGGAGCTGCCCCTCTGCCTCAAATCTCCTGAGCTCCAGGGACCAACTACTGGGCACCCTCAGCCGAGACAGACCATGGCTGGGTTGTGTCAGCCCTGTCAGCTCTGGGCAGGTCCAAGTGTACATCAGCTGAAACATTCGGTGTCCCATGTCAGGCCAAAGGCCCCCCAGACCTCCCAGAGGGTCCGTGATGTCCCTGCTGCCCCTGTCCCCGGTGCCCTCCCAGCACCCAGAGCTGTGGGCAGAGCACAGAGGTGTGGGGGTGACCCATGGTGTGTCCCCAGCCACAGCCCTGCAGCTGTTCCTGGGGCTCCCCAGGCTTGCACAAGCCTCTGGCTCTCACCCCTCAGGCACTGTGGGTGTCTGGGCCACAGCCCTGAGAGCTCCGTGACTCAGGTGGCCCTGTGGGTCACCAGGGGTTGTGACACCTTCTCTCACCACCACGTCACCACGATGGCATCTCTGCAGGGCCCAGGCCACCACCCCCAGGGCTCCATGCTCCAGGGAAAGCCAAATGTGCTCCAAAACCACGGCCCTCCTGGCTGGGTCTGCACAGCAGTGGGCACGAGGCTGCCTGAGCCTGCTCAGGGAGGAGCAGGAGGCTCCAAAACACCTCTGCCAAGAGCCATTGCTGCATCATCCGGGAGCCTCCATCCCCCAGCCCAGCACTGTGAGGGAGCTTGTCCCATGTCTCACACGGGAAAGGAGTGAAGGCCCGCTGGGAGCTGCAGGGGAGGGTGATTTTCCCAGCATATCTGGTTGCCTGTGAATGCAAAGAAGCACCCAGACAGGTTTCCTGAAAGGGCTGGACCTGGCTGGGCCCGAATTCGGGACGCTGGTACCCAGCCAAGCCAGGTTGGGAGTCCTGATGATCCAGTGAGGCAACACTTTGCATCTCCAGGCACCCGAGTGACTGTGAGACTGGAACACCAACCCCCACCTCCCACAGGACCCAGGAGGGCTGCTTCTCTCCCCTGGTGTCTGCACGGGCTGGGACACCACTGCCATGTCAGGGGCACCTTTGCATCCCACTGGCAGTTTCCTGCAGTGGCACCAGCCCCGACCTCCCCACCCGCTGCCTGCGGAGAAACGGGCCCTGCTCCTGCCTCCCCTGCCCGCGCACGGAGCCGAGCCTGGAGCTGGAGGAAGCGGTTCAGCCGGCTCTGGCGGGGAGGATCGAGCTGGCAGGCTGGCATGCAGACAGCATCTGGGTGTGCCACGTCCCCGTGGAGCCCCGTGGCAGCCCCGCTCTCGGCGGGCGGTCGAGCCAGCGGGGCCGGTTCACCACATCCCCGTGGGAGCTCCACCAGCTCAGAGCCTCCTGTGCCTGCTTTGCACACACGTGGGAAGTGCTTGGGAAACCCACTGGGGGTTTGTTGCCATGTGGCACCAATCCCTGCAGCCGTGCCCGGCACCCCCAGGGCTCAGGAAGGGATGGGGAGCGCGGGGCAGGGCGCTCAGGTGAGCGGTGTCCGGGGACAGCTTAGAGGGGCAGCTCTGATCCCTGTTCCCTGTGAGCAGTGACAGAAACCCAGGGAACAGCTGGAGCTGTGCCAGGGCAGGGTCAGGTTGGATCTCAGGACAAGGTTCTTCCTCCAGAGGGTGGTTGGCACTGACCAGGCTCCCCAGGGCAGTGGGCACAGCCCCAAGGCTGCCAGAGCTCCAGGAGGGTTTGGACAATGCCCTGAGGGACAGGGTGGGATTTTGTGGTGTCTGTGAGCAGCCATGAGTTGGACTCAGTGATCCCTGTGGGTCCCTTCCAGCTCAGGACATTCCATGAATCTATGGCATGTGGCTCTCACACCCCACAGCTCAGGGCAGGCACGATGGGATGGATGATCCTGCAAGTGCTGGGAAGGACAGAGGACGCCTGGATGGTCCCACAGGCACAGACTGTGCTCCAGCAGTGCTGGACCTGATCCTTCTTTCCCATCCTGCTGCAGAGAGGACCCCCAGCCCTGGCACTGCACATCCCAGAGCTTCTGCCATGGAGAGATGGGCAGAGTCGCCTTGCTCAGAGAAATCCCACTGGCTGCCTCCTCCAACAGAGACCCAGCGGCCTGAGCAGCATCCCCACAGCTCTGGGAGGGCACTGGGGCTTCAGGGTGGTCACCAGTGCTCAGTTACCTGGTTCCCAGCAGAGTCTGGGATCATATTTTAGCTCAGATTTGATCCAGCCATTCCTTGTGCTCCGGGGAAACAGGATCAAAGTTTCTGGGTGCCGCTTTCTCCCCTTTTTGGGCCGCTCCAGGCTGCAGCAAAGGGCCATTGAAGACAGGAGGACTTTCATGTGGGGATTTCTCTTCTTCAGATCTTCAAAGAAATCCGGCAATCAAACAGGTAGTTGTGGAGGCACCTTTTTAAAAAAAAAAAAAAGAAAAGAAAAGAAAAAAAATAAAATAAAAGCCCCACTTTGAAAGAATCACAGGCAAAGAAACATCTAAACTTTGTTGTGTTAATTGTTCCGGCACTCAGAGTAATGACAAAATGTCTTGGAAGTGTTGTTGGCTCTGGGCCCAACATGTGTCAGACAGACACAAAACGCTCCAGCAGAAAACCTGAGGGAGACAAAACCAACAACAGGAAGGAATGGCCACAGATCAGGCACAGCCAGAGGGGAGATGACCCCTAAAACCCCAGAGCCCCGGGGACACCCCTGAGCTCGGCGCCCTGGGCATCGTTAGCAGCTGGAAGGTAACGAGGACTGGCTGTGGCCCTTCATCCAGTGGCGTGGGAAGGGTTCTGGGAAGGGGCAGAGTTCTGGGGCACAGTCATGTGCAGGGCTTTTGCTGCAGGCTGTCCCTGGGGTCACAGGCATCCCCCCCTTCCCACGCCGCGTCTCCCCGATCCTGCTCCTCCTGCCCTGCTCCCAAATATGGGCTCGGAGCATCCGGGCTCCCGGCACAAGCCCGGGCAGGAGCACGGGGTGACTCAGGCAGTGCCCCCGGGCCAGGGGAGTGCCCTCAGCTCTGCCGGGAAAGGACCTGCTGGGAGTGGTGCTCCCTCAGCCATTCCACGGCTGCTCCGGCCCCAAAATCCCCTTTTCTCCCTTTTTTCATGGGGGGGATGCTTGTAGATGTCACACAGGGATGGGGCTCCCAAAACAGCCCCCAGATGAGCAGGCGTTGTGGGTCTGGGCGTGGTGCAGCCAGCGTGGGGTCTGAGTGACCCACTGAGCCACAGACACGCCACCCACATCCACTTCCCCCTCAAAAATCCCTGGAAATGCAGCATTTCCATGTCTGAGAACTCCCCTACACCTGCCCTCTGGAAGTGTCTGCAGCACCAGGCCCTGGAATGCAGCAGTGGGGAGGTACCAGTTTCCCCCAGTAGCCCAAGGCCCAGCAGGAGAGGTCCAGGCTGTCCCCACTTTGCTGTGGATTGGCTTCACCCTTGGGACAGCGACAAGGGAAGCTGGCACGGGTTGGGATAAACCCACAGGGCAATGTGCCATGCTCCAAACTCTCCAGCATCCCCTCATCACCCAGGATCATTTGTCCTTGGATGTTTCTCCCCGTTTCCCTCTTCTCCAAGCCACCCTGGCAGGAGCACAGCCCCGCTCCCACGAGCCCTTGGGCAGCAAAATGCAGCAGAAGTCACCCCCAAAAAATGGCTTTTTCCCAGCAAAACGCTGCTCTGAGGTCATTCTCCCCCTCCTCAAACACCCACAGCAGGGGGGCTGCGGGAGGGAAGAGGAGGATTTGCCAATCCTCGGGATGAAAGGGCTGGATAAAAGAGCCCTCAGTAACCGGGGTGGTCTGACAGGGGGGCTCAGCCCCCACCTGGGGGGGGGTGACTGCCAGACACAGAGGGGGCAGAGGCAGCAGAAATCAGGGCTGGGATGAAGGGAGCGTTTCCAAGGGCTGGTGGGGGAATGTCGGGAGCAGCGAGGGAAAGGGGCAGCAGTGGGGTGGGGGACACTCACTGCACCCCATCCCACCGATTCCAAGGTGACCCCAGGCTCAGGCTGCCCCTTCACCCCTCCAGCAGCACTGCCCACCCTCACCCATCGCTGTGGCCCAGCACAAGGTGGGCAGGGACCCCGGAGCAGCCCTGGGGAGCTGCCACCAGCCCAGGGTGGGCTGAGCTGACCAGGCACCACTCCCAAACCAGCACAGAGCTGCCACAGCTCCCAAACCAGCACACACGGGTGTTTTCCTGCAAATCATTAATGGAACAGGGCTGCAGTGCCCCCAAAACCAAACCCACAGACGCCTCCCAAAAGGGAATCTCCGTCCCTCGGCAGCTGTTAAAGCTCAGCCCGACCTGACGATGGGATGCTCCTGGTTCCCCTGTGGGTGCTGCACCCCGGGCTCATCCCACCCCACAGGGCACCGGGACTTTGTCCTGGCTGAGCTGGATGCCCCGGGAACAGCTTTAACCACTCCAGCGTTTCTTAATGGCTCGGGAAGCACGCGGGGAATGCACAGTGGGGGGCCGAGCGCGGTGACCCCCCTTCTCTGGCTGCAGCCTGGTGGGACGAGGGTCGGCATTCCAGGCAGGCAGCCCTGCCACCCTGCCCCTGCCCCCTGCAGACCTGAAATGGCTCTTATTAACCCGACTGGAAACGGGAAAGGGTTACAGGGCTTTATGGAGCAATAAAACAGGTTTCAATGGCGCAGCGGGAGAAGGGGGTAAAGGAAAGGGCTGCAGAGGGAGCAGCTCTGACAGCTGGGGCTCAGCCTGGCTGGTCCTTCCTCCAGCTCAGGCACCTGCAGGCCCTGTCAGAGGCGATGGCAGGTGCTCAGGAGGCACCTCCTGCCACCAAAACCTGGGGGTGTGTCACAGATCCAAAGCCACCCAGCTCAGGTGAGAAGGTTTGGGAGCAGAGTGAGGACAGTGGGGCTGCCCACAGGGCCTGGGGTGGGGTGGAAAAGGGGCTCCTCCTCTCCCACCCCCATCTGCCTCCAACACAGCTCTCCCTCAAGTTTGGGCTCTGCTTGTTCAGCAGCAGCAGCTGCTCAGCCTTAAAAACCATCCTGACCCCTCCCAGAGCCCCCAAATCGGGGGTGTCCCAGCTCAGCACTGCCCAGCACTGGGGGAGGCACCACTTAAACCCAGTTTAGGGATGCTCTGGGGCACTGGGGATGCTGAGGACACGCTGCACAGGGGTGTCACACCTCACAGGACCCATGTCTGAGCAAACTGCCACTCACCTGGACTGGAGGCACAGCCCCAGCCCTGGGGAGCAGCACAGGAGCCCCCAGGCTGGGACAGGCAGCTCCAGGCAGCCACCCCCCATCTCCCCTCCCCCAGCACCCAAGAGAACAACTCACATTTACAATTTGCTTTTAATTTAATGGTTTTCTCCAGACCACAGCTGTAGGAAGGAGGGAAAACACACATGCCCTGGAGAAGGGAAAAGGGCCAGCAAACACATGGCAATAGTGCAACGGAGCCTGGTGAGACAAGGACACAGACAGCTCCCAAAAAACGGCCCTGGGAGGCCGTGCTGGAGCCAGACACAGCCCGTGCTGCTGACACTTCCCATCAGGTTGGACAAAGGCAATAAATAAAGTCACGGTGCCTCACCATAGACACTTTTTTTGTTGTTGTTGTTTTTGTTTAGTTTTTTTTTTTGTTCCTCAGCATTCCAAGAATAGATGTTGGCATCAGAGCATTGTCTCAGCCGGGGGTTTTGGCCAGATCCAGTTGTGTTTCTCAGCACAGGAGAGGGAAGAGCCGTGGCCTGGGCAGTTTGGCCCCCGTTGCCAGCACGTCCCAGGAGCCCAGCCCACGGGCAGCACCTTTCAGCCCCTCGCCAGCACCCTGCTACATCTCCAGCTCGTTTGAGGTATATCACCTGCCCCACCTTGTGCAGCCACAAAAAAAAAAAACCACAGTGCAAAGAAGAAAACAAATCCCCCCTGGTTTGAGATGAGATGAGATGAGTCTGTTTGCGAGGGGAGGACAGCAGCCAGGGGCACCCCCAGCCCCTCCACGGGGGGCACTCAGACCTTTGGCCCACGGAACGTCCTGTGGCCCTGGGGCACCGAGGGGAGGCTGCCAAATAAATACGTGGGACGTGGGTCAGCAGCACCAGCAGCTCCGGGGCAAGAAGGGCTCGGCCTCCTCCCCCCCAAAATGTGCCACCCCCGGGGGGTACCCTCAGCTCAGCTTCCCTCCGACGGCCACAGCGCAGCGGAACCCGTCGGGGACACTGTCACAGCCCGCCAGGGACAGGCTGCTCTCTGCCAGGGGGCTCCGGCAGTGGGTCACAGTCCAGCGGCGCAGCCTCCGCCCTCCCTCCAGCTCCTCCTGCTCTCCCAGCCGGAGCAGGCTGTCGGCAGACACGCAGCCCCTCATGCCCCCGGGGCCTGGGGGAGCCCGGGCGGGCAGGTCCAGCTGGTCAAAGGACTCTGTGGACAGGATGCTGTCCTCGCTGACGGCGCTGGACGGGCGGGCTCGGGGCGCCTGGGGCAGGGGCACCTCGCTGAAGCCCCCGAGGCCCTGCCCGGGGGGGCTCTCTGGCTCTGTGCTGCCCGAGGAGAACTTGCCCTGGTGTTTGAGGATGCCTTTGCGGCGGGCGGGGAGACCCTGCGGGTCCTGCCCCGGGGAGGGGCTGTCAGCAAACACGTTCCCATCCAGGTCCAAGCTCCCGGCGTCCAGGACATCCCCGGACTCGCAGCACTCCAGGGATGAGTAATACCCCGACTCCCTCATCGGTGGCTTTTTCAGGATTCCCTTCTTGGGCACTGCTGCGGTGCCCGTGCTGCAGGGCAGCATTCCAGAGGACAGGATCCGGGTGAGACCCACAGTGACCCCCTCCCCGTCCTCCCCCTTCACCTCCCCTGCGGGCGACGCCAGTGGAGGCCCAGGGCTGGGCACCTTCTGCTCACAGGAGTTCCTCTTCTTCAGGATGCCCTTGGGCCGCTTGAGGATGGACTTGGAGGGGTTCTCCGGGGCCACGGGCACCTCCTGCAGCGCGTGGGAGACGTCGTTCTCCTTCTTGGACTTCTTGAGGGAGCGCTGGCGCTCCAGGGTCACGCCGGGGATGTGCTGCTTCAGGAAGCAGCGCACCTTGGAGCCGTTCTCCAGGAGGGGCCGGGACGAGCGGCGCAGCCACTCCGCCACCGTGGCCAGGGGGGACTCGCTGTCCCTCAGCAGCTCCTGCTCCCCGACGGGCACCCTGTAGCCCCAGTTGACCCACCAGTGCGTGGCGATGTCCTCGATGGTGGCGCGGCGCTCGGGGTTCACCATCAGCATCCACCGGATGAGGCCGCAGGCGTCTGGGGAACAGGAGGGTCAGACACTGAAGGGGGCATAGGGAGAGGCAGGGGGACACCCAGGGGGGACACCAGGCTGGGGGTCTGGCTACCTGACAGCTTGGTGGGCTCCCGGTAGTCACCACTCGTGATCTGCTTGACCAGAGTCTTGTAGTCGTGGCCGTCGAACGGCATCGTGCCGTGGACCAGGATGTAGAGGAGCACGCCCAGGGACCAGCTGTCCACCTGCCAGGGGGACAGAGGAGCTTGGGGTGGGGGGCAGCAGGACCAGGCTGCCTTGGCCCATGCCCCACCTGGGCAGGATTCCCTGCCAGAGCCTCAGCAGGGGCTCCTGGAGCGGGAACAGCCACAGGGGAGGACAGACCATGGGGCAGCACCAGCTCCAGCCACCTCCCTCCCAGCACATCCACCCCACTGTGGCCACCACACACCAACCAGGCAGTGGCCAGTGCTGGGGGACCCGTTATCCCAAACCACCCAGCGCTTTCCCCAGTCCAATCCCCACCCACAGGGGATGAGGCCCAACCTACCTCCGGGCCTTTGTAGGGCCTCCCATTGATGATTTCGGGGGATGCGTACAGGGGGCTCCCACAGTAGGTCTGCAGAAGTTTGTCCTGCTGGTAAACGTTGGACAGTCCAAAATCTGCAATCTGGAGAGACATTGCCAGCTGTTATCCAGCAGCAAAGCTTCCCTGTGCAGGAACCTGCCGTGGTGCTGGGTGCCCTCAGTCTCCTCAGGGAGCACCACCAGCCTGGCTTTCCACCCCCTGAGGTTGCTCCTGTTCCTCTCCCTCTCCCAAAACCTTGTCCCAGCCCCTGCCCTGTGGCTCTGTCCCTCTGTCCCATCCCCAGGAGCAGAGGCAGCTGGAAAGGTGAGGCTGGAGGCAGAGCTGCTGGGCTCTCCTCCAGCTGCTTCCCAGCCACCCCAGGCTGTCCCTGTCAGCTCCACCTTGCACACAGGGGTTCATTATCCTCGTTACACCTGTCACTGACACCAGGCAGGAGGTGCAGCGGCTGCGTGCGAGCTCCCAATTGCAAAATTATCCCTTGCAGAGATAAAACCACGGTCTGTCATCACCAACCACACAGGTCCCTGGCTGAGGCCGTGCTGTGCCCTTCCTCCCTGGCAGCTGCAGCAAAAAAACATCACTTGGGGCCAGCAGAGCCAGAAACTGCCTCTCACACCTCCCTCCCCCAGCCTGGCTGGTCCTTATGGGAACTGGGAATTTCCCCTGGAGTGACCTTTCTCATCCAGCTGCTTGTGCCCTGACCTGGGTGCTCAGACTTTGCCCTCTTATCAGCAGGTAAATATAAGTTATGGCTTCAGCAGCAGCTTTGAGGCTGGGCCGCCTCAGATAGCAGGGGCAGGCACAGGTGCCCTCCTGGCTCCCTGTTTCCTGGGAAAACAACACTCTGGCTGCCACCAGCAATCCCAGAGCTCTGGGAAGCACCTTCCCTGGGGTTCCAGGGGGTCGTGGCCACCTCCAGGCCGGGCAGAACCCCCCAGGCCCCTCTCTGGTCCTGCCAACCCCTCACCTTGATGTTGCCGTTGGCATCGAGCAGGATGTTCTCCAGCTTCAGGTCCCTGTGGACGATCCCGTTCTGCGGGAGGGGAGGGAGAGCCAGGGTTAATTGGTTTGTGGAGTGTTTGAGGGAGGGAAGGCCCCTGGGGAGGTCACTGCCGTTCACAGGCACACGCAAACAGGGCACAGGAGCAGCAAACAGCCCTGGGTGTGCCACCCAAAGACAGGCTGGAAACCACGTCCTGGCCTGGGCGCTGCCAGCTCCTGGTGCTGCTCAAATACCTGCCCCAGGTGCCACCCTGGGCTCCTCCACCCTCCCCAGCCTGGTGCCAGCTCCACCCAAGCATGGTGGGCACAGCTCTGGGCTCTGCCAGGACCTGCTGCTGCCCAGCTAAGCTGGACCCCAATTTGGTTTGGGTGCAGGAGGTGTCCTGCAACCCCCACCACCCCTGCCAAGCACTGGGGCATGGCCTGGCACAGCCTCCAGGCTCGAGGGTCCTTCCAGGGCAGGCACAGCTCATCCCACAGCCCTGGAGAGGGGTTTTAGCTTCACATTCCCTTCAGGAATAAGAGGGGTGACCCAGGGTTTGGCTGCCAGTGCCACAGACAGCCCTGGGCAGCTCCTTCTGGGCGGGTGGGACAGGAGGTGACAACTCCCTGGCCAGGTTAGTCACCCCCACACCACAGCAGCCAGAGCCGAGGCCCAGGACTCCCCAAAAGCTGCTGGGGTGCTGCCACACCCCCCACATAAGAGGCAGGATCCACCCTGTGCCGGGACAACCAAACATCCACGAGCTCCCCCCACCTCCCAGCCCGGGCTGAGCGTCCCCCTCGGGCACTGCATCCCCCCCCAGCCCCGGCTGCTGCTGCCCCTGCAGAGCACTCAGGAGCTGATCCCGCTCATTTCCCCTCGGGAATACCACAGGAATGGCAGTGCCAGCCCACCTTGTGGCAGTAGTAGACGGCGGACACGACCTGGCGGAAGAAGTGCCGCGCCTCCTGCTCCGAGAGCCGCTGCCGCTCGCTGATGTAGTCGTACAGGTCGCCCTTGCTGGCGTATTCCATCACTATGACGATCTTGCTGCTGTTCTCAAACACTGCAGCACATGGAGAGGGGGGTTAGGAGAGGTGCTTGGAGCTGCAGGAATTCTCCTTGGCACACGCCAGCACGCGGGCAGGTGAGGACTGCAGAGCTCTGCCCACCCCAGCCCTGCCCTCCCTCTTCCACAAAACGGGTGTGGGGGTTTCTGTAAGTACCCACAGGTCTGGGGGGGGGAAATCACCAGAGCTGCCACCCAAACACCACCCAAACACCACCCCCAGTGCCACCAGAGCCACTGGCCAAGCACCCAGGAGCAAGGGCTGTGCTCTGCCAGGAGGTGACACGAGGCTCTCTGCTAGAAGCTCCTGCCAGGGGGGGAAGGTGGCGGTGCTGGCACTGCCCACGGCCTTCCTGAGTGTTCTTGTTGCTCCCAAGGAGGCTCCAGCTGGAGCCAAGAGTAGGAGCGTTTTCTTCCTGTTTGCAGAAAGCTCCCTCAATATTTTTGAATTCCAGCAGTCGGGGTGACTCAGCCCTTGCAAACACTGTGTAGGAACTGCCAACCCACTTGCTTTTGTTTGGAGGACAAAAGGACTCTGGAGCCTTCACATACCCAGGGAAGGCAGGGAGAGCCCAGGGAAGGCAGGGAGAGCCCAGGGAAGGCAGGGAGAGCCCTGGGAAGGCAGGGAGAGCCCTGGGAAGGCAGAGTTTTCATCCAAGGGCTCAGTGGCTGCAAGGACTGACCCAGCTGGGGATTTGGGCTAAGTCTGGTCCTAGTTAGAGCTTGTGAAATTCCCCTTTGGTTGCTGTTGTCCCAACACCCCAGGAGCAAAGCTCAGCCCAGGCCACAAAGCTGAGCCCTGGAGCACCAGGAGCTCTCCCAGTGGTTTGGTTTTCCAACGCCCCAGGGGAGGGAAAGAGGAGGACTCCAGCACTGAGATTAACTCCTGCCTTGGGCTGAGAGCAGAGCCATGGAGATTCCCAAGGCTCCCACAGCTGGGAAGAGCAGCACAACCCCACTCAGCACTGGGGTTTGCAGGGATCCCTGGTTCCCCCCACAGCACAGCCTCTCACGAGGCCTCCAGCTCCACAAAGAAACATTTTGAAAGAAAGAAATGAAATTTTTGAAGCTGAATTCCCCCTCTGGGCAGGAGGGGATGGGACAGAAGGGCTGTTCCTGGAGCAGGTATTTCCCCTCACTGCTCCTCTGAGGAAGAAGCGAAGTGGGGAAAGCACATCCAGGCAACCCCTGCTTTCCCCACCAGAGCTGAGTCACCAAAAACAGCAGCCAGGTCCTGTGAGGGGAGTGAGGGGCTGGGATAAACCCCCCCTAGGGAGGCCAAACCCACCCAATGGGGCCAAACCCACCCAGTGGGAGCTGCCCTGGGAGGGGGCTCTGCTCAGGGACACTGCTGGAGAAGGGAAGGGCAGGAGGACTCACCTTCGTGCACAGCGATGATGTGGGGGTGGTTGAGGGAGGACATGATCTCAATCTCCCTCCGGATATGGACCAGGTCCTGCTCATCCCTGATTTTGTCCTTCCGGATGGATTTGATGGCCACCTGTGGAGGAGCACAGAGGGTCACCTGGCTGTGGTGTCCCAAAGGCAGAGCAAGAAACCCACCCCACTCCTCTGGGAAAGGGCTCACAAACAAACAAACCTCAATGACCCTGCTCCTCCTCGTGCCTGTATCCAAGAGTGGAGCTGCCCAGCTCCACAAAAGCAAAATTGATGGATTTGGGGTCTGTACTTTCCTTTTTTTGCTGCTGCACAAAAGAGAGAAGCCCCCCCTGCCTTCCCCCATGGGAGAGCTGCTGCCCATCCCTCCTCCTGCAGGTAGCACAGCCCTGCTCCTCATTTCTGGGCTCACAGGAATTGTGTCCTGGGCTCCAGCCGTGTCCAGCTGAAGGAATGCGACCTCCACACATGGCTTGGGAAACAACAACGACAACAACATCTTCTGGGGGTCATGAAAGTGAATAAAACCCAAAAAACCACAACACCCAGGTGTTGTTTTCCTGGCAAATACTGATGCCGAGGAGTCAGGGGTGTAGAGGTGGGAGAAAGTTTGGATTAAAGAGGAGCTCCCTTCCCAGGCACAGGGTGGGAGACCCAGCACCAGCAACGGGGGGCACTTTCCAGGCTTTCACTTGGGTTTTCAAGTTATCCCCGACAAGGAAACAGAAAGGGGAGAAGAAAGAAGAGTAAGTGCTGGAGAATAGATGCCTTCTAATCCCCTTTCAAAGGGGCTGGGCAGAGACAATGTGCTCCTAGGGTCGAATTTACAACTGAATCCAGCAGAACCTCTTTTTTTTTTTCCCCTCCCAGACAAGAATGCGGAACAGCTTTAATCCTGTAAAGGGACCCCCGCACCAGTCTCCCAGCAACGGGGAGAGGGGCCACAGCCCCCCGCGGGCCCCAGCTGCCAGCACAGGGGTGATGCTCATGGCTGCGGTGCACAGGGACCCTCCTCCTCCTCCGGTGGAGTGGGGTGGATGCTCAGCCTCGTGTCCCTCTGATTTAGGGGGGCTGGAAGCCTCTCCCCTGGAGACCCCGCTCACCAGGCAGCAAGAGACTCGCTAAGCCAGGCTTAGACTCGCTGAGCTGCATCAGTGAGATCTCAGCTGCCACAGCAGCCTGGGGGAAGCCCCCTCAGGGAGGGCTCAGAAGGGATGGAGCCCCTTTTTTTTGGCCCCTCTCTGCAGCACTGAACCATTGAGGCAGCACCGTGGAGGAACCTGCAGCAGCCCCAGGGGTGAACCACAGCAGCAGAATGGACTCTGGCCGGGGCAAGTCCAATAACCCAGGCCCAGGTTTCTGTATAAAACAATACTGAAAGTGCTTGGTGCTTCTCGAAGCTCAGGTATTCTTTCCCCTGACCTTTGTGTAGGTTAACAGCTTAAAGTTTAACGATTTTTTTCCTCCTGCCCCCCTTGCCTGCCCTCTGCTAGAATGCAGGCAGAGCTTTTATGCAGTGAGCCAGCCTGCTCCTGCCCTCCCAAATTCCTGTTGGCTCCCTCTATTCATCCCCCCACTGAAGGGTGATACCCAGCCCAGCAGCCTCAGTGTTTTGGGGGGCACAGAGAACATTTCCTTGCTGCCTGGGTTGCTCACACACCTCCAGTGCTGAGCCAGGGCTCAGGGTATGATCCACTACCCCTAAATGGTGAAGTGGCTCCAGGCTGGCAGCGTGGGAAGCCTTGGGAGGTGCCCCTGGCTGCACCCAGCAGTGCTGGGGCACATCCTCAGCACTTAGTGACCTGCAGGCAGAGCAAAGCTGCAGCAGGGAGCAGGTTTTGGGTGCTGTGGGAGCCCCAGGGCTCTCCCTGATGAGCTCTGCCCTCAGGCAGGTGGGCACAGGGAGGACACAGCACTGGGAGGGTCCACATCTCACAGCCCAGAGACCGAACCAGCCACCCAAGGTGGGGTGGTTTATCTGCCTGTCAATCCCTCAGCCATCCCATCCTTCTCCAGGGCTGCCAGCAAGCAGCTTTGTTCCCAAACCTTCCCTTTCTGAGCAGGCTGGCAGCAGAGGGTCTCCCCTTGAGACAGGCAAGGCCCATCAGCCACCCTGGGGACGGGGACCAGCAGCTCCAGGGACAGGCAGAGCCACAGCCCCCACCACCAGTGCCAGGAGGAGAACCTCCTGTGGGAAACAGCCCCGAGAAGTCCCACTGGAGCCTTCCTCTAGGAGCTCAGGAGCACTTTCCAAGTCAAAAAGGCTTTTAATTAAAAGTTTTTTGGGGGCAGAACAGGTATTTTCAGCAGCTGCTGAAAGATGCATTAAGCTACAACCTCAGGCAGCCCTTTAGAAGTTGTTCCAGACTGTAAGGGCAGCATTTCATGCTCCATGAAATATGGATTACAACCCACTACGGAAGAGACTGAGCTTTGCCCCTGACTGGAGATCAAAAGAGGCTTTGCTGCTCTGGAATATTCCAGGTGCTGCCTTCCCCTGACACCAACGAGCCCACAAAGACATTTCTGACCCCGAGGAGAGTCCCATGGGAGGTCCCTGGTTCTGTCTGACTTGGCTGCAGACCAGGCCTTGGGAACCAGGCTGGGAGGAAAATAAAGACCCCAGATGCTTCCATGCAAACAGGGGCAGGACCAGTTCAAACCCCTGTGCCCCACGTTACAACCCCAAAAAACACAGGACAAAAGAAAGGGAGTAAAAAAAAAAAAAAAGGAGAGGAAAAAGAACCAGCAACTCTCTCCCCACCTGATGTTGCAGGGACACAAATTTTTTCCAAGGGCTGGGAAGGGCACTCGGCAGAAGCACCCACCAAAAGGCACAAGCAGCACTTCAGCTGGAGGAATTTTAACCAGAAAAGTAGTTTTACAAGACAAAAAAAATGTTGGTGGAAGCCCCAAAACATCCTTTGGCTGCAGGAGCCTGGGCTTCCCTCCCTCCTACCAACTGATTTAGGCTCAGCCCCCTCCGAGCCCAGGGAGGTTGGTTGAAATCCAGAGGGGGGAAAAAAGGAATGCAGGTGGTAAAACCAGATGGTTCAATATTCAGTGGCTCTGACAGAGGCAGCTTCTGATTAGCCAGAGGCCAAACCCACGAGCATGGAGCAGCTCCAGCTTTACAGCCTCAGCTGGTACCGTGGGATCCCACGAGGGGTAACCCGTACCTGCTCTCACACCTTGGTGTTTAGGAAGTGAAAGCCACTTAGAGAAGGAGCAAATAACAACCCAGCTCAGGATAAGCCTCCAGATTAAACAGGTCCGGAAGTGCTGAGTGCTACAAGAAAGAATTTGTGGGAAGAGGAGAGATTTGTGGTTAAGTCTCCTGTTCCTACACAGCCAGTCCGAGGAGGTACCAGTTAGCAGAGCCTCTGCTATCTCCATCTCACTGAGGAGTCAGTGGCCTGTGTATTGAATTTGCATTATAATAGAGCAGTGCTGCTGATCCCGGTCCCAAGGGGCTTCCAGAGATGGGTGAGTTTTCGGTTAGTTCAAAGATTCCCAGCTTGGGTAGGTGCAGACAGGGAAAGCCAAATCTCGCCCATCCCGAGGGGAGGGATCCTTCAAGCTCTGTGGGTGGAAGCTGCATTTCAAGGCCCTGATTATACAGCAAAACAGCAGCTCCTCCAGAATCAGATAGGCTAATGGAAACGACAGCTCTGACTTCATTAGGAGCTGTCTCGTTACACAAGAAAACCTCTCAGATTTACAGCTGTTCTCCTTGACGTGCCTCCGTGGGACGGAGCCGACCCCACACCCTGCTCAGCCCCGGCAGCCTGTGCGGGACAGTCCTGCTGCTCACAGGTCACCTCCCCGCTCCCCCCATGGTCAGGGCGGTGTGACAGTGCTTTTTTGGGTCCCATCCCACACCTCGGGGTTGCTCGCGGCTGAGAAATCGCGCCCAGGTTTGAAGCCCTGCAGATTCCCGGAGGACAGGGCAGCCAGGACAGCAGCATCCCGCGTTCCCGGGGGTGCGGGATCCCTGGGAGAGGCTGTGCCCTGCATGGCCCCACTTGCTCCAGCGTCGCTGGAGTGAGTCAGGATTTTGGACAGACGCTGGGCTGTGCTGGCGTGACCCTGGGTGCCCCACACCGTGTGAAAGCCAAGAGCAAACCCAACCCAGACCCAGGGCGAGAGGAAGGGAAAAACCCTTCAGACTCGAGTGCGGTGTTTGCTCTCGGCGGCCGGATACCCGCCCGCCCCTTCCCCCAGGAAGCCCGACACGGTCAAGTGGGCGAGAGGAGCTGCAGCCCCTCGACAAGGGGAGGGCGAGGGCCCTCCGGGCTGCCCCGGGCACCGCTGTGCCCCCTCCTGCGGCACCGGGGGTGGGGGCAGCGCCGCAGCCTCCCGCACACTGCGGCGGGAGCGGGGCCGGGCGGGGGCTGCGGGAGGAACCGGGATGGGGGGGGATGCACCGAGCGGGGGGGATACACCGCGAACGCGCTGCTCAGAGCGGGGGGTGCTCGGGGGTCCCGCACGGGGAGGATGCGCCGGGGATGGGGTGGGACGGGGAGCACAGGAGGGGCTGCACCGGGATCAGGCTGCTGGAAGCAGGGGGGATGCTCAGGGGCCACCGGCACACGGGGAGGGTGCACCGGGGGGGATGCACCGGGGGGCAGGAGGGGGATGCACCGGGACAACGCTGCTCAGAGCGG
>VYXB01000437.1:143080-156763 GCA_013397135.1 Pachyramphus minor | reverse complement strand
TACCGGGGGAGGGGGCCCGGGATGCGGGGAGACCCCCCCGGGCAGCGCCGGGAGCGGGGAACACACGGGCGAGGGTGGAGAGGGGATCCACGGAGCGGGGAACACACGGAGTGCGGGCACAGGGAGGGTGTGCAGAGGGACAAATCCAGGGACAAGGGAGGGAGAGGGTGCAAAGGGGGGCACAGGGGGGTCCTGTAGGATGGGGGGAACTGGGGGTTTTCCAGGGGATGATGCAGGGAGACTTGCACCCCAAGGGTGGGAAGAGGTGTGGGATCGGAGTGCTGGGAGGGTCAGGGCTGGAGAGAGACTTTGGAGAAAGGTATGGACTGACAGGACAAGTGGGAAGGTTTCACACTGGCAGACAGCAGGGTTGGATGGGATATTGGGATGAAGTTGTTCCCTGTGAGGGTAGGGAGGCCTTGGCACAGGTTGCCCAGAGAAGCTGTGGCTGCCCCATCCCTGGGAGTGTCCAAGGCCAGGTTGGAAAGGACTTGGAGCAACCTGGGCTAGTGGAAGATTCCCTGCTCATGGCAGGGGGGCTGGAATGAGACAACCTTTAATGTCCCTTTTAATCTAAACTGCTCTATAATTCTATAGTGTAGAGCAAAGCAACTGGACATCTCACATCAGGACAGATGCAGGGACAGAGGGACACACGTGCAGCCAAGACACACAGACACAATTTGCTGCAAGAGCCACAACTCACCCAGGACACAGGAAAAAAACCCACATGTATTAAGGGCAAAATCATGGAGAGGAGAGGCCTGGGCAAGCACAGCCTTTCCATGCTCACCACAGGACCACGTTTTGCCTTCCTGGACACACAGGGAGGCAGCAGAGGAGCCTGGGGGGGGAAACATTTCAGGGAAACATCTGAGGCTCCCACGCAAAGGCTCCTCACGGACATTCCTGGTTACAACTCAGCAGCACCTTCCCGTGTGGTCTCTGTGCCCCTGTGGTAAATCTTTGTTTTGAGATATTAAAAGAATGCAATTATTTCCCGAAGCAGCCAAAACAAAAGCTCTTGCCCGGCTCTGGCATGTGCGAGGAGGACACACCACATTGATGGCAGAGGGAGATTGCTGCGGCATTACTCATCCCCCCACTCAGACCTGCATTTTCCCACCACTTCCAGCAGCTCAGGGCAGCCCGGTGGGGTGAGGCAGAGCAGGGGGGAGGGTCCTAAATGTCTGCCAGGGATGATCTAATCCAGCACAGGTCCCTCTCCGCGGGCTTTGTGCCCCTGAGCACAGAGGTGACCCAGGATGGAGCGGTGGGATGCCCCAGTGCTCTCAGCATCTCTGTGTCAGGGTGGGACCCAGGTGGGTGTCACAGTCCCCTGGTTGGACTTGCAATGTGGCTTTTGAAGGCCTGAGGTCATAAAATGACCTGTTCAGGACATCTGTCCTGCAGGGGAGCTGTAGCAGGGACAGGAAGGAGTCCAGGTCACAGACACAGTCAGGTACCAAACTGCTCATCCCTGGCTGTGATCTGCCCCAGTGCTGCTCCACACACGTTTTGATGCAGTTTGGGCACACAGGTACCTCACCCTGCCACTGTCACCGGGTTTTATTGCCAGTGGCCATGTCTCACCTCCATTCCTCACACTGTGAACCACCTGCAGCCTCAGGCCAGTCCTGCATCCTTTCCACCCCAAACCTCCCCCCAGGCTGAACACCATGGGAAAAATCTCTCTCCCTGTTCTAAAATTAGCCTGGGACAGGCAGAGAAGATCCGGGGCTGCAGCAGTTGTGACAATGAATTATTTACTGTGCAGTAACAGGAGCTGTTTCCCTGCCACGGCCAGCGAAGTCCATCGGGAAGATAAACAAGGCGTAGATGAGATTAACTAAACTGCTGTAATTTCAAAGGCAAAGTAAACAGATGGGATCCTGTTCAGGCACAGCCCCGAGATTGCAGAAGAGCTGAGGAGGGAAGGCCCAGACCCACCTTCTTGCGATCAACAGAGTGATTTCACTTGCCCAAGAGGAAAAGTGTCGTGTCTGTGTCTCCCAGACACCCACGGCTCACCCAGAAACGCTGGCACCACCTGGGGGACCAGTCCTGCCCCAGCCCACCCGCCCAAGAAACCTCTTGGGCTCACATTTAACTTCAAGCACGTGTTTAATGCCCCTGTTGATTTATAAGGATGCTTTCCAGAGGCTTTCCCAGCAATGAAAGGAAGCCAAGCCTTGGGCAGCTTCTCTTTCTGCTTAGACCCGATAAATTCTTCTCTGAGATGTTCTGTGTCTTTGGGATAGGAAGGCTTAGGTATGTGTTTGTTCCAGACCGGCTCAGGAAGCCCATTTTAATGGAAATGCCAAGGGACACAGATCTAAGCCCACTGGAATCCACTGATAAGGATCCTCTATTGTAGCAGTACTTTCTCAGCAGTGGGGAAATCCACAGAAATTCCCCCTTCCTCCCCCAGTTTCAGCCTTAGGAATCCCAAACAGGGGTTCTCCCCTTGCCTCAGTGCGTGTCCACTAAAACCAACACGAAAGGAATTTGGCTCCAGGTCAGAGAAACCTGCTCAAAGCTGGGCTCCTCTCTTTACTCACAGGCTCCTGACTCTGTGTTCATTTATTTATTGTTTTCAAATAAACCCCAGAGCGTTCTTTCAGCGCTGAAAACATCCACCTCCTGGTCAAAGCTCAGCCTTTGGACTCAGGCTCTGTTCTCCTCTTGTTGTGGACTGGTGGAGGAATAAACTTCACCCAGAAGATTTGCTTACCGTGGTGAGACACCCCCCCACAGGGAGATGGAGGCGTTAAAATGCCAAAGACAACAAAAAGTTTAATGATCACCCCTCCTTTGTGGCCTCCCAAGCTCCAGCATTCCTCACCTGCTGCTGGGAGGCGCTGGGCAGGTGTGAAACCCATTCCCCCTCTGAAAACACTGAGGAAAGTTGCCTTTGCTCTGATCCTCCCAACCCCATGCCCCATCCATCAGCAGAAGAAGGGAAACACATTAGTACCAATAGGAGCCCTTTGAAAAAGTAATTTATGGCCTATCACAGCTAATGAGCACAGCAGAGGCCACCTCTACACCCCACCACTGCAGCTCACCCCACCCTCCATCCACCCATCCATCCTTCCAGGACACACATCTGCTCTGGGTAAAGCCAACCTCATTTTTTTAACATCCATTTTACATTCATTTGTGGCTTAAAGCCCACTCAGTGGATGGAATTGGTGCCCATTAAGCTCATTTTTAGGGGGTCGTTATACAAAACCATCGTAGCCTTTTCATCCTGCCCCCAGGTCTGTCCCAAACACGGCCAGGGGAGGCCAGGAGAGCAGGAAGGAGATAAGGGATGTGCTGCAGCCAAGGATGGATCACAGCTCAACAGAATATTGCCAGGAGAAAGGGGAGCAGTGAAGCACAACAAGAAGAGGGAAAGAGGAAAAACTGTACCAAGGAGTGATGGGGTTGGTGTCCTGCTCACTTTGCGGGTGAACCAACCACAGAAGGTCCCAAAACCTCATTTCCCACTATTCTATAAGAACAGTCCACCCTGGATCACTGGCACTTCTCCCTTGATCTCTAGATTGATGAGCTTTTAGTCCTAACTGTGATGAACCCAGGGACCAGCTGCCTCAAAATATGAATTTATCTTCTTTGGGTTTTTAACCGCCCCGTGCTATCAGCTGATAACCTTTGCTGTTGTGCACAGTGTTTGCCTTGGAAATTGCTACAGATAGATAAGAGAGATGTGCAGTGTCTGAACAACACTTTAATCTGAAAGTTTGTTGAATAAAAGCCAAAGGAGAACCTCCCACCCAAGGCAGGCCCTGTGATTCAACCACAGTAAACATCAGTTCCTGTGGCTGAAGACCCCAGTTCCAACCAGCAACCCCCAGTTACCCCAGGCAAGGGTGGGGCAGGGGCTGAGCAGGGTCCACACACGATTTTCTCCTGTGTTTGTGGGTTTTGAGCAATTCTCCAAACCAGTGCTCGCTCGAACACACAGCTGACCAGCAACCCCTGACCCGCACCACGGAGACATAATTTTATATATATAATTAACAAAATACACTATTTTGTGTATTATTTTTCTATTTTACCATCATAAGCCCCCCCTACTCCAGATCAACCAGTTTGTACAGACCAACCCTCCCCAGGCTGCCCCTGACACGTTCCCAGACGCCGGGAGGTCACGGCAGGGCAGGTCCCAGCACGTGGGGCTGCAGAAACACTGAGGCATTTCTTAAAAAAAAATAAGCAAAATTCTCCCAAAAAAGGGCTGGAGGTTTTATTTTCGGGGCAGGAAGCGTCTGTGTGTCAGGATAGTGACTCCATATCCGTTCCAGCACCGGATGCTGAGGGAATGGTTTGTCTGCTGGCAGCGGGAGCAGCCGGGGGTGACTCTGCTCCTGGTGTCCCTGCAGGGTTGGGGACCTGACAGGGGGGATGGCAGTGACATATCCTGGCATTTTCCCAGTGCCACTGCACCTCTGGCAGCAGGGGGGAGCTCCATTCCCAGCTATCCAGGGAGAAATTCGTGAGCTGGGAACCTGGCAGGGATGGGGCAGTGTCCTGGTGTCGTGGTGTTGCCCAGTGTCACCACAGCTCCAGCAGCACAGAGGAGCTCTATTCCCAGCTACCCAGAGACAAATCCATGGCTGAAGCTCCGTGACAGCATCCCCACAACACTGCTCTTGGTCCCCTTTTGGGAAGGGTTGGCCACAAGGGGCAGAGGTGACCCCAAAGGGCAGCAGTGACCCCAAAGGGCAGCAGAGACCCCAAAGAGCAGCAGAGACCCCAAAGGGCAGAGTGTTGCCTCCAACAACCACTTGTGGGTCCAGGGTGAGGGACAGGAGTAATTTCTGCTCCACAACCAGACCTGCTGGAGGTGGCTCCGAGGCAGTTTCCTGTTTGTGCAGACAAAGGCTGCTCCGAGACAATAAGAGATGGATTTTGGCAGCAGCGCCCTCGGCCGCTGTGTCGGAGCAGCCACCGGGGGCTGGGGCTGAAAAGCCTCTCAGAGAACTCGGAGCATCGGGAGTTCAGGCGAGGACACGGCCACGGCCAGTCCGGGATTTGTGGAGCCCCAGCAGGTCACTGGAAAACTCCGGGAGTTCAGCTGGGAGTGGGATAAAGGCAAGCGGGGAGCAGGGTGGGCACAGAGAGGGGTGGGCACAGGGTCCTGTGGAACTGGGGGTCACTGGGGCAGCAGGACCTGCCCCCAGCTTTCTGCAGCCTCCCAGGGACAGGAGAAAGTGGGTGACAAAGCCACTGGAGCTCAGTGACAAAGAATGTCACAGCACAGCGTTCAGAGCACTCGCTGTAGCGGAACGAGAGCCCGTGCCAGTGCAGCCCTGAGATAATACATACATTAAAAAAAAGAGAGAGAAAAGATAGCACAGATAATTGCCAATCCATTCTGAACGTTGCTGGCAGCAGTTCTCCAAAGCAGGCCAGATTTGTTGCATATTATGGAAAGGAAGCTGGGCTAAAATAACACATTATTTTATATTTGGTTGCTTTATTTCTGAAGTATTCCCTTTGCAGCACCGTCCATAACTTAAAGGAAAGGTTCAGCTGCTCTTGCATCAGCAGGTCCTCTGTGCTGGGGTCTGAGCACTCCCCTTAAATACAGTCCTGAACTGGTATCTAAATGGGTTTTTAACCTTGCACACAAGCTCCTCCTGCGGTGAGAGGAGGTGGGCAGTTCACTGAACCCCCTGTCCCTCAAGAACAAACACCACAGTTTGGTTTGAGGTGAAAAAATCCCTCTGCCCAACCTACCAGGGCAGTAAAAGCCTGCAGGCCACGAAACCTCCCATGTGAGCAGGACCAACCCCAGCCAGGGCAGCAGCTCCCAGGGAGCAGAACAGGGAGGAACCCGCTGCCCCCGGATGGTGCAACAGGCCCTGGTGTGTGTGTGCCACCCACTGAGCTGGGAAACCTGTGAATCCAGGCAAATCCCTCCTGGAGAGCCCTGGGAGCAGCTCTGCTTGTCCCAGCAGTGCTCAGGCAGCAGGAGCTGCTGGAGGTGACAGTGGCTCACAGGAATGTGCTCTCATAACGTGGGTGCAGCGCTGGGTGAGCCCCGAGCTCCCCGGGGGGGGAATTCTGCTGGTGCCCTGGGAGCACAGAGCAGCTGGAGATGTTACTCTGGGATGCCACACCTAACCCTGCTCCCAAGGGACACATGCACAGTGCCAGGGGGCTGCACACACTGGTTTTGCACCAACACTCAGGACTTTCCCTCTGTGCACACAGACTCACAGCCCCTGTCTCACAGGGCGCCTCTGTGCTTGCCCAAGGCCGAACAGCCAAACAATTCCAGGGGAAAGCAGGATCTGCCATCACCCCTCACCCCAAAACCTGGCTGTCTGCCCCACACAGCCACCAAAGCCACCCCCCCACCGCTGGCAATTCCCATCCCAGGCCACATTTCACTGGTTCTATCACTGGGCTCAACCCCACAGCTGAGGCTTCCCCTCAGCCCTGCAGGCACAAGGTGCTCCCAGGATGGAAGCACTCGGCATCATCTGCAGGAAACCACAGGCAGCAGTTATCCAGGGAAAGAACCTCTGCAGCTGGCAAATCCTTAGGGGTTCACTGCAGAGCTCAGGGGGCTGCAGCAGCAAGATTCAACCCCAGAGACATTCCCCTGACTGACTCTGGGCAGCAAATTTAAGGACTGTTTGGATCCCAGAGCAGAATTCAGTTCTGTCCCAGCTGCTGGAAGGTGTTTGGATCTGAGGGGATGCCTGGGAACAAGATGCTGGAGGAGATGCATGGCTGGATGGCTCCTGGAGGTGCTGCTCCAGCCTGAGCTCAGCCCATGGATGCCATCTGCTGTTCACAGCTCTGGGAGCCCGCCCAGCACCGCTCAGCCCAAACCAACCCCTTAAACCTGCTTAAACAACACAAACCACCCGCTGCACCCGCATCCAGGAGCACCTGATCCTCCTCCCTGCTCCCCAGCCTTGGCCAGGGTCACACCTCCCTCACCCCGAGGGCGGGCACGGCCCTTGGGTGACAAACAGCAGCAGGTTGGGACACATCTCCTGCAGGCTCCTGCTTCCCACACCAGCAGCAGCACCCCAGAGAAGGGCAGGAATCAAGGTGCAGCTGTGAGAGCCAGCAGTGGAGATGGTTCTCAGTCCTCCAGCTCGTGGCACAGTTAGGGAATGCCACCCTCCCTCCTCTGCACCCTGCACTGGCTCCAACACGGGGAAAAGTCCCCCCAGTCAGGAGCACCTGGTGCCACTGCTCCCCACAGGGACTCAGCAGCTCCAGGGATGTACCAGGATCCTGTTTGGTGATGAGAGCTTGGGATTCACTACAAGGGAGCTGAGCTGGATCTGCTTCTCCCTACGTGGGGGCTCAGAGCTCCTGTTCTCTCTGTCTCTCAACGCTTGGCACATCCCCAGCTTTGATTACTGACTGTCACCCCCAGCCCTGTCCCCTGTCCCTGCCATCTCTTCATCAAGTCTCACAGCAGCTCCATTCCCATGACACTGCTTTGTCTGTCACTCTCTCCAGCCTGTCTGGGGAGAGAAAGCAAAGGATCAACCTCCAGCTGTGCTGCAGCCAGACAAAGGCAGCAGATCCCTCCTCCCCTCACTCCAGTTTAACAAAGCACAGCAGCACCAGCCCAGAGCCTCGGCCTTCCTGAGCTGAGCAACTGAGAGCAGAGGAGCATCAGGCTGTGCTGTGTGTGGGAAAGGTTCCTTGAGGACAAAGGGAAACTCCTCATTAATAGCCAGGCCCTGTGGAGAAGCAGCTGAAACAGAGATTTGCTGCGCAGGGAAAAGCAGGGTTTGGTCTGGAGGAGAAGGCTCCTCGTTCCCTCCAAGCCTCTTCCATCTTCCTCGGATTTTTATAGCTCAAAGGGATGATTTATGAGCATTCTGGGGTCTGGAGGCAGCACATGCAGAGGGGGGCTCTGGGCACCTGCCCTCAGCTCTGCCAGACCCAGCAGCCCTCGAGTCACCCAGGGATGTGGGCAGATAGAAACTCCTGGCCCTCCATCCCAGCCAGAGCTGTGCAGAGCTCCATCCTGCCATCCTTGCATTTATCCACCTTCCAAACCACGGTGCCTAAAGGAAGAAACCACCAGGATCACAGGTGGGAGCCTGGCAGGGGACAGGGACAGCAACCTGCCCCAGTGGAAGGTGTCCCTGCCCACGGCAGGGGGGTGGAACCGGGTGGTCTTTAAGGTCCTTTCCCACCCAGAACAGCCCCTGAACCCCTGACAGGCACCGTCATAGCCCTGTGAGCAGCCAGGATGTGGATCACGGGCAGGGCAGGAGCACAGAGCTGCTGCCTTTTCCCTGCCATCCCAGCTCCGTGGCACTCGGGATGCGGGGGATGCAGCCTGGAGAAGCAGCCGGGTGCCGACCGGAGGGACCTTTTCTCCCGCTCCCGGGAAGCGGCGGGAGCGATCCCGGGTCCCGCCGTGTCCGCGGCCGCCGCACGGTGTCCTCGGTGCTCCGCGGCCCCGCAGAACCCCCGCACCCTCCGCGCGGGGACACAGGGACCCCCCGCCCCGGCTCTAACGAGGGACAAAGAGGACAAAGGATGGGGTCACATCGCTGCCCCTCCCAGGGTGGAGCGACCCGGGCTAGTGGTTCCCTGCCCATGGAATGAGATCCCTTTCAACCCAAAGCATCCTGTGATTCCACGATCCCAGACTCGCAGCTCTCCTCCTTTTCAGTCTGGGTCCCACTTTTTCACACAGCCACACCCCTGACACAGCCCCAGAGCACAGAACGGGCCCCTCCAGGGGCTTTTCCAAAGGCAATTTTAATGGTGCGGGTGCCACAAGCCAGAATTGTACCCCAAAATCTGCCTGGCAGGAGTGAAACCAAAGCACAGGCACGGGCCAGGGTTGCCTGGGAGGTTTTTTTGCATCACCTGCCTGTCCCAGGGGTGAGAGTGTGCCACAACCAGAGGCACAGCTCAGTTTTGCTCCTTTCTCCCAGGGCTGAGGAGATCCCAAACCCTTCAAGTAGCTAAAGCCAGGTTGGAATGTTGTGACTCGAGGCCATCTCTGGATGAAGCCCAGCAAATGCAGGATCTGTGCTAGTCCTGTGCCAAAAGTAAGGTCTTCCCTCTGGCCAGAACAGCCCCTTGGGCATCAATCCCTCAGGGAGCACTGGCAGCCCCTCTGCCCAAGTGCCAGGCAAATGCTACAGGTTTGCAGGAAAATCCTTGCTGGGAAGGCAAAGGAATGATCCCCTGGGTCTGGCTGCAGCCAAAGGGATCTGTGCAGGGAAGCACAGAGATGTTCAAAGAGGGCAACACCACAACAGTCCTCCCCAAGCCACCACTGACCTGTCTGGACAGTCCCAACATGTCCAAACCCTTTGGTAGAGGGTCAGGATGGCCGCAGGGAGACAATTCCCAGATCTCCCGAGTCCTCCCTGCGGACAGGAGACACCAAATTCCTTCAACTGAATCTCCACACAGAGCTCTGGGGGTGACTGGAGGGGACCCCTGGCCAAAGTGGGGGTCCCTCCATGGGGCTCCATCAGCAGAGGAGCAGCAGCTCTGTCTGGGGGCTGCAGAGCTGAGCTGAGCTTCCACTCTCCCGGGACAGCTCGGGTGGCACTCACCCGACCCCAGGAGCTGCCAGCACCACCCCCAGTGCCACTGCCAGGGCCAGTGAGGGGCAGGACCTGCTCCAGGCAGGATCCAGCTCGGAATCCAGCTAGGAATCTGAGAGGCACAGGGCCTCCACAGCCGTGCTCAGGCCCTGGCTCACCCCTCCCACGGCCAGCAGGCAGTTCCGCAGCACGATGCTGGAGCAGGCACAGCGAGGGGTGGGCATGGGGGGGAGGCTCTCCCACTTGTTCTTCTCGGGGTGGAAGGCCTCTGCAGACTCCAGGACAGTCGGCTGGTTCCCTGGAAGCACAAAGTGAGGTTACCTGGGAATAACCACTGAGCATCCCCTGTGTGCTCTGCACCCCACTCCCTTATGGGGTTGGTTTTCCCTGCTCCCTCCAGCCAGCCAGGACCAGGGTTTGTCCTCTTTGCAATCACACCACCACCCACACTTGGCTTTAAAAGTGTTCCCAGCACCCTCAGGGCCTCACCTAAACCCCCAGCCACGACAACTCTGCCTTTCAGGTACCCAGCCACGAAGTCTGCTCGTCTCTTCTTCAGGTAGCAGGAGCGCTCCATCTTCATCCAGCCACCTGGGAGGGACAGGACACACGGGGTGTTATGGGAGCATCCACTCCTGGGAAACCTCTCTGACCTTCTTGCCTGAGGGATTGCAGCTTTGCTGCTGCACCTTGGGGTAACAAAACCCCGTGAAGTGGCTCAGGTCCCTCATCACCAGGTCAGGAGGCAGCTGTTGAATCCAGCCACCTCTGGACCACTGTCTTCCCTTTTTGTTTGTCAATCTGACTGCTGGTCTTTCTCCAGGCTGGGCTCAAGCACCAGCAGCCCCAGGCCCCAGCAGATGAGACCGGCTCTAGCACAGCCCAGCCCCAAGCCCAGCCCTGAGTCCCCCAGGCAGCCCCACCTTGCTCCATGTCAAACACATCCACGGTCCTCATGAACTTGGGCTGCCTGTAGAGCCGTCCCTGCCGCAGCCCCCCGAGGCTGAACAGCTTGTCCTCCGTGGGCACGAAGCTGGAAAAGGCCCTTTTGTTGGGGATGTTGGGAAACTTGGTCCACGACCTGGTGTCCGTGTCGAAGACCTCGAAGGCGTTGACGGCGTACTTGGACTGCCTTCCACCTGGGAGAGGGGGAGGGAAGGGTCAGAGCAGGAGCCTCCTGGGGTGTCAGGTCACCTGCTGAGCCAGGGAATTCTTCACCTTTGTGCTCCCTCTCCTTTAGCTGCAGGTTCAAGCCAGGAAAACCCTTCATTTCTCAGCACATCACCCCCCCCAGCGCCCCGGCCGCGTTTAGTATGCGCCGGTTTAATCAAGACAAATTCACAGCAGAGCAGGGATCAGGCTCAGGGAGCCTTTGCAATTCAGATGAGCTCAGATCCAGCGAGCCCTGGCCTTGCTGCCAAGCTCCTGAGAGCAGGAGAGTCGGAGCAGCTGCTGCTCCCACTGCCAAAGATCCACATTATCCCCCCACCCATCAGCTCAGCTGAATGCAGCTATTCTCAGCTCAGGCGCCTTTGAAGGCAGAGCCTGTGCTCACTCCTGGGCTCACAAACTGTTCCCCAGCAGCCAGCAAAGTGCAAAATAGATCAAAGGCTCTTTTCTGGTCACCCCTAAAGCAAACCAGGGCTGTCTGGCCGTTTGAGAAATCAGGACTTGCGTGTTTTGATCCTGATGTGCCGTTTGGCCAGGAGCTGACAGCAACCTTCCTCTGCCTTAGCTTCCATTTCTACAAGGCAAAACTCATGAAAATCATCCCCTGCAAAGGGCTTGTTCCAGCCCAGCTACACAGGTCTTTGCTCTGCCAAAGGCAGTCCCTTTGTGAAGCTGCTGCTGATACAAAATGCATGGAAGTGTTTATTTATTGAAGTATTTTATGCATTTAGTTGAGTCCAAGGGCTCTTAGCACAGGCTGCAAACCAAGCAAAGACCAGTGTCCTGGGGAGGGGGACAGGGGAGCCCACCCACCCAGCACCAGCAGCTCCCAGGGTGCTGGAGGGGCCCTCGTGGGTGCTCAGCATGGAGCTGTGAACCCAAACCCACCTCAAAACCCCCTCAGCCTTTCTGAGTGCGTGAGAAATCAGGGCAGGATGGAGGAGAACATCCCCAAAAACCTCTTCCAGGGAGGTCCTCGGGGCTCAGATCAGAGGAAGAGGAGGAGGAGGAGGAGGAGGAGGCAGGGCTGGTCCTTACCCAGCACATAGATCTTGGTGCCCCTGAGGAAGGACGTGGCAGCGTAGCGGGGTGTGGGCATCGCTGCCAGGGACACCCAGATGTCCTTGAGCATGTCATAGTGCTGCAGGAAGTTGTGTGGCCGCAGGTCAGATCCCATCCCACCAGCTGCATACACCCTGTAGTCTGGACAAGGCAAGAAGCAAAAAACCAACAAAAAAAGAACAAAAAACCCCCAATATTATGACAGGAAAGCACCAGAAATCCCCGCCCTGCAAAAACACACCTGGCCTCTCACCCCACACTGACCCTGCCTTATCAGTCAGGAGAGCTTATTCTCAGACTGGAAAGTCATCTCCAGGATGGTAAACATTATTTTTAAGCATTCCTTGACGGTAGCTTTTAAAGCCACTTAAGCAAACAAACCAAGCAGCTTTCAAAGACGCTGCCTGGAGATCAGATCCCTAATCCCGGGCACGGCGGGAGCTGCCTGACCTCGGGAACACAGCTCCCACCACGGGCTCTTCAAAGCAGGGCAGAGCACACCAAAGGAAATCAGTGCTCCACGGATTCCCTTGGAAACTGAGAAATGAGGTGGGCTGATAAGGCAGAGCTCAGGGCATTTAAATCAGGGGTTAAGTTTGCAGAGGAGCTTCACCAAACCAGCGGCTTCCCCTCCTCATACAGTGATGTGAGCCCGTGGCCATGAAGGTGACTCTCTCCTGGCTGCTTCTGGGCTTGGATCAGAGATGTCTCCTCAAACCAAAGCTGTTCTGTGGCTCTGAGACCTTCAGCCCAGCTCCAGAGCTCAGGCAGGTTCTCTCAGCCTGGTTGCCCTCAGCCAGCAGCACCTTTCCTGTTCCTTCAGCATCTGCAGCACTCCAGGGCCAGAATTTGCTCAAAACCCTGAGGGAGTTGGATTTGAGACCCTGGAGCTTTGAGCTGTTCAAAATCCCACCCAGGGACTAAAACAGTCATGGCCCCTGTGGCTCCAGGGCTGAAAACACAGAGCAGCCCCCCTGGTTTATCTGCTTTCAGCCTCCTACAGAACATCTTTGGCAGGTGGGATGTGGCAAACACGACGTTCAACTTCTGGCAGCACAGAAGAGGTTTTAGAGAAGAACAAAGTGACCCTGAGCCATTGCCCAGGAAACTTTAGTGCCTGATGCACCAGTTAGGGAATCAATTAGATTGGAAAACCCCTCTAGGATCATCGAGTCCAACCTTGGACTGATCACCACCTCGTCAGCTGATGCCAAAGAAAAGGACCTGGAGAAGAACAAGGCAATCCTGTGTCACTACACAGGAAGCTTTTGGGCCTGATGCACCAACTGATCACAGAATCACCTGGGCTGGAAAAGAGCTGTAAAGACCATCAAGCCCAACCCTCAACCACCCCCCTGTGAGCTGGTGCCAACCCTCCCCACCCCCAGCAGCCCCGTGGCAGGTCCCCCCCTTGCCTTTGGCCGTCACCGAGATGCCCATGGCCGCCTCCCTCAGCGAGCTCCTCTTCTTCCACCTGCCCTCGTCGACGTTGTACATCTCCACCACCTTCAGAGGCAGCTGGTTCGCCCCGACCCCTCCCACCACCATGATCCTCTTGCCCAGGGTGGTCACGGCCACCCCTGCCCGGGCCGTGGGCATGGGGGGCAGGGACGTCCACTGGTCGGCCTCGGGGGAATAAACCTCGAAGGAGTCCACGGGGACCCCGTTGTCATCGCAGCCCCCGATGGCGAAGACCTGTCCTCCAGCCTCCACCAGCGTGGAGTAGACCCTGCGGCTCGGGAGCGGGGCCAGGGATTTCCACTGGAAGTCCTTGGTGTTGGCCAGCTCCATGGTGAGGGGGGTGGTTACGCTGCAGGACAGGGCAGAGAACAGCGGAGATGTGGGATGGCTGAGGCTGGAAAAGATTCCTCCAAGGTTATGGAGT
>VYXB01000437.1:125106-137076 GCA_013397135.1 Pachyramphus minor | reverse complement strand
AAAAAAAAAAAGGCAAAAGCAAAGAGGAAAACCATTAGGATTAGAAGATAATTAATTGTACCAGGCAAATAAAAAGCAGCAGCACTCACAAGCAGCTCGTTTTGCTCCTCCTGAGCATCCTCTGCAGACACACAGAGGTGCAGTTTGGAGGCTGTGACCGATCTGACCTCCCCCCTCAGCTTCACCCCTTCCCCCCACCCCAGTCCCCTGAGATCATTTCCACCCTCATCGTGCCAAAGGCAATTTCCTGCAGCTGCTGACAGGAGCAAGGCAGGGAGGCTGTGGAAGGGAATATTCCACAGCAGCAGCATTTCAGGAGTGTTTGCAGCTACGGGACAGGCAGAGAAGCTGTTTCATTTTTTTAGCAGAAAAAGAGCCCAGATCAGCCTTTTTTGTTGGTTTTTTTGTCTTTTTTTCCCTGTGTGGGCTGAAGAATCAGCAGAACAAGGTAAGATTTGCTCACATCTCAGTTTAGCTCAAGAGTTATAATTTAATCAAGACTCCCCTGCAGGACCGAAGGGATCCCCTTCCCCATCCCAGTCCCACCAGCATCCTGCATCCCTCCCCTCGCCCCCCAGAGCTGCCCCTGCACAAACAGCTTCTCTTTTGCACGAGTCACAAACATAGAAGGGCTTTTTTCAAGCCCTGCAGCCTCTCTGGGTGTGTTTCCAAAGCTCCTGTCGCTCCGGATTTCGGCTGCATCCCTGTGGAGGGAATGGGAAGAGCCTGGGCCAGATCGCAGCTGGGGGGAGGTCACGGCACATCCCCCTCCCTGCCAGGGCCTGGGCTGGGAGAAAGGCTGAAAATACGGGATTTTGGGGGCTGCTGGGAGGAGAAAGGCTGAAAATACAGGATTTCGGAGCTACTGGAGGGGAAGGAAAAAAAATAAAAAATAAATAAATAAGAAGTAAGGGCAACCCCACCCTTCTGCACAAAAAGTCAGGGAAAACCCATCCTTTTTAACCATATTTTTTTTTTTTTTGGCGGGGGAGGGAGGGGGACACAAAGCTTTGATTCTGGTTGCTCATTAAAAGCCTGACACCGCGAGGAAGCTGTTCCCTTCCAAGGCATCCCCTCCCAAATAACCCACTGACCTCCAGCCAGGAGCTCCCTCCCTCCCGCCGGGGAAGCTCAGATGTACTCACAGCTCCGGGAAAAGCGAATCCAGGCGGAGCGTGGCCAGGAACCCGCCGCAACTTCACCCCAAAAATCCCCGGTGCCCTCCGAGCATCCCCTTCCAGTCGCCTCCAGGGACGCGGGCGGCGCCGGGAGCAGCCGGGGCTGGGAATTCTGCGTGGGAGGGGGGGGGGGAAAAATCACCATAAATCCAGCGGCGCTGATCTTCAGCGGCGCTGATCTCCCCCCTCTGGAAGATGTAGGACGGTCACGGAGGAGGGTGTTTCCCCATCTGCTCTCCTCCTCGGAGCGTGTGCGTGCGGGCTCCCAGCATCACCAGTCCATACTTAAAGCCTTTTATGGCACAGGATGTTCTGGAACGGCGGCTCTTCCCCCCCCTACAACACCCCCGCCCGCCCTCCTGGCAGCGCCAACAAAACTCCTGGGAGAGGGAGAGTAGGAGCTGGAAAGCTGGAGCTGCCCCTGAGACGGGGCAGGGAGCCTGTGCTGGGAAGGGAGGGGGTTCTGCCACAGGATGCACCCCAGGGCTCAGGAAGAGCCCATCCCACAAATGTGCCACCCCACTGTGTGGGGGGAAAACAAGAACCCCAAGCCAAGCCCCAAATCTCTGCTCCCTGCAGCCCCAGGTGTCCCACGAGGAGCTGGGAGGGTGCAGAGGCACTGGTGGGATGTGGGACCCCTGGGCCTGTCAGTCATCCCAGGCTTTCACTTCCCTGACCTGCTTCTCCAAAAACCTGTTAAAAGCGTGTTCCTCCCCTGCAAGTGTTGCGGAATAAATTTGCAGAAAAGTCATTTCTAAGCAAAAGCCAAAAGAGAAAAAAAGAAAAAAGATCCTTTCAATGCACCTTCCACCAAACTTCCCAGCTCCTCCCCAGAGATCCAGCTGTAGTTCAGCCCAGCAGATGTTTCTAATCCCTCAGGAATCCCTTGAAGGGGTTCTGGAGCTCTGAGCATCCTTGGCACCCCCAGGGAACTCTGCTCGTGCAGCTTTGCCCACCAGCACCATCATCCCTTGAACCTGCAGCTTCCAGAGCTGGGGAAGTTCTTGTTTCCACATCAGGGGGACTCAATTCTCCAGGGGCCACTTCCCTGGAGCAGTGACAGTGCCAGAGGTGACTGGAGGGGGGTTAAAGTTGAGCCCCACAGTGACCCAGACAAGGTTTGTTCCTGCCAACAGCTCCTGCTGGTTGGGAGAGGCAACAATTCCAAAGCATCTCCAGCCATAAAATAAGAAAAACGGGGAAAATCAACAAGTTGAGTCAAATGCTTCTTCATAAAACAAATTCCCATCCCCTGGCAGTTATTTTCATCTCCTATTTAGCTTTCCAGTGGGAGGATTCAATTTGTATTTAAATAAACCCCTCCAGCATGGGGCCAATCGAACATGAAGATCTTCATTACACAGAGAATTCACTTATGAAGGAATTTTAGAAGACCCCCATCAAACTGGATTTTAACAGGGGGGCTGTTGGCAATCTGGCATCATTGGACACTCAGAATCTGTTAGTTGTTATTATTATTCAGCAGACTGAGTCACAGAGGAGTCCAGGAGCTCTGAACCAAGGGTTCCTACAAGCTCTGAGCTCCTGCTACAGTCCACAAGTTTAATAAAAATAACATCATCCAAGGTCTCCTCAAGCTGGGTGGAGCAAGCCCAGTTTATTAGGGGTAGGGAAGGGCAAGTGGGGGCTGCAGGATGCAGGCTGGTGTGATTTCCAGGAGGAATTTCTTCCTGGAAAGGGCTGTCAGGTGTCCAAGGAAGGACTGGACGTGGCACTCAGAGCTCTGAGTGGGTGTCACAGAGGGGATCAGGAACAGGGTGGGCTCGACGACCTCAGAGGTCTTTCCCAACCTAAATATTCTGGGATGAGCTGATGTCCAAGCCCCAGGGTTGGCAGCTCCTCTCCAGCCCCAAGGGGCTGGCACAGATTGCAGCTGGTCCCTGGGATCACTGCACAGCAGGTTCCACTTCAGAGCTGGGGATAAACCATGGTTTACAAACCCCCTCCCGAAACACAGCAGCAGTTTGGTGTTTGGGAGCATTTTGGAGCTTCTGCTCTCTGTGCTGAGGGCAAAAAAACAGCACCTTAGCTCAGGGTCCTGGGCTTGGCCCCAGCTGGGTTTTTGGTTGGTTGAGATTTAATTTTTTGTGGGTTTTTTTTGGGGGGTGGGGGGTGTGGTTTTGGGGTTTTTACATCCTCCTTTTAATTCTCCTGCCTGGTTTTTGTCTTCCTGTCTCACCTGCTTGTGTGGGCTCCTCATCCTGTGTGCACAGCACCGGGTGAGTGGGGTTTTCAGATCCAGGGGCCTCTGGATGGAAGGAAAAACACGATGGATTATGATAAAAGAGGGAGCAGGGATGGTGGGACACAGACCAGGGCCCTGGCAGAGCTCTGCCTTGCTCCTCCTCACAGTCACTAATAACTCAATAAAACAAACCCTCTTTCACCTTTACAACATTTAATTCACCCATTTAAAAACAAAACAACAGAGAAAGTCCAAAAATGACCTCTTACTAGCCACCATAATTTCCTGGATGGAGGGATGGAGCTTCACCTTCAGGGGTGAACAGTCTGCACCAGCCAACACCTGAGAGAAAGAGAAACGACATGAAGGCAGGGGAAGAAAGGGAGTTTAAATGTGACAAAAGCAGCTTGGCCATAAAACCCCAGGTGTTCCAACCTGTCTGGTGGATGAGTCAGAGCCAACAGGCTGGAAAATAACTGTCTGTCTGGGAATGATGGAGCTCACACTCCATGTTTGCACCTCAAAAAGCACAAGACTTTTTTTTTTCCCCAGGCTGCTTAGAAATGATAAAGGAGGTGTCGCTGTTAAAGGGGAGGGGGGAAACAACAGTCCTGAAAACCTACAGCACTTTCCTGTGACCCAACATCTGTTTCCATGGGAACAGCAGCAGAGTTGCAGGAATTCCTGCAAATTACACAAATAAGCCCCACAGTGAGGTTTGATTTACCTTTCTCACCTCACTTCAGGCTGAGCCAACTCGACCCGAGGAGCACTGACCCTCTGCTCTCTGGGAAGGGTGGGATGAGCTGCACTGAGCAGGCCAGGAGATAAGAAAATGGGGGGAAAAGCAGCTAAAAACCACCCCCAGCAGCCCAGTAAGAGGTTTTTCTTTTAGAAGAGATGAGGTTGTTGCAGGTAAAGAGGAAAACCACGACCTGGCCAGAGCTGGTGCTTTGGCACCAGCAGTGGAGAGCAACGCACTGGAGACACCATCCATCCTCCCCTGTCATTTCTCCCAGAGATTTGGCAAGCTGACAGTTAATTAACTAGTTAATTAATTAATTCTCCCTCCTGCAGGGCCCTGAGCTGGTTACAGTGCAGGGAGTCACCTTAACACGAGCAGACAGGAGCCAAGAGCTCTGGGATCTCTCAATCAGAGTCTTTAACCCACGGGGAGAAGTCCACCAGCTGCATGTGCCCATCTGACAAACGCACTGAGACATCCCTCCAGACAGGCAGGCACGTGGAAAAGACAGTGCTGGGCAAGAAAAACACCCCCACAAACCCACCCTCATGCACAGGAACGATCCAAGGCAGCTCCACGCAGCAGAACGAGCTCTAAGCTGCCTCACTGTGGTGTCTGGCTTTGTGTGCCTCTAGGAAAAATCAAGGAGAATTCCATGTTTAGACACAACTGGAAAAGAGCTGTTTGCTCCCAGGAAGAGGGTTTATAGGCACAGCAGGGCTGGGAGCAGCTGAGCCCCACCCAGGGCTCCCCAGAGCACTGAATAAAGCAGTTTATTGGGATCACAACCTGCAGCTCCTGTGTGTTCCCATCTGCCCAACACGTCAGCACTTCCCAGAGCAGGGTCCAAAGTGCCTCTGGGAAAGAGCTGGATGAGTGACTGAGTCAGGGAGGGGACCTGGAACAGCAGCATTTTGTCCTCCAGGTCTCAAAGGCAGGAGGGTTAATCATTCATGGGCCAGGCAGAGGGAAGACACAGGAGCAGGCTGTGTAAAAACTGGGTTTTAAAAGGATGTGGGTAAAGGAAATCAGCGTAGAATCCTGATTTTCTATGAAAAAAAATAATATTTTAATAGAGTTTGGTGAATGAACTCCTGATCCACCGCAAAATTTTTCATTTAAATTGCAGAGAAAGTCGGTTTTCTTTCCCTTGAGGGTTAAATGTTGGAGCATTTCGTGCTTTAAAAACAAACAAAAAAACCCTCCAGCTTGAAAACAAAACCCTTTGAGGAGGTGGGTGATAACGGGATGTCAGTCCATCAGAAATTCCATCCACACTTCCAAGGTGGGAACTGAGCAGAGCTGGGGGCAAAGAGTGAGAAGTAAGACAGTTCAGGGGGAAAAAAATAGAGGAAAGACACCAAAGAACAGCAACCACCCAAATAAGTGCTCCTTAAATCCCACCCTGCTGGAATTTCATGGCAAGAACAGAAATACAGGTGGGTTTTCTACCTCCTGGATAAGAAGGAAACTCCAGAGCAAACCACCTCACTTCAGTCTCTCCTTCAGGGAAGATCTTCTGCCTCAGCTTGAAGTGTCACCACCTTGATGCCACACGTAGATTTTATCCTCAATGTCAGTAACTGGAAGTGGTTCAGGCCCCTTTTCCTGAAGGATCTATGAGGGAAAATCTGAATTCTCATCAATGACCTCACACAGTTATATTTTAGACATAGAATCCGACTATTAAGTTAAACAGGAATCTTGCAGTTAGGGCAGAATAAACAAATGAACCCAGGAACCACAAAGCCAGGTTTCTGTTAGAATAATCCTTTGAGATTGACCCAGGTCCCACTTTTTTTGCAGCTGGCACAGAGGGATCATGGAATCATGGAATGGTTTAGGTTGGAAGGGACATTAAAGTCCATCCAGTGCCACCCCCTGCCATGGGCAGGGACACCTTCCACTGTCCCAGGTTGCTCCAACCTGGCCTTGGACACTTCCAGGGATGGGCAGCCACAGTTTCTCTGGGAATTCCATCCCAGTCCCTCCCCACACTCCCAAGGAGGAATTCCTCCCAAATAATCTAAATCTCCTCTTCCACTCCCCTTTGTCCTGTCACTACCTGCTCTCACATAACCCAGTGCTGCTCAACTCTCATCCTGGACACCTCCCATTCCCAGGGAAAGGTGTCTGGGATGCAGCAGGCACGGAATGACCAGGAATGGCACATGGGGCACGTCTGGGATCTGCTGCTGGAGGACTGGCAGCAAAGCAGCACCAGCAGAGCACTTGCCTGCTTGGCCTGGAGCTGAACCTCAACCACAGGTCAGGGCCCCCCTTTGATTCCCGTGTTCCCTTGCAAGGAAAAAAAAACCACTTTCATGATTTTCTAACAGCAGCAGGAGACAGTCTCCCAGGGTTCCCTCTTCTGTCCCTGCAACACTCAGAAGAATGGGAGTGTATTTTCACAAAGCTGCTCTTACAAAGGAGCTCAGAGCTGAAAGGGACTGGAGGAGTCTGTGGAGACTGTTCTGCTTTCAGCAGCTCAGCACTGAATTCTAACACGGCCACCCACGTTTCCAACCCACCTGAAGTTCATCCATTAAAGCAGCGACCCTCCAACCCCCCTAATTGTTCACAGCTCACTTTAATGCACTCTTGAAGCGGGTTATTGAGCTGGTGTCCTGTCAGCCAGACAAAAGGGGGGCTCCAGAGGGTCCCCCAGGTGTGAAGAGCACAAACCAGAGGGAAAGCAGCAAGATGGGACCGAGGGAACACCAGTGACTGTCACTGTGGTATTAAAATTGATATAATTTCCAACAGCATAAGCAAAGCCCTTCTTCCAAGAAGCAGCACAAAGGAACTGAGAGTTTAACTCAGCCCTCTTACAAAAGAAAGCTCATGGAAGTGGAAGGCAGGCCACAGAAGGATGCTGTAATTAACTGATTGGGGGTAATTGCTGCATTTGTCATGAGCTAATACAAAGAACATCAGTTTATATCAACTTGTAATTTCCTTCATTTAGCTGTAGAGACATAAAATATTCATGCTTCAGTAGATTACTTACTTCAGTATAGCCAGAGGCACAGGCTGCTGTCACTTTGAAGTCTTTTGTTTCAAAGGTTACTCCAGCACTTCTGTCTGAATGAGAAAAAAGGGGGGGAGAAAGGGCCTTAAAATATGAGGGAATTAACCTGAAATATCTACACCAGGTTGCATAATTTGATGCTTTAAAACAGCCCCAGTTTGGGCCATCTTTACAAGTGACATTGTTTAATTACCCTCCTGTGCATTCCCTGGAGCACTTGGTGATTACAGATGTGGGGTTGGAATGATTTCCATTAACTCAGAACCCGGGCAGGCCCCTCAGTCAGGTGATCCCAGAAACACACAGGGCCTGGAGACAAAGCCAGCAGCAAAGCATCCAACCAAAATTCACATCCCCAAACTACCTGAGTCCCTAAACTGGAGTAAAGAACTGGTTAAGAGCCCGTTCATCTGCTGGGGGATCACAGCCCCTGATCCAGCCCCACGTGGGACAAACCACTAAATAACCTTTTTCCTTTAAATCATTTTCAATCACCCAACAAAGAAGCTGTGTTTGAAGCAGCTCTGCTTTTGTTATGACAGCTGCTGTACTGTCAGATTAGTCCACTGCACAGCTGTTGGCTCAGTGTTTTTTTCCAAACATGTCCAAACCGCTCAGGATTCAGGAACTTTTTTTATTATTTTTTTTAAACAGCACCAGAAATCACCCCCACCAAACTAATTGCTTAAACAAAGAGCTGGATACTCATTAGGGGCTGCAGAGTTAATGGGAAGCTGGGCTTCATCTTTGAAGGGAACTTCAAAGGACGTGACAATAAAGAAAAGGTGGGGGCAAACCTGCTTTTGGTGCTGAGGAACTCCCCAAAAGGCTTTTGGGAGATTAAAACACGGAATGTTCTCCTTGAGTTAAAAAAAAATGAGTCAAAAATCTCTTTCAGCTCAGATGTTTTTCAGAATACTTGCAAGACCTCTGCAACAGTCCACCTACTTCATTCCCTTTTTTCTTCCCCCTTTATCTCTTCATCCTGTTCCTGCTGCAGGATTTTATTCTCTCTCTCTCTCTCTCCATCCAACTCTTTGCCAGAGCCTTCATTTAGTGGATGTTCTCAGTGCTGAAGGTGTGTTGCACTCAGCCATGTCAGCCTAAAAGAATTAAATAGAGAGAGAGATTAAGTGCAGCCCAGTCACGCTCCCTAACTCCAAGGTGTTGGTGTTTATTTGACACATCCCAGCCAGGAAAAGGCACTTCAAGAACCCAAAGCCAAGCCCAGCTCTGTCAGGGCCGGCTGAACACAATAGGTTATTTCCAGCAGTGCTCCTGCAGCACATTTCCATATATATTACAGGGCCCAAATGAATCATTTCTGGCACAGGAATATTGTGCATGACTGGATGCAACAGCTGCTCCTTCATGCCTTGCTCTCTGGTGACCTGCTTTTGATTACAACATTTGCCACCTCCATTAGGGGGCAGGGGGGAAATAAAACACTGCCCAGCTCACACACACACACACACACTGGGTGTTTGGAGGAGCAAAGCTGCCCAAATTCACAGCTCATTTGCTTCCCCTGTGTCTTTATTTTGGGGGATTTTTTTTTCCCCCCAGGAACAAATGCTCTCTGGGCTGGAAAGTACAGCAAGTGGGACAGGATAAAATGGAATTACCTGGGTGAGATCCAGATTTGGGGTTATTTCTGTGCGGTTCTGCCTCCCAGGACACCAGGCACAGGTTCAGACAAGCAGCACCAGCAAACAGGCAGCTGAAACTGCGTCAGAAAATGAGGTTTTATACAAACAGAGCCCCTTTGCCATCAGCACTCCCTTCGTTAGGGCCTCCACAAATACCACCCGTTTTCCCACTGGATTTCTCAGTGTCCCAAGGAAGCCTCAGGAGCAGCTGGAAGGTGATTCCCACATCCCAGAGGGGAAGCTCTGCTCCAGGGACCTCCATTTATCAGCCCACAAAATCTGGGAGGAAGGAAGATGGGCACTGCCCCCCACAGATCACAGTGGGAACAGCCCCCGTGGATCCAGGAGATCCCCCCATAATCCATATTTGCCTTTAATATTACTTTTTAGCTTTCAATATTTACCTTTAATATTACTTCTTTCCACTCACAGAATCATTAAGGTTGGAAAAGAACTCCAAGATCATCAAGCCCAAACTTCACATTAATCCATATTAATTTTGCTCTGGGGAGACTAAAGAAACATTTAAAAAAATCACAATACACAAAACCTTTGACTACTGTCCCACTGTGTCACCTTCTCACAAAATACACCCATGGAATATTCTGAGTGGGAAGGGAGCTCTAAGGACCATCAAATCCAACTCCTGGCCCTGCACAGGCCAACCCCAAAATCCCTGGTGTGAATATCTAAATATTTAGACCTCAATGACACAGTCAAGACCTCAAAAGACCATAAAATATAAATACATATATATATATTTATTTATTCAGGCTTCCAGAGTGAGGTTTAAACATTTCCTTCCAGGTAGGAAGTTGTTTTTTTTTTTACCCAACCCTTTTTCCTTAATTAAAATCTTTATCACTGAAAGCAGCACAGGGGCAATAAAGACTCAATTTCTACTTCTTTTTAGTCTGGTGCTATTTTTCATCATAACATTTGTGGCAGCAGAAGCTCAAAGCATCGTTTCCTTTGTGCTGTTATTAAGCAATGAAGTTCAAAGGCAAAGCCAGTCAAGACAAAAACCAGTTAATGGGAAGAGATCAAGACTTGAGGAGCTCAGGTGTGCACAAACCCCTCACCTGCTGAACAGGTTGAAGCAGCTACAGTTAATGACCACTTAGAAGCTTTATACAACCTGCAGATCAGACTTTGCCTTTATTGTTCCTTCCAACTGTAAAAAGAGGTTAAAAAAACAGAGGGCAGGGCTGAGGAAAAGCAAAGAGGTGCTTCTGAGGCTGTAAAGGCTCCGAACAGGGTGACTGTGCTGCCTCCAGCTCTGGGGTCCCAGCACAGGGAGCTGCTGGAGCCAGTCCAGAGGAGGAACCAGGATGGTCAGAGGGATGGAGCAGCTCTGCTGGGAGAGCTGGGATTGTTCAGCCTCAAGAGAAGCTTCAGGGTGTCTTAACTGTGCCCTTCCAGTGCCTGAAGGAGCCAACACGATGGAGAGAGACTATTTTAGGGGTTTGGAGTCACAGGACAAGGGGGAGTGGCTCAAACTGGCAGAAAGGAGGTTTAGATTGGATATTAGGAAAAAATGCTTCCCTGTGAGGGTGGGGAGGCCCTGGCACAGGGTGCCCAGAGAAGCTGTGGCTACCCCATCCCTGGGAGTGTCCAAGGCCAGGTTGGACAGGGCTTGGAGCAACCTGAGCTGGTGGAAGGTGTCCCTGCCCGTGGCAGGGGGTAGGACAGGATGAGCTTTAAGATCCCTTCCAACCCCAACCATTCCACAATTCTGTATTTCACTCCAAGTAGTTCTAATTCAGCTCCTGGGGGTCTCTTGGCCAAAAAAACCCAGCCCCCCCTTACCTCCCTCAGCACCACAGGGACAAATATCAGTGGTTAAAGCTGTGCTGGGTCACTGGTGGCTCAGTTTTATTTTCCCTCTCAAATCCTGTTGCCAAAGTTCTGAGTACAACACAAGTGCCTGAGGACAAAAACATTCCTAAGATAGTCCTTACACCAGCGAGAGGATCCCCAGTGGACACTGCTCACACGTTGAGCTCCACATCCCCTGGGACCAAACACCCCTCACATTTCTGGAGCAGACCAGAGTCACAGCTGTGTGTGATGAGCAGCATGAGAGGATCAGGGAATTCCCAGTGGGATCTACACAGCTGAACTCCACCAACTCTGAATAATTGTTTCATCCAGACCCGTTTTCCTGCACCGCCCTTGGGTGTCACGCCTGCAGCTGGAAAAACATGATACTGAAAGTCTCTTTACTTATATTTCAAATTGTAGGATTCAAGTAATTTCCACTGTTTTCCCCAACCTACTTTATCTCACCAATCTCTCCCCTACATTTTAGGGAAAGGAAATGCTTTTCATGTTACCCAAATGGGCAAAGACAACTCAATGCCTTGTTTGGGTCACAAATAACTCCACTTCTCTGTGTCCTGCAGCTGCTGTTGAGGCAGGAGGAGACAGGGGGATCCTCCAACCTGCAAACCTTCCCGAGGGGCTGCCAGGTCACAGAATCACGGAATGGTTTGGGTTGGAAGGGGAATGTTGAGGATCTTCTCATCCCATCCCCTGCCATGGGCAGGATCCATCCACTATCCCAGGTTGCTCCAAGCCCTGTCCAACCTCGCCTTGGACACTTCCAGGGATGGGGCAGCCACAGCTTGTCTGGGAATTCCACCCCAGTCCCTCAGCACCCTCACAGGGAACAACTTCTCCCCAAATACCCAACCCAAATCCAGTCTTTCAGCTCAACCTCATTCCCTGGATGATGCGACACCCCGGGGGCAAAAACTCGTGCCCAGGAGGGCGCAGTCTCTCCCCGCAGCTCCCAGCGCGCCACACCCGCGTCCCCCCACCCCGACCCTCCCTGTCCCACCCTGGGGTACCCCAAAATCTGCCGCGCCCGGTGAAAAAGGGAGCCCCCCAGGGCCGCCGTGACCCCGACGTGATTCGAACACGCAGCCTTCTGATCTGGAGTCAGACGCGCTACCGTTGCGCCACGAGGTCCCGGCAGCGCCACCTCCGCCCTTCCTGCAAGAGCCTGCGCACCGCCCCCCCCGCAAACCACCACCGGGATTCACCCGCGCGGGGCTCCCCCCTCACCGGGAACCTCCCGCTCCCGGGAATCTCCAGCTCCCGGGGCTCCCCCGGCCCATCCCGCTGGAGCCGCCATCGCCTCCTCTTCCTTTCCTCCC
>VYXB01000437.1:96125-125025 GCA_013397135.1 Pachyramphus minor | reverse complement strand
CCGGGAACGCGGCCCGTGACTGCGATGAGTTGGGCCGTTCTCAGCCGCGGCCCGCGGCGATGAGGGGGGTGGGTGTTACAATCTGCTTTTGGTGCTTATTTCAATGTGTTTCTGTCAGACAAGGGGCTTACAAGCAACCTGGAGAGGGACTTTTAACCTGCCACAGAGGGACAGGACANCCAAACCTTTCCATGATTTCATGGAAGTTCACTTCGACTGCCTGTATGAGTGTCACCTTGTTTATAACCATGGTCACCCTGGATAGAAAATATATACATCTGTACATATTATATATATTCTTTTATATATTTATAATTAATATATAATTTATATATTTAGTAAAATTTTTATGTTATATATTCTGTATGATTTTTATATATTTAGTACATTTTACCAGTGATGCCAGCACTGGATTTCACAGCTCCTTCTGCTTTGCACCTTTGCTCTGTGCGTGTGCAAACGAGCAGCTTTGCAGCAGGACACTCCCCAGCTGCACACGGCTGGATTGGTGGGAATTTCTCCTTGTGTCCCACCACAATCCCACCAAACAGAACAAAACCCATCCCGGAGCTGTCTCGTAACTCCAGTTTACTCCAGTTGCTTCCCGGCAGTGTCCTCCCACAGTGGGGCTGTGAAAAGTGCCGGCTCCAAGTGCAGATGGAGACGGACAAACCCTCTGGAATATCAGCCGGCAGGAGACGGATCAATGGTCGAGTTTCAAGCTGCAGCCACGATGTGCATCTCTAATTTACAGCCTCAGCTGCAGCCCCTGGGCTCGGGGGATCCACAGCTCCGGGATACCCGGGAAGAGCCAGAAGGATCCATCTCCATCCTCTCCGCTCCAGAGAGGACACGGATGCTCCTGCATCCCTCCCCTGTTCCCCCCAGCAGCGCTGGGAGATGTCCCCCATGGGCCAAATCCTGCTGCAGGGCTCTGGGAATGGGGGAATATCCCGGGAGACGATGGGTGTCGTAGGAAAATCCTCCAGGAAAATGATGCTCCCTCCCCTCGGGCTGAACCCCGGCCAGCCAGGCTCGTTAACAAGCCCAATAATTACTCAAATAAATGTTGGGGTTTTTTTTCCATCTGACTTCAAAAGCCCTCTGCTGGGAGTCTTCCTGATATCCCAGGAATGAAGGGCATTGTTGTGGGGCTGATTTAGGCCTTAATTCCTTCCCCACATCAAACCCGTTTCCAAACACCGGGAATCTGGGCCTTTGGAAGGTGTATTTTGGGGTGTTTTGAAGAACCAGCTGAGAAAAGGAGGAAGCTTGTCCTGTAGCCAAAACCCCGATCTCCAAACGACTGGAAAATCCACGCTCTAAATATTCTTATAAATATTTCTTATTTATTTATTTAACTTACATATTCCTCTAGCATAAGAATTCCCATGGGAAGTGCTCTGCTCTGTGCGTACAGACCTGTGTGTGTGTGTGTTTATTTACAAATGCCACGTTTATTTTCCCAAATGTACAGTACTGGTTTTCTATGGCTCCTGGGGCCGGGAGACTCCTGAGGAACAGGTCCCTTCCTGATGAAATCCAGGCAGTGGGATTAAGAAAAAGGACAATACAAAGAGGTTTAATGCTCTGATCCCTGTCAGGCAGCCTTAGGGGGATGTTGCAAGGATGGTTCTGTGCCTTTCCCTCTCTTTGTCAGGGATCGATACAGGTTTATTTCGGGTGGAATCAGGAAAATTTATTGGCTGGAGCAAAATCCCAAAGCAAACACTTGGATTTAGGCAGGGCTTTGCTGAGTCAGGACCTGCTGTGAGCTGGCATTTGCCTGCTTATGCTGGTTTGTGTGGTTTTGCATAGGAAAAATCTGGAGAAACAGCAGAAATCTGAGTGTTGGGGTCCAGTCCAAGCTCATTTCTGTTTAATTACTATTTCTGTAGACACCTCAGTATCAGATTGTGTCTCTGGGTTTACACTGGCATAAAACAAGGGTTGAACTTGACCCACATTTTTACACTTGTAATAAACTCCAGAGCAGCAATTAATCCCAAGTATTAAAGTCCATCATGTGGCCACCACGAATCCTTGTGCAAAAAGAAAGTTACATTCAAGAAATACACTTTGGGTTTCACCAACTTCCCTGGGTTTTGGGGTTTTTGTTTTTTGGGGTTTTTTTGGCCCAAAGCTAAATCTGAAGGTCCTCACCAAGGACTCACCAGGGCTGCAAACCCTGAACTCAGGAGGCTCTGCTGATGTGCAAAAATAGGAAGAGAACACGGTCAGCATTTTCCCAAAACACAACATGAGCATCCCCCGTGCCCACCTGGAGCTGCCCAAAGCTGCCTGTGCTTTTGTCCTTGGAATAACATTCTGGAAAACGTGGTGTTTTGGGGACAGCCACAAATCATTTTAGGAATATAGGAAGACTCAGGGAGGTGAGCTGGAACGGGCTGGGAGCATCCAGGCCACGTCATGCAGCTGCCCAAGAGCAGCTGGAAGAAAATCCTGCCCGTGGGAGGGTAAAAGGATGGCTTTGACCAGGTGACTTCTGGGGAAAAAATAATAATAATAAAAAGAAAAAGTGGTTTTCTCTTGGCAACCCCTCCAGGATGCAGAGATTGCCCTCCCTGCAGCAAACAGAGCTCGTTGTGAGTCCAGAGCTCCAGGTCGTGGCTTGGGTGGAGGTTTGTCCTGCTGTGGAGCGTCAGCCTCGGGCTCCCCAGGGTTGTTTTCTCCTCCTCTTTCACCTCTCCAGCAAACCCTTCAAGAATGTGTTCCCAGATGGGGAGTTCAAGCTGCAGTTTTTCCTTGGCTTGCCTCCCACAGCTGGTGCTTGTGCCCTTCCAGCTCAGTGCACAAACATTCCTGCAGCTCACACCAGATCCTCTGGCAGGACCCCTCTGGCACCAGGACCCCTCCAGCACCAGAATCCCTCATTCCCCAGGACCCCTCCAGCACCAGGACAACTCCAATAGCAGGATCTCTCTGTCACTAGGACCCCTCATTCACCAGGAGCCCTCTGTTACTGGGACAATTCCAGCACCAGGATCCCTCCAGCACAGTTCCAACACCAGCATCCACTTGTCACCAGGATCTCTCTGTCCCCAGCTCATCTTTCAAGGGGCCTGCACCCCCCACCCCCAGGTTTTGGTGCCCATCCTGGCTGCTGTCCATGCAAATAAACATCTGCAGGCTCTTTCCCTCCTTCCTTCCCTCCCAAGGAAGCCAATATTTCCTGGGGAGCCACACTGCCTGTTTTGGGAGCGAGCCTGAGGCCCTGCTCTGCTTATTTGGGTCATTAAAACTGCTTTTTTCCTGACACTCCAGCATCAGCTCCAGATCTGACCACTTGGTCCAGGCAGCTCCTCGTTCCAGGGGATGTTCTGCTCCATCCCAGGGATGTTGTTGCTTCACTCCAGACCTTTGGCACTGGAGGAAAAGCTTGGAGTGCAGGGGAAGGGGATAAGCCATGGGACACCCACCCCCAAAGCCCAGTGGGGACCCAGGGCAGGCCCCACAGGGAGAGAGGGGCCCCTCCTCTGTGCATCCCATCATCTGCTCCAAGGGAAGTTGGATGCCTTGCCCGGTGTAATAGGATTAAAGGAGGATTATTGCTGGTGGGAACAAATGCATCTTTCGGGAGCAGGGCTCTGCTTTCCCTGAGGAGGGGTGGAGGTGGAGGCTCCCTCCAGAAGCCCTGGGAACCCATGGTGTGAGGGAACAGGGATTTGCAGAGATTCCAGCTGCACACTGAGCTGGATTTGTGATGGAGAGGACACCTCACACCTTCCTGTCCCCTTTAACCTCAAGGATGCGCCAGGAACAGCCAGGACAGGAGGGGTTCTGCAGCCTCAGTGAGCCACTGCTCAGCCCAGGGCGGTCCCTGCACCTTCCTTCCCTTCTCCAGATGATGGGAAAACCTTGGAAAAGCCCTTGGAAACTACTGGATGATAGTTAGTAAGTCAGTAAGATTTGTCTGCTCCAGCATCGCTCAGGTGCAGGGGACACTGGAGCAGAGAAGCAAAAGTGGGGTTGGAAGAGCCAAAGGCAAGGAGAGCAAGGGGAAATCCTGCAAAGGAAGCAAACTCCGAGTTTATAAAAATGCCAGGGGTGGTGCAAACGTGGGGGAAGAGAGAAGGAGACAGGAAGAGAGCGTTCTGTGACAAGAGCTGTCACGTCCCAGCCCTCGCAGGCTCTGAGCATACGCTGCCCTATTAAAATGCTGCCACGGGAAAGAGAGAAAACAAACCCATTTGCTTTTGCCCACTGCAGATTTACCAGTGGGGAGGATGGGGGGCTCTGAGGGGCTCACTGGGGGGGGGGCAGGGGGGCTCAGCTCACGGCAGATTTGCTCCAGAACAGCGTCAGGCTGCGGTCTGGTGGGAAACAACGTGCAGATGAAAAGACCTTCAGCCATAAATCTGGAGGTCAAGTCATTATGACGGGGGAATCAAAAAGCACCACGAGCCGTTTATGAACACAATAGAGGTCAACCCAGGAGCAAACCATTTTGCTTGGAGACATGGTGGAAAACATATTGTTGCTCTGAGAGCTCCATCCAGCCAGGGAGGTGGGATATTCTCTTCAAAAATAGCTGCAGCTCGAGCGCCTTTAACATTCACAGGGCTCCTCCTGGTTGATTTGGTCGCGTTTTCAAATGCACACATAATGGGTGTGGGCGAGCGTCTGCCTGTCTGGGTTTCTGTGCTACATTCATTAAACACCAGGCTTGGGAACCCCTCTCTGGAGACGGGAATGTTGGAGGGACAGGGAAAAACCTGAGCAGGCACAGAGCTGCTGCAGCACACAGCACGGGTGGGGTGTGCTCAGAGGGTTCAGGGGGGCTTGGAATGGGATGATCTGAAAGGTCCCTTCCAACCCAAACCGTTCTGTGATCGTGCACTGTGCCTGCACAGCTCCCCTGCTCGTCCCAGTCCAGCCTGGGGGACTCCTGCTGCAACTGGGAGAACTGGAAGCCCCTCCCCAGCTCCAGCCTCCTCCCCAGTGCTGCTCCAGTGACACAGAACCTCAAGAGCTGCACAACTTCAACACCACCCTGGGTCTGTGATCCAAGAGGTGCAGCAGCACAGGAGTCACAGCAATGATCTGGGCCACTCCTCCTCACCCCACAGGAATAATTCAGTTCCACCTGAGCACAGCTTCCCGTGATTTTCCCCAAACCAGAGCTCTGGGTGCTGGAAACACCCATGTGGGAACACTGCTGGGGGGCTGCACCACTGGATCCCGCAGCTCACATCGCTTGGGATCAAAGAGGGGAAAGAACAAAGTGTCCTGAGCTGCCCCAGCCTGGGTGTGACACACACAGCCCGTGTCCCCCTGGCTGCCACCTCCCAGCACATCCCGCCCCAGTCGGGAAACAGGCACCCAGCAGGGAGGATCTAAAGCTCCTCAGCTGCACTTTGTGTTGTTACTGGTGCTTCTGGCCAAGCTCAGGTTTTTGTGCTAAATCCCCTGGATAAGAAAATAAAATAACAGCCGTGTTGGTCCTGGATGTTGGCTGAGCCAACAGATCTGCTCCAAAGGGAGCTGTCAGTGGCACAGACAGCTCTGTTGGCCGAGTGTGGGTCTGGGAGCATTGGGAAAACCCTGGAAAGGTCAGGCCACTTAATCACAGGGGAGGATTTGTGCTCCGAGGGTGCTCATCTCCCATGGTGGGGGCTCCTTGGGGGTCTCAAAGTCAACCCCTCCCCATGCCAACCAGCTGCCCCCAAGCATTTACCCTTTCCAGGGGCTGTCCCTGCTGCTCTCCAGCAAATGGGAGCTGCTGGTGCCTGAATGGGAACGCTGGGTGTGTTCAGGGACAGGGAACTGGGCACTGAGACCCAAACCCTGGGAGATCCTGGCTCAGCAACACTCACCAGCTCTCCCACGTGCAGACCCTGGGGCTGTTTGGAGGGTATCCCAGTGGGAATGTCTGCCTGAGACCCCTCAGGAAGGCACAGCATGCAGGGGGCCCCTGTATGGCTTTAGCAGAGGGTGGGAAGGACAGACGGACAGGGCGGGGGAGAGAGGGGGTTCGTGGGCACAGCCACCACAGGAAGGGTGGTGGCAGGAGCAGGACTAACCCTGGGGAAGAGCAGCTCCTGCCCAGCAGTCCTGGGCACTGCTTTTGGCCCCAGGCTCAGAGGGTCTCCACAGGAAAGTGGGAAGCACAGCATGGAAGAATTTAAGGATTTCTGCCCTGGAGAACACGTCCCTGCAACGAAACTCAGGTGCCCCAAGCGCAGGAATTTGGTCCTGGTCACTGAAAAAGAACAACCTCCTGCTGAGCCTCATGGCTCAGGGGTGCAGGGGGTGGGCTCACACCCCAAGGTGTCCCCTCTGCCCGTGGGGTGGGAGCTGCTGCTCTGCACTGGTCACACGGGGAGCGGTGTCCGAGCAGGGTCCGTGTGCCTGGGGCTTCCCAAACTCTCCAGGGTGCTGCAGCCATGGGAGCAGGAGGGCAGAGGCATGGAGAATGGCTTCTTGGGCTCACAGACAACTGCTGGAGACTTTAAAAGGAGGAACAAAGCCCAAACCAGCTCGTTTTCTGCGTTCAGCCAGTCCTGCAGCAACGGGACCAACTTACCAGCCAGGGGCCAACCCTGCCCAGGACAGGGGCTGCAAGGCCTGGCCCTGGCTTTTGAAACCCTTCCAGGCCTGGCTGTTGAGATTTGCTGGAGCAAGGGCAGGTTGGCTTGTCCAGGAGGGAAATGTCTGTGCCCGTGGGGTGCAGGGACCCTCTGACCCTGAGTGTTGGGGCTCAGTGCCCAGCTGGGAGGGGTGTCCAGGTGGGATGGCTGCAGCACCTGGGTGACACCCACAGCATCTCCTGCTGCCTCCCAGCAAGGTCGTTCCCGTGCCTTGGCTCTCCCCTGGCCACAGCGGTGTCTGGGAAGAGAAAATGAAGAGAATGTGGAGAAGAAAGATGTTAGAGGAGGTTGAGCAGCTCCCCCCGTGCTGCCCCAGCCCCCGCTGCTGTCCATGGGCAGTTGTTCAGCCCTGGCTCCCCTTCCCCTCCCAGACACCTCAGCTCAGCCCCTGAGCCCCCTGAGCCCCCCACGACAGGGCAGGTCCTTGGAGAGGTGAGGAGGAGGAGGAGGAGGAGGAGGCACCCAAAGCCCCCGGCGTACCGAGGGGACGGGCAGGGTCCAGGGCACAGCTCAGCAGGGTCTGCTCCTCACACAGCTGTCTCCTGCTCTGCACTGGACTCTTCTTTCTTCCTCTTCATCTTGCAGAAGCCATGGAGCCCACAGAAGCAAGCAAAGGTGAACTGGGGCATCACCTGGAGCAGGAGAGGCTCAGGAGGACCCCCGGGAGACCTGGATAGGGACAGGGAGAGCAGTCAGGGCAGCTCCTGGGGGTGCACAGGCAGGATGGAGGGTGAAGAACAGACTCCCAAAACCACAAAACCGGGAAATTTCCCTGTACCAGCACACATCTCCTCCCTCTCCCAGGGCCCCCAGCCACACTCTCCCAAATTCCCCAGGCAGCCAAAGGCAAGGAGATTAAAACTCCCCCCACAACCCCTCTCCTCACAAGCAGGGAACAATCAGGACAGACGTGGGGACAGCTTGCAGCTCCTGCTGCATATGGAGGGCCTGGGAGGTGAGGAGCCCTGGGACAGCCCCGGCACAGGGGCAGCACCAAAGGTTCTGGCACAAAGAGCCTCAGCTGAGCTCTCCCAGTTCCCTCCCTTTGTGTCCGTTTGCAGCAGATAAAATAATGCCCCAAAGCACAGCCCACATGATGGCCCAACAGCTGCAAAATGTAATTATGCAAATGAAAGGCTGGGGGTTTTTAAATAAATAACAAATCCTCGCAGAAATTCTGTCTGAAGTCAGACCTTCGTTTGCTCCCTACTTGGATTTTTAGCTTTTCACAGAAAGTAGAATCCCAGCCTGGTTTGGGTTGGGAAGGACCTTAAAGATCATCTCTTTCCATCCCCTGCCATGGGCAGGGACACCTTCCACCAGCCCAGGTTGCTCCAAGCTCTGTCCAGCCTTGGATACTCCCAGGGATGGGGCAGCCACAGCTCCTCTGGATGGGTTTTTGTAGAATTTGCAGTGCCCAGCCCTGATTTTGCCCCAGCACAGGCAGTGCTGGTGCTCAGAGGGAGCTGTGCCCGACCCTGCACTGCCCAGCAAAACACATCCTCAGCACCACGACCCACTGGAGTTTGGAGCAGCCCTAATTCCCAGCAGGGACAGCTGGGAGGGAATTAACCACGGGGAAAAAAGCCAAAGCAGGTGGGGCCCGTGGCCCCCCCATCAGCTCCCCACCAGCAGTGATGGTGCAGGGGGGTGATGCCACATCCCTGCCTTTCCACTTCCCCCCTTTCCAAGGGGGCCCAGCTGCAGCACAAAGCGAGAAACATCCCATTTAATTCACTTCTGCCGCTGCCCTCCCCCCCTCCCCGCCGTCCCCAGCCATCTGGGTACCTGTCTGGTAGCTCCCAAATTAAATCAGGCTACCTCTGGAGCTCACAAATAATGACAACGGGCTCTTTAATGAGCCTCCCGCTCTGAATGGCTTCCCAGCATAGCGGCAGGTCCCGGCGTCTGCCTTTGTGCTGCTGCTTTTTTGTTGCCAGCCTGAGAATGGGATTTTGGAGGGAACGGCTGCTGGTGGTGGTGCTGGTGGTGGTGGAGGGGGGGAGTTGAGGGAGCCCTCCCGGGTTTGCACAGCTCCAGCTGGAGCCAGAGCACGGGGAAGGGGCGATGGGGAAGGGGGGAGCCTGTTTTGGGGCCAGGACGCCCGGGTGGGCACAGGGGTGTCGCATCCAGCACCACCTCAGCCGGGGTTTGAAATGCTTCCCTCGCCTGTGCAGGGCCCCCACCATCCCAACAGCACCATCCCTGTTCAACATCACCTGTATCCACCAGGCAAAGCCCCCCAGACCTCCCAGGCAGCCCCTGGTGGTCCCCAGGGGTGCCCTGTGCCACCCCAAACCTCTCCGTGCCCGTCCTGGCTGTGCCCCTGCACAGACACAAAGCCTCCCTGAGAGCCTGGGCGGTCTGGCTGGGACCCCAGCGTCCATTAGGCACCTATTGATATATTTAGAGGAGCTTGTACCACGGAGGCTTTTCAGGCTGACCCTCTGCCTCCCATTCAGGCGGGGGACAATGATGAATGAGCCCCGGAGAATGGAGGCAGCCCAGCTGAGGCTGACGCTCCTGTTCCTCTTGAAAAGGTGGAAAAAGGATCCTGAAGGAGCAAGGAATAATTAAAAAATAAATGAACTGGCTTGGGCAGCGCTGAGAGAAGCCCTGCCTGATTTGCAAGGGCCAGGCATGCTCCACAGCCCCGTGCTGCCCTTTCTATTCAAGGCAGAAGATCCCTTTCGGGATAAAACTCGGGCTGCAGCAGAGAAAATGCGAGGAGCATTAAAAATGTAAAGCTGGAGAATTCTCTTTAGTCAACTGCATAACCCCAGGCCGTGTTTGTCACTGTCACAGTGATGAATTGGGAGCTGTCTGCAATCAGCATGCTCACTTTAATAATGGCACTTTCCCCGAGCCCTAAAAAATGTCTCTCAGAAGCAGCTGGACGGAGTCTGTTCCTCAGCCTGGCGATTCCTGTGTCCCTGGGAAGCAGGAGCAGCTTCAGGAGGGAAGGGCAGGGCAGGGAGAGCCAGGGGAGCAGGCAGGGCCCAGCACAGGGACAGGAAGGTGCTGCCAGGCACCATCAGTGGGCACCAAACCCAGGGGTGGGATGCTCAGGCACCAGGATCTTCCATTCCAGCCGGTTTCCTTCCCCTGCCTCAGCTTTTCTACTTCTGGGAAGCACCGTTGAATTAACTTTTGAGCGACTTGGGGGGGAAAAAAACAACAAGTTTTGCATTTGAAACCCTGAATTTCAAGGCTGCCTTTTGCTGCCGGGCGTGTGTGTGTCGGGTTTTCTCCCTGGGAAATGAGATCATTTGCAATGGAAATTGCTCCTGTATTTTTGCAGGGAGACAAATGGAATGAAATAATTTGTAATGAAACGTAGGAAAGTTCCCGGAAATTTTGTTCCATTTGCCTTTCAGGATGGCTGGTGCAGCCACAGCCACAGCCACGGATGAGACTTTTAGGAGTGGCTGATGATTTAGGGATTACCAGCCTGGCTTTCTAAAATCCACCGTGCAGACACCCTTGGAAGAGTCCCCAGCGACACAGTTGGGACTTGCAAGGACTTTCTTCAAAAGCCTGGAAGTTGTGGGTGATGTGGATGCTCCAGGCATGGGCAGAGCTTTGCCTGGGACTTCTGTCCCTTCCATTTTCAAGCATCCCGAGGTTCAGGTCCTGCATCCCAGAGCCTTTCCCTGTACGGACACAACCCCTTCCCCACACTCCTCCCAGCCACAGGATCCATCCAATTCAGCTATTTGCCAGCCAAGCTTTCAAACTCATTATTTCCTTGGGGTTGCTTTTCATTTTCCCCCCACAAACCTCGGACATCTCACTGCTTACAACCAGTCCTAAGGTAAACCCAACTTCAAAGCAGCTTCTATAATGAGCAGCAGTGCATTAGAAACCCAACAACAGAGAGGCTGAGGCCGGGATAAAACCAACCTGAAAAGAAGCACCATCCCTTTAAGGAGAGATAATGAACGGAGAAGATGTTGCTTGGCATGTTTGCAGAGAATCACTAATTAAAACATCGCTTCTGTAAAGTCTGCTGATCCCATTGATTCTTCCCCCCACACAGTTAATTTGCTGCTAGGAAGGCAAAGTCGCAAGGGTCCTCATTATAAAAATTTCACTGGCTGCAGCTAATGGTTGTAATTAATAGGTGCAATAAATTTCAAATGGGCAGCCGGGGTGTTCATTAGCTGCGGGCTGACTCAGCACCGGTGGCCTCACCAGTTACTAAATAACCCATTTCGAAGCAGACGGGAGGGGGAAGGTGCTCGGTGGCACAACTGGTGCATCCGTAATTCCCCGCCCAGGGCAGAGCTTGAATAAAGAATTCCCGGCAAGCCCCGGATTTGGCTCTTTTTGTCCCGTCGGTGAATTGTCTGTGTAAACCTCCCCCGGGTGGCTGATGGGGGCGTGGGTTTTCCCAAAAGATTGAGTGACCTGGATTTCGTGTGGGATCAGCACTCAGGGAACTGAACCCTCTGATGCAAAAAGGGTGAACACCCAGTGGTAGTGTCACATATCCGGGCACGGCTCAACCCCATGCAGGGCTGGGTCTGCCTGCTCAGGGTGTGGGTTTAATGCCCTGGTCTTTCCCTGGGCATCCTGTGCCAAAGCTGAGCTTTAAAATCCCCCCCAGGCTCCCACAGAGCATCATTCTCCCCGTGGAAGGTCCCAGTGCTGCACCCCCTGGCACCCACCAACCCTCCCGGGCCTGGGTGCTGCCACAGCTTGGATCAAAAACTGCAGCTTTTCGGTTTGTTATCATCTGGCTGTAATTAAAATATCAATTATTGGCACACTTCCCCCCCAGTTGTCTCCCAGGACTGGCACCCACCGGGCTGGGTAACCCAGGAGGAAGGCGGTGCTCTTTCAAACCATCATCAAGGCTGCCCAGAGACAAACCCCATCCCAATCCCTGGGATTTGGGAGCTGGTGCCCCTGTGGCTGCACGTGCCTGAAGCCAAAATCACTCGTGGGGTGTCCAAGGGCTGATACAGCAGCACAGGGGCTCCGTGTCGGGGCATGAGGCTGCGATTCCCCCTCCTTGGACAAGCCTGTACCTCACCCAGCTTTGGGATACGGGAACTCCACACCCAGCGCCGGTGGATGCCTCACTCATTAATGGCAGTTATTATCTGTAATTAACAGCTCGTCCTGCTCTGCACATTCACTCCTGGGAGCTCGGGAAGGACCAGGGAATGCTGGAGGGGTCCAGCAGTGTGTTTTTGGACACAGGGCTGCCCAGCAGTGCCTTTGGGTGGCTCCTCCTGGAGCTGCTTTCTTTAGACCAGCGATGGGATAAATTGGGATTTCGATCGCTGCCTTCTTAAAAAAAGCTTTGTGCCTCAGTTCTAAACGATGCTTTGAGAATCCCAACCTGGTCCACTGTTTTATTTAATGCCATGAATGTTTTATAGCCCAGGGGGGCTCGGCTGTGCCCAGCCCTGGACGTGGGCAGCAATCGCAGAGCTGCGTTAATTGAAAGGTGACTGGAGCTGCTGCTGGGAGGTGGATGCCAGACAGGCTGAGAGCTCACCTGGTGCTGGCAGCATCTCCTCTTCACTCTGGCCCTGTGCCAGGGGTCTCTGCCAATGCCTTCTGCACGGCAGGGCTTTCATGGGAACACTTGTCCCGTGCGCGGCTCCTCAGGTGTCCCTGAGGACGGAGCAGACTGAAAACCGCAGGACAAATCTCTCTGCTAAAGCCCTTGGGCAGTGCCTGGGGGCACTGGGGCTGGCAGAGAAGGGTGAGAGAGATTTGTCACCAAGTCCCCAGCCCTGGCTCCTGACCAGCAGACGGACGTGGCCACTCCGTTTGCTCCCATCCCGGCCGCTCTCTGGGGAGCACAGTGGGCTGTGCTCCCTCTGTTCCTTCCGTGCCTCGTGCCTGCCTTGCTAAAGGAAAAATCAATAGCATGAGAGGCAGTGAGAGCAGGTCTCAGGGGTGGAGGATCTCGCTGGCAGAGTGCAGACAGGCTGCCAATAATCCTGCTCGGAGCTGCTTTTCCCCAACAGCCACCGAAATATTAATAGGGGCTGGTGTTTGTGGCTTCCTCACCCCTGGGAGTGTCCAAGGCCAGGTTGGAGCAACCTGGGCTGGTGGAAGGTGTCCCTGCCCACGGCAGAGGGGTGGAACAAGCTGAGCTTTAAGATCCCTTCCAACCAAACCGTTCTGTGAATGTCTATGATGACAACAGGGACCATCCAGGGACGACTTTGCTCCCCAATGCAGCATTTTGGATGGCAGCAAGACCAGGACTCCCGGATTATTTTTGGTTAATTTGCCCTGCTCTCCCCTCCTTGGCACCCTCACTCCGTGCTCCCTGTCCCGGGGTGGGGGTGGTGGGGCCAAGCCAAGCGTGTCCACCCTGCCCGGTGTGAATGGCTCGGGGCAGGCATTGTCAGGGGTGAATTTTCTGAATGAGCAAATCCTCATTAAAAAATAATTAAAACAGCCTGGTGAGATTGGCTTAATTCCTTTCATTTTGACGGATGGTGTTTAGTTTTGATGATTTATGTGGCACAGTCTTGCCAGCTCTCATGCTTTCATTGTTGGAACTCATGGGATTTCATGATTTTCTTCCTTCCACACCTCCTTGAGTCATGGGATTACAGCTGAATCTCAGCTTTCAGTTTTTTCAATGACTATTATTTTTAAAGATGCATTCCAGGCTGGTGAAATAAACTTGAAAGCCTGACACCTAATGACTCAAAGCTCAGGAAGTAAGAAAAGAAAATAAAAAAAAAAAAGAAGGGAGGAATTGCTCGTTTCCTGCTTGACAAGGTGGTTTGGAATCCCCCAGCGCTGGTCAGGTGGTCGTGGGGGTGGTGGGGGCTGCAGTGGTGGGGTCTGGGGTGATGGGGTTTGTGGCAGTGGGGTCTGTAATAATGGGATCTGCAGAATGGGGTCTGTAATGATGGGGCCTGTGGTGATGGGATCTGCAGGAATGGGGCCTGTCGTGATGGGATCTGCACCCTTCTCTCCCACCCCATGGATCCAGCCCAGCCCTGCCAGGTTTCTATGCTCACAGACATTGCCTTTGCCCGTTTAAAAAGTGCCAGTTTGCCAAGTCCTGCTGTGGAACTAAACCTGTCCTTCCCACGTGCTCCTGGCCACCACGTCCCCTCCGAACATCCCCGTGGCACCGGCCTGGCCGTGACCTCATGGCAGCTGTGGGGACAGACCCTGCCTGCTGCAAGCTGCGTGGCCACAGGCTCTGCTGGCTCTCCAGCCCCCCTGGCAGGGGCACAGCGTGGTGGGAGACGTGTCTGGAGGCGCCAGGACATCCCTCAGCCCCCTCCTCACCCCTCAACGCCAAAGGGCTCCTGCCCTCCCCTGGCAGCCAGGTCTGGGCATTTCCCCTTGGCAGTGCCCTTGAGTCTCTGCCTGGCCCTTTTGTTCTGCAGGGGGGGTGCAGGTGGGGGTGCTTTGAACCGTGTGAGAAAAGCTCCCTGCCAAAGAAAAGCCGCTCTCGCCACCCTCGCAGCCCCGTGGGCCCCCCACCACCCCCGGCCCCCATTGTCTCCCCCCTCTCCCCGCCCCACCCGTCTGGATAAGGCCCTGCAAGGCTTCAATGCCCCCTTTCACTGGTGGTTTGTTACCCAGAGAAATGGGGGTGGTCAGAAAGGGGCTCGGGAGTCCGTGCGCTTGGCGGAGGTGCCTGGAAGGTGGAGTCCCTCCTCTGTGTAGCCCATGGCTTTTCGCCCTACATGAGTTAGGGAAAGCAATCACATAGGAATAAAAAGCCATAGACCACAGCAGAGGGCTTACCCAGGATAAGCCAGCAGTCTTTGGGAGAAGCAAAGGAAAAAGGGAAAGGAGAAGGGGGGTGAAAAAAGGTAACTGAGTTGTCCTCCCTGCCTGTGCCCAGCGGGGAGCACAGCCCGCTCCCTCCCTGCATGGGGACCCCAAAAACAGGGTAGGTTCCCACCCAAAACGCCCCTCAGCACCGTGGCATCACGGGGTGGCTTCTCCTGGGTTACCCACGGGTCAGCAAGGAGAGATCCAAGCCTGGCATGTCCGTCCCCTCAGCAGGGCCCTGACCCCGGGAGGAGGACCCTGTGCCCTGGCTTTGTGCTCCGGATGCTGTAATGAGCTGTGACTGCAGGGACAGCAGCGGGGGTGATGCTTAAAAGGCACCGTGCCACGGCCACAATGAATGGCAGGATGTCCACGGAGCAGCAGTGGAATGGTCTCTTTTCCCTCTCCCAGTGTCCTGGCCACAGCTACACCTCATCTCTGCCAGGACATGCTGTCCCCCAGCACAGCTTTTGGTGCTGCTTTGAGGGATCACAATAAACCTGACAAACCCTGAGTTATAAACCAGACAGTCGATCTGGCTGCAAATGGAGCAGCACAGATTTCCACCTGCAGATCAAGTTTCCCTTTCCAAGGAGGAGCACTGGGATCTGTGGGATAAATCCCTTTTGCAAGCAAGGGGGTGGAAAACCCTTGCCTCGGGGATGTAGCTGTACCCTGCCCTGGAGCTGCTTTGAAAATCTGACCCCTGGGGCCACAGAGGGACTCGTACACAGTCACAGAGTCGCTCAGCAGCAGAAGTGGGAGCCAAAACCCTCCCTGCGGCCCCACTGCCCACACAGCTCACCTGGCTGAGGCCGCAGAGGCAGCGGATGCTCAGCCGAGGTGCATCCAACAGACCCGCCTTTGTCGGCTGAGACAAAGGGCTAAAGAAAGGTCTGGCTGCAAACCCACCTCCCGCTCACCTCCCCCACTGCTGCTTCCCCCGGTGCCTTTTCGGGGGAGTTTCCCGTCTCGTTACCCACAAAAGAGGCATCTCAGGACAAGGTGATGCGTTTCACAGGAGCAGCTGCTCCAGCAGCTCCCCTGAGAGCTGGGCACGGACCTGATCCTGTAGAAAAACCTCTGTACCTCCCCCACACCTGGGGGAGCTCCTTGGGTGGCACCAGAAGTGCCCAGGTTGTCCTGGGAAAGCGCTGGCCTCCCTTTTTTCGCTCCCCCGCGCCAGGACAGCGCTCGTTCAGCAGCAGTGACTGCTAATTGCCAGGAGCTGATGAGGTCAGCTCCGCTGCTGAGGGCAGGAAACTCCCTTTCTTGTTGCCCTCACAAGAATCCTTGGGAAATCCAATGTTCCCAAACCTACGCAGCAAGCAGGATGGGAAGTGGGGAGGATCTTGCCCACTGTGGTTTGTAACAGCAGTGAACACGACTTTGACCCACAAACCAAACTCCTGGAGCACAGGACTGGGGTTTTTTTCCCCCCAAGGTCTTTCCTCTTTTAACTCCCATATATGAATGGTGAGGAAAAAAGGCCACCATGTGTCCCCCACCTGTGGCACAGCCACACTCCCCTCCGGCCCCTCCACAGGACGGTTCCCCCACGAGTATCCCAACATTGCTTGGTCCTGGTGTTCCATCCTTCCTGCAGGTGTTGCCCTGGGAAGATCTGCTGGGAAAACCCCAGGTATGGGGGTACATGCCAGCAGCCCCACATGGGTCTCTGCCCTCTGGGCCCAGCACTGACCCACCCCTTCACCCTGAGGGTGCACTGAGGATCAGCCCCAATTTCACCACACATCGCACATTCCTGGGGTAAATCTCTCCCAGTGGTTCTTTGGGACACGGCCCTGTGGCACCCCAAGACCCTCCCGAGGAGGTGGCACCCAATTCGGTGCCAGGCCACCTTCCCCAGCCCGGGAACAGGAGGCCACGTGCCCGTCCCAGAGCCACCATCCCCACTCCAGACCGCAGGGACCCGAGGACAGCCCGGAGCCTCCGGCCGAGCACGGCTGACCTCACCTTTGGCAGCGCGGCATCCTCTCCGCGGGAAGGGCCCCGTGCCAGCCATCCCCGGGCTTGGGACAGCAGTGCCCGCACCGTCCTGTCCTCCCCTGGTCCCTGCCAGCAAAACCCGGGCACCACAGGGATGCTCGGGAAGCGGGTGCCTGGAGGGGGGGGGTGTCACTCCCACCGCCCTGAGCCCCGGCTGGATGCGGGGGGGTCTCCGATGTGACCCCCCAACCCTCCCCTTGCCGGCTGCTCCCGCTGCCACCCCCAGCACCCCACGTCCCGCCGAGCCCCTCCGCGCAGGCACATACTTGAGATGGTTGTGCACCGAGGGGCCGGGAGCGCAGCGAGAGAGGGAGGGAGGGAAGGAGAAAGGGAGGGAGGGAGGGAGGGAGCGGGGGGTCAGGTATTTCTCCATCCCTGGCTCGGGAGAGCCGGTAACAAAGGCGCTATTGAACTGCAGCCTCTCTGGTCTGTGAAGCAGAAACCTCTTGTATCTACTTCAGTGCCTTTGATCTGACTCCCCCAGTGGGATGGATATTACTCATGTCCTGCTGCTCGGGTACTGCTGCCAGGGCGGGACGGGGGGGACGAGCCCCCGCTCGTCACCCTGCTCTTGGGAAGTGTCCCACCAGCATCAGCCACACAGTGCCCACCTCCACTCCTGTCCTTCCCTGTGCTCCTCTACCTCTCCTCTCCAAACCACAAGCCCTCCCAGACCCCAAACTTTGGGGACACGTCCCGCGCTCGGCCGAGCGTGGAGGCAGGAGGAGCAGCGCTCTGCGCCTCACATTCCTCTTCTGTAATTAAAGCCGGTGCTCTGGGTGGAGGGGGAATTTCCCAAAGGGTTTTACTGGCGTCTGGACAAGGGTCAGACAATGAGAACATTTGACAGGGTGCCCAAATCCGCTGTATCTTGGATACGCTCAAAGCCTCCCTGGTGCTGGTCGTCCCAGGCGCTGCTTTGGGGCGGGTGGGGGCTGTTTGGGCAGGTTGGGAAGGCGGGTGTGACTCTGGGGACTCTCTCATGATGTCCCCATGGCCTTCACCCCACCCAGGCTGCCCCAAAAATGCCAAAGCTCGAGCAGCACGAGCTTGCTCTGAAACCAGGTTCCCAGCGGGATGCCCCAGGAAATCCTGGGTGAAGGCATCAGATGCACCTTAGAGACTCCCAGCACTTAGATCAACGCCTTAAAAAGTGCTTTGCTGCCTCCAGCAGAGGAACTGCCTCACTCCCCGGGGACCCAGGGGCACTCAGGGCTTATCCTGGTTTTTGCCAGCCCTGGGGGACACTGGGATGCTCTGACAACCTGTCTGGAACTGTCCCATCAACCCAGGAGCACTTGAGTGCCTTTGGAAATCTTTCTCTCCTGCCTTTGCAGTTCCTTTGCAGAACCCCCCATGGCTGGCAGGTCCCACAGCACCCAGAGAGGCACATGTGGGAATCTCCTGTGGGGCAGCCAGGCCCCTGGGGTGCCCACGTGGCCGTGTCCAAAGAGAGGGGACCCAAAATCTGAGCACAAGGGGAAGCCTCCCCGGAGCCAAGGGCTCTTGGTGCTGCTTTGCCTTCTCCTGGGGCTCCTTCCCCTCCTTTCCCAGCTCCCCACCCATGTCTCAGGTGTGGGGGGAGCTCAGACACAGGTCCAGGGCTGCTCCATCCCTGAGGTGCAGGGAAACAACAAACCCCAACAAGTGAAATGGAAAGGACGGATGGACAGATGGACAGATGGACAGGCAGATGGACAGATACTCCAGAATGGAGGCTGACCTCGCTGGGAACACCTAAAAGATTTTTTTTCACCTAGATCCATACTATTTGCATCCCAAGAAGGTTGGTTTAGCCTTTGTTTTGGGGGATCACCTGCAGTTGTCCCCCCCCCAGGGCAGAGTGTGCAGACCCCAAATCCTGGTTGATTTTTAAACATTAACTATTAGAACTTGGGGAGCAGTTAAGTCACAGTCGGGCAATGATCCATTTTCAAGCTGTCTTGACAACTGGCTCCAGCACAGCAAGATTACATCTACTAATCACATTTATAAGGCGCCCAGGATCATGAATTGGGGATTCAGAGAATATTTGTCATTGTAACAATGTCATTTCCCAGCCTTTACCTTGTTCTCCAAGTCGTTATGGTTGGACTTTTTGGCTTTATAGAAGCATCTACCAGGGAAAAAGGAGGCTCCAGAGCATTTGTTGTAGTGGTGCTCTGTGCAGCTGAAGGGGCACGTTGTCTGTCACTTGTGCATCCCCATGGATAGGGTGATACTGGGGTTATTTACGGATTTTAATCAGCTTTCTCATCACCTGATTTTCCACTGATAGCTGCTTTAACAACACAGGTATAACCCAAATCTCTCCAGAATGCCCCATAAATCTTCCAGGCTATAAAAAGGGGAGGCCAGGTAAGCTGAGCAAGCCCCAGCCCCGATCCCTCAGCACATCTGTAACGCTCAGGAAAGCAGCACCAATCTGCTTCCCTGCAGCTCCCCAGAGCTGCAGATGAGACCACAGTGTCTCCAGCACCTTTTATCTGGGCATTCCAGGGAGATGTGCTCCATAAATCCCTGTTTTAGCCACAACAGCAGCACAGCAGCACAGGCTGAGCAGGGCCAGTGCTGCAGCATCACAGCCAGAGCCCAGCTCCCTTCTCCAGGATGCACCACAGCCATGGAAAACCCACAGGAAGGGCCCAAACCCTCCTCATTTTGCAGGTGCTCACACAACCACACGCTCCTTCCAAAGCACAGAGTCCAGCAGGATTTGTTTTAAGCAGAGAAAAGGAATCTTTTGGTTTCTGGCTACTTTAGCACTTGGCTTTACTCCCACGCGGATGCTCAGCCACCCCTCTCCAGGAGGGCAGGGGTTGCTCCCTGGCACCCTGGCAGCCCAGGAAAGGTGTTTTCCTCTTCCAGTGGACACTACAGGGCCAGGCTTTCCCTAAGTCATGGGTTTGTGTGTGAAAACTGGGGCTGTGGAGGTGCCCAGGGGGGCAGGGCTGCCCACACACCGGGCTCCCACAGCTCTGGCCTTTCCATGGGTGCCTGAGGTTGCTTTAGTGAGCAGAAATGTTCTCACTGGGACAAGCTGGAGCCAGGAGGAATATTTTGCAAATCCAGTCAGTTTTGTAGCAGTCAGCTTTAGGTACAAAACCAGCTCTGAGAACCTGCAACCTTTCCTTCCCACTTTCCCATCTGGAACAGCGTTGCCACTTCCAGCTCTCCTTCCTTCTTACCAAAATTACTTTTTTTAGGTGCCTGGAAATGTAATGAAAGGTTTTTCTCTGGATGAAACACAACATTCTGCAACCCTAAGTGATTTTGTTTCTCAGCTTGCTGAGCATCCCTGGCTCCTCTGGATTTATTTCAAGGTGGAGGGATGGGAGAGGCAGGGAGGGAAGGGACGAGATAATGACCCAGATCTGTTCCTGCACCCTCACCATCACTTTGCCATGGAGCCCATTAAGAGAGGGCAACCTCAGCTCAGGAATCCAGGTAAGTCACTCTCTAACAAGATCCTCCCGGGCCTTTTAGCACATTCCTGGGCACAGATATTTCAGCTCCTGCAGCCCCAGCTGTAATTAAGTCTGGGATGGGAGTCAGGAGATGCTGCAGGAGCAGGGAGGGGGGAGTTTGTTGGATTTGTTGGATTTGCTGGAGCAGCCACAGGGCTGGTGAGGGATGTCCTGGCTCTGGCAGGGATGGGGGGATCAATGGTCTGGTTCAGGAAGGGATGAGGGGATCGATGGCCTGGCTCTGGCAGGGATTTGGGGACTCCAGCTGAGCTGTCCCACACGCCCCAGGGGCTGTTCCCTGGTGAGAACTTCTCCTCTTGGATCTCCAGCAGCTTGGATTTGGCAGTGGAGAAAGACCATCTGAAAGGTTCAGTGATCAGAAACAACCAGAGCAGAGGGAACAAAGAGATGGAGGAAGGAGAGGGGGAAGGTGAGGGAAGAGCTCTCTGAGGGTACAGGGTGGCTTGTCCAGAGGTAAAAAGGGAAGGCAGGAGGAGCATCACCAGAGTGGCCACCTCAGCTCCCCTGGGGAGACACTTCCTGGGGCTCAAACCTGTCCCAGATGAGTCCAGTGACTTCAGAGACATCACCCTGACCACAGGCTTGGGAGGAAGAAGAGATCAAACCATCTCCCATCACCACCAATCCGAGTCCATAAGTGACGGGTTGTGCTGGGGCCAGGGGCCCTGCTAAGGTGCCCTTTCCACCCCTCACAGAGCAGACCCCAAACCCCCTCTCATGTGGCTTCACCAGCACATGCACAAGCTCAAACAGCCCCAGCCCCAGCTCCCTCCTGGGACAGGAGCAGGGTGGTTGAGCCTCGCACAGTTTTTCATCCCAGGTTTTGGGGGACCCTGTCTGGGTGCTGAGAGGCCAAGCTGGCTCTTGGTTTGGGCTTTGCAGGCTCTCCCCTGGCTGTGGGGAAGATCCTGAGAGCCAAACCTCAGCTGACCCTGGAGCATGGGCCGTCCTGGGCAGCTCAGTGCAACAGGCAGCGGGCAGGGGCACCGTGTGCAGGAGATGTGGGCCTGGAGTAGGACACAGCACATGGATTAGCCCCTGGAGAGGGAGCAGTGGCATCCTAGGGGCAGGCTGTAGAGCTGGAGAGGTGGGGGGTGGGAGCATCACGGATGCAGCCTGGGTGTCAGGCCCCAGGTGAGGCACGACATGAGATCCTTGTGTTCCAGCTGCTCCCGGCCCCGCTGGTCCCTGTTTCCAGCCATTTATCATGTTCTGCTGACAAGTCACTGCAGGCTCGTGCCATGATGTGACATCCATTAGCACGAGGAGAAATTCTGCTGGGGAAAAGTGCCTCTTTTCCACTTTGGAGACGTTTCCTCCACTGCTCTCACGCTGCTGGGCAGGGCACCAGGGTCCCATTACTCCCCCCCCAACAAGGCACAGCCACACCTGGAGGGAAAACCAGCCCCATGGGACCCATAAACACAGTGTGAAGGTGTCCCAAGTCTGTACCTGAGCCTGTTCCCCCAGCCTGGAGCCATCCCAGCCCTGGTCCCACCCAGCCCTGCTGCTGAAGGTCTGCCACCACTCCCTGGGGACGCACAGACACCTGCAAAAACCAGGAGGGGACATCGCTTGGGCCTCTCTGGGCACCCCCAGCCCACTCCTTGGAGAGGGATCTGGAGGCTCTGCCACCTTCCCCTCTCCTCTCTGTCACTGAATCTCCTGGCAGAGGAAAATTCTCCTCCTCCTTACGGGGCTATGGCAGTCCAGACACGTGAGTGCAGCAGGACTGCACACACACAGAGTGCTGAAATCACTGCACGAGCCACTGCGACCCATTTGGGCTCCCCAGCCCCCTCCCCCCCAGCCCTCAGGACCCCCTCACCCTGGTGAGGGTACCCTGGCACTCCTGGAATAACAGCAGGAATCAGACACCAAAACCAAGGCAATTCCTACCTCCAAGTGCTTAATTCTCCTTTCCCCTCGCTGACATCACCGCTCAGGTTAACACATGCACCACTTCCCTTATCTTTCTGTGGGATTACCTCATCGGAGAGGACCCAGAGAGCCTCCCTCTCCATGTGTCCAATGCCAGCACTGCTGCTGGAGCTGCAAGTTTGCAGCCAGGGGAGGGATTGCTGGGGTGCAGCTCCACAGCACACCCAGCTCTGCCCACCACACCGGCAGCTCCTTGCAGGATTCGGGGAGGGTCAGCAAGTCACAGGCTCTACCAAATCTGCTCTTTGCCCTCCAGAAACCCAACTGCACCTCTGCACCAGCCAGAGTTCCTCTTTGCCCGCACACACAGGAGCTGATCCATGGGTTTTATGCCCTCTATAAACAAAGCCAAAGTGTTTGCACACACACACACACACACACACGACACCCCCCAGTCCTGCAACCCCCCTGCTTCACACAGCTGGTACTTGGCTAGGACAAAAAACTTGCTATATATGATAAGTTTTATGTATCTGATATCATATATCATTGCACAAACACATATTCATATCCAGGAACACTCATTCCAGCATTGGAATCCAACAGTTAACGAGCTCACGTGCAATTTAGCAGATAAGAACATTAACATGTGTTGCATGTAACTCTGTCAACATAAGTACACAAAATATACACGAATATACACACACCCCCCCTCACAAACCTTCATGTAAGGATGAATTTTGACAAGTTGGTGACTATTCTCACTTAAAACAAAGAGAATTTAAATTTTCCCAGTTGACCAGCTACATCCAGGAGAACAGAACTACAGCAAGCCAGTGCCACCCGTCAGCTACAACACTGCAAACAGACTGAAATCTGCACATCCACATCCACAAACACCCGCCATCAAGGGATAAAGGGCCCAGATTGCTTTGGGATGCTCCTAGAGAGGCATCCCGGGGGATGCAGTGCAGGTAACACTCCCGGGAGGGGGGGTGCAGGTGCCTGCGGGTGTTCTCCATGTGCTCCTCGCCGATCCCATCCTACGCCGAGCGCTCCCCCTCACGCACAAAACTCCTCCAAGGCAAGACTCCAGACAAAGAAAGAGAAAAAAAAAAAACCGACCCAAACCCCACGAAAAACGGCGTCTTACTTTTTTTCCTCCTTTTTTTTTTTTTTTTTTCTCTCCTTTCCTCCCCCTCCTCCTGTCTCTCCTCCTGCAGCCTCAACCGCGGGACTCCGGCGATTCTTTGGTGGAGATCATGAAAAGCAACTTAAGGAACCGCAGGGCGCTGCTCAGAGCCGAGCGGAGGGAAGGCAGAGAGAGCTCTGCCGGCGGAGAAGAGAAGGAACAAAAGCCCAGCGATGCCGGAGCGGTGCTGAATAGGTGTCTCCCTAATTGTGAGGGGATTGTGTGGCTGCGTGGGGCGGGAGGAGGCGGGTGAAGGGGCGATGATGGGGAGAGGCCTCCCTCCCTCCCACACCGGCTGGGGACGGCCGCCCGCAACCCCAAGCTGAGGTTGTGCATAAATTATCTCTCGCCATCGGAGCCGCGCACTCCTCTGCATCCCTCCCAGCTTCCCATTCCCCGCACGGCGCCCCGCGCATCCCGCTCCCCGGGGCAGCGATCCCGGCTCGCCCCTCTCCCTCTTTCTCCCCTCTTGCTTTGTCTCCCAGCCAAGCAGACACAAAAGAGCCCCTGACCTGGGAGGAGAAATCCCCGTTTCCAGCAAGGCAAAAAAAAAAATAAAAAACCACCAAAACAGAAAAAAACCCACCCGAGGTCTCCGGTGTGCGCTTTCAGCAGGCAGGGGAATTAAAAATAGCTGGTGGAGCTCGAAATCGGAGGCAGCATTCCTTCCCTAATGAGTGTAATTAGCCGCATGGGGATGCGAGCGTGTTTCCCTGGCTGTTCCCTGCATCTTTGCCTGTCTCCGAGCGCCAGCCTGCCTGTGCTCTTCCACAGGCTTTTGGGAAGCGTTTTCCCACTTCCAGGAGCAGCCGGGAGCTGTCCTTGGGAGCTGCTATCGATGTGCACTTCAGCCGCCTTAAGCTCTCCCTCCACCTCTGTCTCAAACCGGAGGGGTTCAGACAGGATTAAATCCCAAACACACATCGAGTCCTCCGGGGCTTGGCAAAGCAAAGACAAGTCGAAGGATTTGGGACTTTTTTTTTTTTTTTTCTTTTTTTTTCCCCCCAGCTCATTGCTCTCCATCCACTTTAGCTCTCCTAAATCCCGAGCTGTCAGTGTAACAACGGGTGATTCAGTGGGGATTTAGCCAGGCTTGGGCGCCAGATCCTCCTCCCGTGGCAGTGCCCGACATGAGCACAGCATTACCTCACCTTCCACCAGACTGCTCTCCCCTGGGGACACAGGAGGTCTCTTGCATGGGACAAGGACCCTCCCTGCTCTCTGCCCTGTGGGCAGCCCCCTAAACGACCCCTTAAATCCAAATTCTAACTGTTAATTTTGGCTGCAGCGATCGAGGTGAGACCTGTGACGGGACGAGTTCGGAGCAGGGTCCATCCCTCACGTCCTTCCCCCTGAACAGGGACGGGGCAAGAGATGAGGGCAACACCCTGGGAGATGTGTTGGGCAGCTCGTTAACTGCTGGGCCTAACGAGCTGCTTGGCTGGGTTGTCCACACGGGCAGTGCTTGGCTGGGGTGATGTGCTGGATCTGGAGCAGGCCAGGAGCAGTCGGGGGGGCTGTGCCACCCCTCAGCATCTGCTCCTCTCTGACATTGTGCTCACTTGGGCTTTTTTTTTTTAATTGTCTTGATGTCCCTCATTTGCATAATCCCCAGAATGCAGCGCAGCAGGACTTTTGCTCTGAGCTAATAAATAGATGACAAAAATAAATGTGTCATGTAAGATTTGCTTCCGTTTCTTGCCTTTGTGAGGGAGCTCCCACCAAGGAATGATGCTTGGGGGGGGTTGATATCCCAGGAACTGTCAGCCTGGCCTGCCACGGGCCACAGCCTTGCCAGATGTTCTGCTGAAGTTTCCTGCTGGGAGCAGGAGGAAAAGGTGCCTGTGGAACACGTGGATGTGCTCCTGGCAGCCTGGACCCTCCAAAGCTCTTCCCCAAAATGACCCCACCACAAAAATGCCACCAAAAGGTTCATTGTTGTGTTCATACTGAGTTTGCACCCAGTGACAGGCAGGTGCTTGGGGTGCCTTATTTTTAAAGTATTTATACTTCAAAATTACAGAGCACTGTGGTTTCCCCTCCTCCCTGATGCCATGACCAGCTCTCCTCTCGTGGTGGAGTTGCACCACTCATAAAATCAGTTCCCTGAGCTGGGAAAAGGAGTAATTGCCCTGCCATGAATATCCAGGTGGACTCTTGAGGCTGAAAAGGTGCCATGGATTTGCTACAGGATTATTTCCCCTTGGTTTTACAAGAATTTATTCATCCCTTTATAGAACTTGGCTGGAACGCCAGAGATCCCACCCTAAAACAGCCTTAACAGGCTCAACTTTTACCACATGGGCTGTGATCATCACCAGGTCTCTGCATCCCTGGAAACCTTTGCTCCACAACTGGGTGTTTTCCCAGGATGGAGCTCGGCTGGAAGTGTGGGAAGTGCTGGGCATTGGGTCAGAGCTGGAATGTCAGTGAAGGACCAGGGTTTGGATCTGAGGGAGGATTCCTGGAGCAGGGACGGTTCCTCTGCAGAGGTGCTGGTAGCTCTGGGGATCACACCTCGTGCATTCCAGAAGTTGGTACTTCTTTTTCTTCCCACAGCCCCGTGATTCCGGAGGATTCTCAGCTCTGATAGAAACACACTGTAGCATTTCCAACTGTGCTGTTTGCCGAGAAAAGCCTGAAAACACGAAACCTAAAGCGTAAAAGCTACGAGGGAAACACAGACCTGAGAATGGGTGAGCTTGATTTTTTTTTTTTCCTTTAACCCCCTGTCCTATTTTAAATCACTTTTATGACTGTCCATAAGTGCCTTGTGCCATGTGAGTGTTTGAGCCTGGTGTTACAGTAGAGAGATGGATTCACCACTGCTGGTCAGGTCAGGTCAGGCTGTGGAAGGAGCTCATCAACCTCACAGGGCTGCACTTGGCACTGAGCAGGTCCAGAGAGGAGGCTCTGGGCTCAGGAACTGGGCTTCCCACGGGGAGATCTCCCCGTGTGTTGGAGGTGGGATGTGTTTGCAGCAAGCAGGGTTGGCAGCTGGGATGCCCAGGGCAGCTGGGATGCCCAGGGCCCCGAGGAGGAGATGCACGTGCAGATGGGCACTGGTGGGGGAAGCGAAGGGGGAACAGGAGACACGGAGCAAAGGCAGAGGAGGAGGGAGAGGGGAGCTGTGCAGTGGGGCTGGATCAGCACCCTGGCTGTGCTGAGCCCCACTGGGAGAGCTTTCCACCACGGGAAAAGGAATTCCATCTGCAACAAACCTTCTCCCAGCTCATCCCAGCAGCAAGGCCTGAACTCCTGATGGTCTGGACCAGGCTCAGCTGCCCTCAAAGCCTGAGCACCAGATCCACGTGGTGGGATGAGACAGTGCAGTGCTGGGACACGGGAAGGCAGAGAACCACAAGGGTGGAAAGCAGAGAAAACCAGCAGGAGCAGTGGAAATGAGCTGAGGTACAGGAGGACTCTGGCACACCCCTCCAGGATGCAGCAAATAATTTTCCCTTTCCCCAAAGCACCAGGGTGAGAGGATGGGATCATCCATCTTCATTAGATCAGCAGAATAGGCTCTGTCAGGTTACACTGGAAAACCAATCAATATTCCCTGTGGCCTCACTGGCCACAGCTCCCACCACTCCAGGAGCAGCCACGGGACATGAGCTTGGGTGCTCAGGCTCTGCTCCCTGGGCAACACCATCCCCAAGGGACTGGGGGGACACAGAGACACCCAATTATTGCCACACACTGTCCACACACCCCTGATCCTTTAAACAAGGTCACACCTTTCCTCATCCAGCTCCCCAGGAGTTTCCCTTTCCCGTTGCCATAAAATCCTGACTCCCAGCCCTGTGTCCTCTGTAGGCAGCAGGACAAACCCCCTGCAACAAAACCCCACAGCAGCACATCGAATCAGGGAGCCAAAATCACCCGGGAAAGATTTATTCTCCCTGTTGCAACCACACAACTCCACTTGGGTTGCAAACACCCAACTCACACACAGAGCTCGGACACGGAGCAAGGCTCTGCCCTCCCCTTCAGGGATCAGCCCTGCCCCTGGTGGGCACCTGGCTGCTCCTGGAGATGGGCTCAGCAGCATTCCTGCTGTCTGATGGTGAGAAGACAGACCCTGAACACCACATGGGTCCTTGGATTTTCTCACCACAGGTGTCTGTGTGACCCCCCGCTCCGCACCTGGGGGTCCTTCACTGGAGGTGACTGCCCAGCATCAGGCAGCCCAACACACCTGGCCTGGCCCCTCTGTGCCCACCCTACAGACCCTTCCTGGGGCAGGAATGGGGGGCTGGAGATCTCCTGTGTGCCCTGGGGAGCTCCACTCCCTCTGTTTCCAAGGCAGCTCTCAGAGCAGTCGCTCCCGCCTCATGCCCGGGCTCCTGCTGCAACAAAAGTCTCTCCCAAGGCAAGACAAGCCCCATCCATCTTGCTCCCAACGCGGCCACACGACTAAAAATAAGCCAATAAAGCAGCAATCACCTTGGAGCAGCAGCAGCAGCAGCTCTATTACAGCAGAGGAGCTGAGGCAGCTGCGCCCCAGCGCCCGGCACGGAGCCAGGACCCCAGGAACCCCCACCTGCCCTGCTCTCCCCCCCTGCCGGGGTGGGATGGGGGTGGGAGCAGCCTGGCAGCACCTGCTGCTGCCCCACAGCCCTGGCTCTGCCTCGCTGGGCTCCTCCTGGCTGCCCCATGGCACCTCTGCCCGTGCTGGGCACAGCTCCGAGCTCCCAGCACCGATTCTGGGTGTGGGGAGCAGGAGAGGGGCTTCGGATGGACACGGGCTGAGAGAGCTGGGGCTGTGCAGCCTGGAGAAGAGAAGGTGGTGTGGAGACCTCACAGCACCTCCCAGGAGCTGGGGAGGGTCTGTTCAGCAGGAGCTGGAGTGGCAGGACAAAGGGGTTCAAACTGACAGAGGGGAAATTTAGGTTAGAGAGAGGGAAGAAATTCTTCCCTGTGAGGGTGGGGAGGCCCTGGCACAGGTTGCCCAGAGAAGCTGTGGCTGCCCCATCCCTGGAAGTGTCCAAGGCCAGGTTGGAGCAACCTGGGCTCCTGGAAGGTGTCTCTGCCCATGGCAGGGGGTGGCACTGGGTGATGTTTAAGGTCCCTTCCAACCCAAACCATTCTATGACTACTGCAGAGTTTGGGTAACCCCCAGCACCCCTTTCTGCAGAGAACTGTAAATAAATCAAACACCTCCACCCCGTGTGTGGATCAGCTCCTTGCACACTGGGTGAAAGAACCCGGATTCGGGACAATACCCCCTCCCTTCCTTTCTGTGAGCCTTTAATGCTCTGTTCGAGTTTTGCTCCTCTCTGCTGTCCCAGCAGCTCTCCCCACCCGGACTGCAGGTCCAGGAACCCAGTTTTGGAGAGGTTTTTGTGTCCCTCTCCCCCGCAGCTGCCGGCCCCGGGGCAGCTCCAGCCCGATGTGATGCTCTGGGTGTTTTGCATCTGTTTCCGCTGCAAACGCTCATTTGTCATGTAGATCTCCTGGCATTTTTTTAAAGGGTAGATTAATTTAGGGGAGCTCTCGGATCCAATTTCCCCCGGCAATGGCTCTATTAGGCTGTGCACAGCAGATACAGGCTCCCGTCCTCCTGCTGCTACTGATGGAATTTGATTCCGCGCTGCCAAATCTGCAGGGCTGCAAACACATTCCCACTCCTGATTAATGTGAGTAATTTCTGCTTGAAAGAAGGTTGAAATGAGCAGCCGAGGGGAAGCGAACGGTGAGGGTTCCCCCCAGTCTCCCCCCCTCCCCCGGCCCTCGCTGCTGTTTGCATTTCCCAGCTCGGGAATGGGCGAGCAGATAAACAGACTCGCTGGCCCCGATTCAGCGCGGCAGAAGGTGCGGGAGGAGAGGGGGGGGGACACCACGGTGGGACCCTGCGGGGATGGGGGGAGGGACGAGCCGGGGGACCCCCAACCCCCGGGCCTGGGAGGGGAAAGGACCCCCCGGCCCCAAAACGCCCCGTC
>VYXB01000437.1:51011-93046 GCA_013397135.1 Pachyramphus minor | reverse complement strand
CGAGCGAGCCAGATTTCCATATTCCCCCTGCTGGAAAATTAAAGTCTGCTCCGAGTTTGCATCCCAAATGTGATTGCTTTCGGATCCCTGCCTTGGAAAGCACGTACCTCTCTCAGCAGCCGGCCCTGCCGGGATCAGTGTCCATGCTGTCTACCTGTCAGCAGGCTCTTCCTTCTGTTCACGCTGAGCATCATATTTGCTTTGAACACCGAGGTAGTTAAAAGCTGCAACTTAAGGACTCGGGGAGGGGGGAGGTGGAGGTGGACGGACTCACTGAGCATGAAAAGCAGCCATTGGCTCTGCCTCCCCGGCTGCTCTGCCACTGGGCTGGGCTGAACATGTGTCATCCTTCCCCTCGGCTCCCCTCGGTTCCCCGGCGCTGTCCTTGGCCGGGAGGGCGGCGGCAGGAGGGGACGGACCCCCCCGGCACGGAGCGCACCTGCCCCGGGCAGATGCGGACGCCGCTCCCGACGCTCCGCTCCCTCCCGGGGCCGCGCGGCATATGGTGCCTGATTTTTAATTTCCTCGTATGGCGACTGGCAGGTTTCTTTAGCGGGCCTTTTGATTAACACCCCCCACCACCGACCCCCCCTCCCCGCGGTGGGTCCTGACGTGCCAACTCGCCGTATGGGCTGAACAAAGGCACTTCCCCATCCCACCGCTCCCGACTTCCTGCTCATTAACGGGGGGAGCTCTTCGCCTGAGCCCCGGCCAGGAGCGAGCAGGGGCCGTGTCCTGCCTTTAAAGATGCCTCCCCCCACCACGCGTTGCGTTCCCGGGAAAAGGAAGGCAGCTATAAGCCTCCTTCCAACCGTGCCTACCTGTTACCTGTGAGCCCCGTGCAGGACTGACCTTGCCAGGTGAAACAGCTGAGTGTGGCAGCGGGAGAATCCAGCTTTTGTGCAGGGCTGCTCTCCCAGGCTCTCTGCAAACACCAGTGGAGTCGCCCAGTTTCACTCAGGTCCTGCTGGGAAAGCTTCCACTGGAAGCAAAACCGCTTTTCCTGCAAAATTTTGAGGTGCTTTATAACAGGAGAGGTTGGTCCAGGCCTGTGTGATTACAGGGAGCCACGCTGTGTCTCTGGGGTACCACCATTTCCAACCACACGTGTTGTGCTTTGCAGGTTTGCTCACTCTCCAGCGTTAATTCCCAATTCCTCCCGGGAATGGCTTTCACTCTGCAGACTGTTCAAGCTGAGGCTGGGTCAGGGATTGTGTGAGCACAAATGGGACACGAGCAGCCTGGTTGTGTCTTCTGAGAGGTTTCTGATGTGTGTGGTGTTGGCTGTGACAGCAGGGATGTCACTTCTGTGCAGAGGCTTCACAGGAGCGGGGATGGGGGGATAAAATGTGATGCTCACAGGAGCAGGGATGTGGTCATGCTGTGTTTGCTGCTGGACAGGCACAGGTGAGCAGAGCATCCCTTCCTGCAGGGGCCTCACAGCCTTGCAAGCTGCAGGTTAATGTGGAGAAAACTGTTTGTAAAAGAGGGGCTACATCCTCTAAAATCCACACTCTGAGCTGGATTTCTGTAGCATGTGCTGAGCTCCACGGAGGGCAGAAAGCAGGGATAGTTAATCCATCCTTGGGGATGTTTCAGCTGCCCTAAATCCCAGTGTTCTCACAAAGGCCCACCTGGTTCCTGTAGCAGCATGTGGGGAAAGAAAGCTCTGCCAGGTTTTTAAGTGTTTCTCCAAAATCCACCTGCCAGCAGGGGCAGGAGGCTGTTTGTGGAGAAATGAGACGTCGCCTGAGAATTGCAAGAGAGGGATCATTTGTCTTAGAAACGTTTAATGTGAAAGTGTAACAGTTGTGGCCCGGGAGAAAACTGCGGGTGTTTCATCCTGATCCTGCACAAAACCCAGCCAAAACAGCTTTAATGGCTTTAAGCTGAAGGAAGGGAGATTTAGATGAGATATTGGGAAGGAATTCATCCCTGTGAGGGTGGGGAGGCCCTGGCACAGGGTGCCCAGAGAAGCTGTGGCTGCCCCATCCCTGGGAGTGTCCAAGGCCAGCTTGGAGCAACCTGGGCTGGTGGAACTATGACAGAGGGTGGCACTGGGTGGTCTCCAAGGTCTCTTCCAACCCAAATTTTTGAGGATTCTGTGATTTTATGAAAACCTCTATGTCCTGGCAGGAGATCTGTGTGAAAGCCAATGGTTTTTCCTGGAGTATTGAAGATCAGGGATCTCCCACAGTGGAGCAGAAGTGCCTTTCCCAGCGTTTCAGGCTGTGCTGGTGGGAGGTGGGACAGAGAACCCCACAGGGCCGTGATCCTGCTCCCTGCAGCATCTCCCAGCCAGGGAAGGCTGCCTGGTGAAGTGACAAGGTGCCTGGTGCACTCCAGGCTGTTCCAGTCCCTCCCCACCCCACCTGCCTGCACAGGCAGGGTTTGGAGGGGACCCAGGAGTGGCGCTGCTGTCCCCTGGCAGAACTGGTTCAGCTGCTCTGGCACCCGGGGCTGAGCTCTGCAGGCACTTGTGTGAGCACACCTGGCCTGGGAGCACTGGGAGCACTGGGTTTGAACAGACCATGAGGTGCTTGAACTCCTCCTCAGCCCTGGGGACAGTCCGTGCTCATCCCACGGGATGCCCCAGTGCCAGTCCCTGGATGTGGCAGCACCCACCAATGGCCAGGGCTGGGCAGAGGGGCAGAGAGGGCAGCACAGCCCGGTTTCTGTGTCTCTCCGGGTTTCAGGGGAGCAGCGCGGCGTTTCCCAGGCAGTCGTTTCTCCAGAGAACCACGAGGTGGAGGCATTTTCCAAAAACTCCTGCGATCACCTCGAGAGCTGGGGACAAACCTGCCTGTGCCTGGAGCAGGGGACACAGGACAGCCAAGGAGCTGAGGGCTGGAGAAAAGAGCCGGGAAGGGATCGAACAGGGACAGGGGGCACAAGAGGAAAAGTCCCTTCTCCAGGAAAAGGCTCCTGCAGTTATCCATGATGTAACTCAGGGAAAAACACCCTGTATCCTGCTCCCCAGAGCAGCAATGCAGGAGCACAGCCTGCACAGGGCCATGCCCTGGGACCCCCAGGCCTGCTGCATGCAGGGGGCTGCCTGGTGTCACCTGTGTCACCTCTGGACCCCAGATCATGTGCCCAAACATCATAAAACCAGAGAACATCCTGGGGTGGAAAGGGCCCACAAGGATCATCAGGTTCAACTCCTGGACACCCCAAAATCCCACCATGTGTCTGAGAGCGTTGTCCAAACCCTCCTGGAGCTCAGGAAGCCTTGGGGCCATGACCAAATCCTGGGGAACCCGTTCAGTGCCCAACCACCCTCTGGGGAAGAACCTCCACCTGAGATCCAGCCTGACCCTCCTCTGGCACAGCTCCAAACAACTGGGCTCCTCTTTTTCCTCCTCTGAACAGAATTCCTGGGCACCTGGATTATGTGCAGCCCCTTTCACAGGAGACCCAACACAGATATCCAGGTGCCTGTCCTGGACAAAGTTCTGCTGCTCACAGCCAGCAAGACCAATCCCAGCTCTGGTCTGTGGGCCTGGCAGGACCTGCCTGTGCCTGCTTGGGAGCACCTGTGCTTCCTGTGGGCTGGGCAGTGCCAGGTGAGAGCCAGGAGCAGGGTTTGCCCCTTGGCACACAGTGAGCCCTCGTTCCTCACGGCCGCCACGGGCTCGGGTGGTGCTGAGTCACGGCTGATCAGCTGTGCCTTATCCACCCCAGGGAGCTCACACTGCTCCAGCCTGCCCAGCTGGGCAGGGATCACTGGCACGCTGCTGGATCCAGGCTCCTGCCAGCCTGGAAGGTGTTTCAGCTCGTGGGAGATACCAACAGGGGCCTTCCCAGCCGCTGTCACGTGGGGTCCGGCACAAAGCAGGATGAGGACAGAGCCCCTGGAAAATCATTCCTTGTGGCCACCAGCCGTGGGGAGGGTGCTCTGCTCTCCTGCAAAACCCCGGTGTCTGTGCTGGAATCGCACATTTCCATGGAATATTTCATAAGGGAGAGGATAAAGGACTTGGCAGAAGCGACACCAAGATTTCCCTCCATCATGGAGGGGTCCCAGGCAGTGCTCTGGGAACACGATCCCACTGACCTTGGATGAGTCCCATCACCTCTCCTCAGTGTGTGACACCTGAGTTGGACGTTTCCTTGTTAGCTGCTGGTGTGGAGGGGCCAAAAATGTTAAAAACCAAGGCAGATAAATGGGGACAGCACTCCTGTGACAGATGACCCCACAGCCAGGAGGTTCTGGGCTTCCAGATGTTGGGGCTGGGGGGTTACAACAGCAGCAGCTTCCAGGCAGGACCCACATTCCTTGGCTGGCTCTGCTCCATGTCCAGCATCCCTGTGTGTGACAGACCCAATGTGCAGGGCCCAGCTCAGTTCACAGCAATGCTTTGACATTTTGCCTTCCCTTGTGTGTGTTTAGGGAGTAAACAGCTATAAATAAGTTGGTTATACCCCAGGGGCTCCTGAGGAGCTCTAAACCCAGCAAGTGAAGGCTGTGTGCTGGGCAACAGAACTGGTATTTTCCTCCTGCTCTCAGTAGTTTTATGGACTTGATTCCTGACTGGAAGCAGCATGAGCACAAGGAGAATCAGCCCCAGCATCTGCAAATGCAGACCTCTTCTGTGGTGCTAATTGATTAAATCTGTGAGACAACAAGAGAGCAGATTTATCCAGAACAGTCCTGCCTTAAACCTGTATTTCAATTTATGGTTTTGTTTGTTTTTTTTCCCTGGAACTGCCTTGCTTAGTCAAAAACAGTGGCATCAGTGGCTGGGCTGCAGGAATGCCAGTGCTGGCAGATGGTGGGGCAGTGCTGGGTGTCTCCAGGGCACAGGGAGGGGAGGGCACAGCTCAGTGCTGGGCTTGCTCTGATCTCTGAACCCTCCCGAGGGCTGTGCTGGCTCTGTGCCCTCGTGGGGTCGCACATGTACCACCCCATCCACCACTTCCAGCCCCTTGCAGCCCCCTCCATCTGCCACAGGACACGTGGAGCCCTTGGAATTCCCGCTCTGAGGCCCCTTGGACGCTGTTGGACCCTGGGGAGGGGTGGTCTCAGCCTGGCCCCAGGGCAGCCCCCGGTGCCAGGGCACCCTGCTCTGGGGCAGAGCACCACGACTGGATGAGCCTCCAGTTTTTCTGAGACTTGGAAAAGCTTCTGGTCGAGTTGTTCGGTGCTCAGGGGTGGAACAGCCTCATGCTTTACCCCAGGGCTAGAAATTACTGCCGAGACAGCATTTCCCTGTGGTTTTAAGCAGAGAGCACCAACAGCCCTGGGAGGAGCCCTTTGGTGCCATCAGCAGCCCTGTGACACTGTGGGTGGGGTGCTGAGCTGAGCAGCCCCTGGCTCCCAGGGATTTCACTGTGTGGGGGCTCAGAAAACTGGACCAGCCAAGGGCAGGATCAGGCTGGGAGCTGTGGAGCTTCCACTGAGCACTCAGGGTCTCTCAGAAGGAATCTTGAGCCTCTTCCAGCCAGGAGAAACCAGCAGGGAAGTTTCTGTGCAGCCTGTCAGGGAGGAGGGGCTCAGACTCTTGGGACAGCAGGTCTGCAGGGTTGAGCAGGAGATGCCATTAGAGTGTTTATTGCCTGGGGAATCACAGCACTAATGAACTAATATAGGTGAATTCAGCAAGGAAGGGGCTTGAGTTGGAAATTCTCCCCAGTCCCTGCCTTGCAGGGAGCTGCCTCCACTGGGCACTGGTGGTTTTCTTCTGGGCAGATGCCTCAGCACCAGAGAAAACACATTCTGGGTACCCTGAAGGGGTGAATCTCCCTGAATCTCCCCTCCCCTGCACAGCCCAGAGTGGGACCTGTGCTATCCCTGGGATGCCAAGGGTTTTTTCCCTGGGATGCAGCCAGTCCCGAGAGGCTTTGCCAGGTCTTACCTCCAGGAATTTCTCTCTGCCCTTTGCTGCTGCCACACGGATGTTTGCTGGCAGGGAAGGAGGGGGCAAGGTCCTCTGTGTGCCCTGCCTGCCCCAGTTCTGTTTGTGCCCGGGGAGAAGCAGCACAGAGCAGCGTTGGGAGTGTTTGCTGGGGAGGGAGAAAACTGGAGCAGTGGTTTATTCCAGTGCAGGTTTCCCTAAAGCCTGCTGGGATGAAAACAGGAGCTGACACCGAGGTGCACAGACCTGCAGGAGCTCACACAGCCCCTCGGGGGCAGCGGGGAAGGGAGAGCCCGTGGTCCCTGCTGTGCCACCAGTGCCTGCTCTCTGACCACACTGTGGTTCACTCCCTGTGCCCATGGTGTTCCTGGCACCCTCCCCCAGCCCCCAGCCCCCAGCTGAGAGCCTTTTGGGGATGTTGTTGCAGCACCCAGCCCCAGCAGCTTCCCCTCTGATCACAGAGCTGTCAGCCCGACTTGCCTCAGAGGGAAGGACTTGCACACAGCGAGCGGCAGCTGTGTATGAGATTCTCCTCTTTCCAGCTAACTCTGCTGCCATCTGCTCCAATTCCCTAATTATAACAGCAGGGGTGGGGGATGTCAGACTGGAGAGGAGGCAGTGTGGGGTGAACATCAGCTCCAGCAGCCCCGACAGACTCGTGTGGGCTGGAGAGGCTCCCAGACACCACGAGCTCGGCTGGCACAGGCACCAGCGTGTGTATGAAGGTGAGACTGCACCCACTCTGCTCCCAGCTAAGCCAAGCATCTTTCTTGGGCATATCCCTGCCATTCCTGCCCCTCTCAGGGTGCTTTTCTCTGTGCCCTCCCCCATGCCTGTGTGCAGCACTGCAGTTTGAGCCCATTCTTGGCTCTTCTTTTTTTGGAAGTGCTCTCACATTTATCATCCCTCTAATGCCCTCTGAAGTTTATGCCTGAATCAATGTTTTGGGAAGCCAGAGCTGGGCTGGATTCCTCATTTGGGCTGAAAATAGCAACCAGACTGTGAGGCAAGCAGCAAATCCTGGCTCACCAGCGTGAGGCTGCCAGAGCCAGCAGTGAGGGAGTCCCTCTTGGTGCCACCCAAGCTGTTCTTGCCGAATATTGCCAACCTGCTGCCATGGCTGCTCCTGTTCCATCCATCCATCCATCCATCCATCCATGTATCCCTGTGGCCAAGGGCTCAGGAAAGCCCTGGCTCTCCAGCCAGACCTCCTGCACTGCTTAGGCCACAGGATTTCACCCTGCTGACAGGGATCTCACTGGTTTGGGCTGGAAAGCCCCGTGTGAGGTTCTGTGCACTGGGTGTTTCTGCACAGCTGGTCCCAGTCCGAGCAGGGACTCCCACTTTCCACCAGCAGGAGAGCACCAGGCACATTGCTGGTGTGTCTGGTGTGCCCTGGCAGGGAGAAGCATCTGCTGGGCTTGCACAGACACATCACCCCACAGAGCTTTAGCCCCAGTGCTCCTTTGTCCTGTGAGGAAGCAGCTTTAGGCCCTGGGTGCACTGACTCACCCCCTTCCTGCAGTGAGGGCTGTTCAGCCTCCAGCTCACCCCGTGAACTGCCTGGAAAGGGGAAGCCTGTCAGTGAGTCAGTGGGAGGGAGATGGATTGTCCTCTGAAAAACAACAACTTATCTCCTCCCTGCACTTGCCTCGAAAGGGTGACAAGGGACAAGGTCCACTCACAGGAGCAAACTCTTTGGGGACAGCATGGGTTCCTTCTGAACTCAGTGCTGGCACCTGGGGGGATTTAACCCCTGTGAAAGAGCTGCTAAACCCAGCTGGAGACCTTCAGGCAGAGCACTTTCTGCAGGTCCTGTGGCTGGGTGACAGTCAGGGCTGTCAGGGTGACGATGTGCCCCATTGCCTTCACACTGAGCAAGGGAGGGGGGAGCACGCACTGAAATGCCAAAAACTCACCTTCCAGGGACACCACAGGCAGGGCAAAGGATGCCTTGGCTCCAGAGCTACTGGATGTGGGAGAAGCTTTGGTGTCTCTCTGGCTGTGCCCACCGGAGCTGGAGCTCTGCTCGCTCGCAGCGGGACCGCCAGGGAAAGACTTTGTGCATGTTTTTCACTTTGTTTTGCAGTTTGGCAGCTCCTGGTTGCTAAGTGCCCGAATCCCTGGCATGGATTGGTGGAGCTGTTGTTATGGTGATGCTCCATGGACAAAATTAGGAGGAGATGCTGCCGGATTCTCGGGTCTGCAATTGGCCTCGTGGTTGCCATGGTCAGCTGTGGCCACCCTGGGGACGGTGACTGTGTGTCCCACAGGACTGAGCTTGGTTTCGGGGTGATTTGGGATCACAGAGAGCAAATTCCCATGTGGGACAAGAGCAGCCTGCAGGTGTCTGGGCTTGGTTTGGAATGTTGGTGGAGATTTGCAGGGAGACCCTGAGGAACCCCCTTGGCTCTGGGACAAGGTTGTGTTACCGAGGATACCTGAACTTGTCTCAGTGTCCCATGCTCCTCAATTCACCTGCCTGTAAAATGGGAATAACAATATTCCCATTTTTGGAGTGACAGGACAAGGGGGAATGGCTTCAAACTCAAAGAGGGAAGGTTTAGATTGGATATGGGGAAGAAATCCTTCCCTGGAGCGGGGGGGAGGCCCTGGCACAGGTTGTCCAGAGAAGCTGTGGCTGCCCCATCCCTGGAAGTGTCCAAGGCCAGGACAAGGCTGTCCAAGCCCAAGGATGGGGCTTGGAGCAACCTGGGCTGGTGGAAGGTGTCCCTGCCCGTGGCAGGGGTTGGCACTGGATGATGTTTAAGGTCCCTTCCACCCCAAACCAGTCTGTGATTTTACGATTCACATTTGCAGAGATGTAACTGGGGGGGTTGTTGTTAAACCAGGGTGACCCACAGCCCCTGCAGCCCTTGTGAGCACCGTGCCCAGCTGGGCTGGGCCACAGCAGCACCCCCTGCCCTCCCAGTGACACCAGGGGGTGAGTTTGGCCTCTCCAGCCCTCGGCAGGAGCAGACCCTGCCGTGCCAGGCTGGGCAGTGGAGCGTGGGGCCCATTTGCCAGTTTTCCTCGACTTAGCAGCCAGCTCTCAGCTCCAGCCCTCTGATTGTTGCTGAAATGCAGCGCTGGGCAATGATTTCCACATGCCTGCCTGTGCACAAGGGAGGACGGGCCAGGGCAGGGGAGGCATTGAACACATTTTCTTTCCATGACTCGGTGCCTATTGAATGTCAGGGCAGTGGGGAAGGGAACTGCTGCCTGGATGCAGCGACTGTAAAATATTCCCTGCAGACCTCCGGGGAGCTGCTCTGCTCAGAGCAGCACACATGCACGTCCATGTGAGTTTAGCAGTGGAGAAAACGTGCCCCTGAGCTGCTGGGGCTCTGGAGGGCTCTGCAGCCCAGACACTGCTCGGTGTGGCAGGGAATGGGGCCGGAGGAGCTGCAGGAGGAAAACAGGTGAAATCCCCCCAGGAGCTGCCCTGGGCTTCCTGGAGAAGTCAAGCACATTCACGTTGCTGCCACTTCTCTGAGGCTTCAGTGGGAGCTGTCAGGTTTAATATACTGTGTGTATTTACTGGGATTGCCAGGACTCTTCTGTGAGGGCACTGGGCTGCAGATTGGAGCTCTGGACCCCTCTCTAGGGAGACAGTGATGCCTGCTGGGTACAGCACTGTTTGGAGGTCTTATCTTTCTTAACTGGTTCTTACTGGGCCTGGTGTGTCAGTGCTTAGTGTGTTTTGACATCTCCCCTCCAGCCTGGACACTGTGCAGGTGAGTTCCTGCCTGTCTGTGTGGGGAGGGGTGGCTGGGGCTGCTCCCCACTTTGGGAACGGGGATTAAATGGGAGGTGAGCCAATTTACAGCAAGAATTAGATGTTCCTACACCCAAAATTAGGTGTTCTTACACCAAAGGGCACTTTGTGTGGCTGTGACAGAGGATGGGCTGCTCTGTTATGCATTTGGAGACCTCTGTCACCTCTGATCAGCCTGAACTGCCTTGGCCTCCTCCTAAGGCAGGTTTGGAGCCCTCCAGCTGTCCCCCCTCCCCAGGCTGCCCTGGGCTGTCTCTCCCCTCTCTCCCAAGGCCAGTTCCCAGCACTGGATGCAGTGTCCCCACTGGGGCCTCACCATGGGAGGGAGAAGTGGAGGATTTAATGTGTCTGGCCCTGAGCCACACAGGGAGCGGGCCTGGGGCAGGCTCAGCTTTACAAGGCAGGCACTGCCTGGGCTCCAGCTTTGTGTCAGTCCCTGCAGCATTCCCATATCCCTGTGCCTGGCCAGGTTAGGACAGGGACAAGGGCTGCACAGTGGGGTCTTTCACTCTGTGTTTGTCCCTGCGATGTGACACCGGGGCTGGGACTGCTCTCCCCATGTCCCCAAGGCTGTGCTGACTCCTCTCCATCTCACAGTCCCTCTCACATCCCTGCAGTGGTGTTTGCTGACAGGGAAGGTTCTGGAGAGGAGCAGCCCCGGGCTGTGATTGAAATGCTGCTCAGGATGCTGCAGCATCCCCCGTGGCTCCTGGCAGTCACTCCCACCTGCATCCCGCTCACAGCTGAGGAACACAGGCACCAATTTCCCCTGGCCTAGGGAAGGAGCCCAGCTCGGGCTGCTGGGTGACTGGGGGTGGCTTTTCAGGGGGGGAAAAAAGGAGAATGAGTGACCTGGTGTGCAGCAGAAACGGGAATACCTCTGCCCAGAGGAAATCCTGGGGTTGTGCCAAGGGCAGGACACAGCCCAGAGCCATCACCCCGGGGTTATGTGCACCACATTCCTGCCTGGATGTGGCACCCACAAAGACAGGAGCATCCAGGTGTGTGCCAGGCCTCTCTGCCTGCTGCAGCCTTGCCTCCTTCTCACCTCCCCCTCCTCTCCCCTCTCCAGCCCGAGGCAGCTGGGCCGAGGTGCTGTTTGCAGGGAGGTGTCAGAGACACCACAGTGAGGAAGCGCAGCCCCCGGGGCTTCAAAAGATGCAATTTATCTCAAAAGAGAGAACAGCTGCGGGATGAAACCCAGCACTCCTCTGGCTGCCCCGGGCAAGGGACACACGAGGAACTGCACAACTATTCCCAGTGTGGAATAACCCGGAGGAGGAGGAAGAGGAGGAGGAAGAGGAGGATGTGCTGAGCGAAGTCTCCCCCAGCATGAGCTGAGGTGATCACAGCCATGGATTTACACAAAGTTTTGCAGTTCTCCAGCCAGAGACATTTTTTTTTCGTGAAACATTTCTAACCACAGACCCGTTTTTTTTATGAAACACTCCCAGCTACAATGAGGCCATTTTCACACCTGATTTCCCCCAGACCTCCATGAGGGTGTGTGATTCTGCTGTGACAACACAAAAGGAAAAAAACAGCCCCAGAACCCAAAGTAATTTTAGAAAAACTCACCAAAAAAACCCAAGCACTCCTGTCTGCCTTTTGCTCGGCCATTGCTCTGGCATGTTTGGAAAATATCCCGAGGCTGTGCCTTGGAAACACACTGCTGGGATTGCAGAGGCATCTCAGGTGGGCGCCAAGTTCAACACCAGCGACCTCAACCCTTCACAGGGCACAGGATAAGGGACACTTTGCTTTGTGCTGTTACCAGTGGAGCCGCCCCAGCCCCATTAACAGCGTAGGGCCTCGTTAGTCCCACATCAGTCTGCCAGGCAGATGTGTTGTGTTCTTTGTCCCACATGCTGGGGAACATCCATCACACCCTGATGCCTCCCCTCCCCTCCAGTCTTTGAACAGGCAGGGATAACAATCCCAGCTGGGTGCTTTCCCTCTCCACATCCTCCTCCAGAGCCATCCCTGTCAGGCTTACAGCAACCCCTGGCATGTTGATTATTGTAATTTATGTTTAGGAGGAATGTTATGCACCAATAAGCAGCTCGTGTGACACAACCACTGAGCTCATGTCTCTGTCCACTAATTGCTTGTAACATTCTTGCCCTTTCTCTTTGAGCTGGTTTCCATGTCCAGCTCCACTCTGGGGCCTTCCTCTCCTGAATTTCCCAGAGCTTTTGCTGGGAATCTCCTCTGGCTTCTGTTTCAAAGTGGACTTGGAGTGCCAGGTGGTCTCAGAGCTGTGGTATGGGGTGTGTGGCAGCAGTTGTTACACTGAGGGCTGCACTGTGCCGGGAATGTGTCACCCCCCAGGGTGACATCTCCTCTTTAAATAGAGGAGACGGGTGAATAGGGAAGTCAGAGGGATTCCAGAGCCTGGCTGCACACTGTGCTGTGGAAAACCTGCCCATTTCTGCAGCCAGCAGCATGAAGGGAGCGTGATGGCCAACTCCCAGGGAGCTGAGTGTGCACCCACATGACCAGGTACTCATTGACCAGGGGTTAGGGGAGGGCAGGCGGCCACACGAGCCAAGAGGCACATCACACCTCTGGCTCTCACCCTCTGCTGCTCCTCCCTGGGCCCTGCAGAGCAGAGGATGCAAATCCTCGGGGTGTAGGTGAGAAAGGAACAGCTCCAGGCAGTGAGAAACGAGCTGCTCGCCCCGTGTCACCCAGGACAGGCTCTTACCCACGCTGCAAAGTCACCAGGTCCCAACTGGGGCAATGTGGCTCAAGTGTGAACTCCCCATCTGTTTCTAGGGGGGGCAGTTCCAGTTCAGGGCCTGCTGGTCCAGCCCTGGGTGCTCAGACAGGGCTCAGCTCATGTGCTCACGAAGGGGGTTGAGTGGTGTTGAAGGTCTGACCCCACTCACAGAGGCTGTGGGACAGGACAAAGTGAACAGACAAAATGGATCCTGGTAAAACACCCCTTTCCTCCTCGGGAACTCAGTTTTATGTTTCTGCCACACCATCTGTGAGCCACTTCCCTGCTCCTCCAAGTGTCTCCCAGCAAGCTCGATGGTTCTAATATAAGAAAGGAGAGTCAGCAAGTCCAACGAGACTCCCACGTTCCAAAAGGAAAAGGGAAAAAGGAGTACTGTCAGGAGCAGAAAGCCTGGATTTGTGTCTCCTGGATGGTCTTGTGGGATCTCAGAGGTCTGGAAATGAGAAGACCCTATATGGTCCCCCAAAAAGGATTTCCCCACAGAGAATCTGTGCCCCATTCCCTCCTCTTCGCCAGCTCCGCTGTGTCCTCTGTGTTCCCACTTTCCATACTCAGTGTAGATGGATTTTGTTCCTTCCCTGCCCAGGTGTCCTGCTGGCATCCCTCAACCTTCCCCTGCCACATTAAACCTCTTGCACATCCCCCAGATTTTGGCACGATACCCTCTAATTACAGCAACTCTGCTGACAGACAGGATGGTCTGTGGAGGGAAGGCGAGGACTAATATAGCTGAGGATATAAGAAATTAATTAGTTTCAGACAGACAATGTTGGCACCTCCAGTCAGCCTGATTTATTTCCATGGCTGCTCTATTTCTGGCAAACCGAGAATGTTTGACTAAATATAAGACAACAAGTAGCTGGAATGGGTGGCGAAGCCGCTGCTAAATACATAACCCCAGCGACAGAGTGGCAGGGGCTGGAATTCCGCTCTGCGGCCGCCCAGGGGATGCAGGTCCCGCTTTCTCGGGCTGCCCCCGCTCAGACACATCTGCCAGGAGCCTCAAGGACGGGTGGGAAGAGCCGCAGGAGGGAACTGCCCTGACCGGGGTGCGAGGCTGCGGTCGGGGTGTGCGTGTCCGTGTGTCCCTGCCCGGGGCAGCGGGGCCGAGCGGGCTCCTTATCCCGGGGCTGCGGCGGGGAGGAGCCAGCGCCGCTCCGAGCTGAGCGCCGGCAGCGCTCCCGCACCGCGCCGGGTCCCGCACCGGCACCGCTCCTGCTCCGGGTCTGAGCCGCCACCGGCACCGCTCCTGCTCCTGTTCCAGGTCTGAGCCACCACCGGCACCGCTCCTGCTCCTGCCCCGGGTCTGAGCCGCCACCGGCACCGCTCCTGCTCCTGCTCCAGGTCTGAGCCGCCACCGGTACCGCTCCAGCCCGATCCTGCTCCGGCACCGCTTCTGATCCGACTCCTGCTCCTGCACCAGCGCCCCTCCAAACCCTCCCCGGCCCCGGCCCCGCTTCTGCTCCCGCCCCGCTCCCGGCCCGTTCCTGGCTCGTTCCCGGCCCGTTCCCGTTCCCGCAGCGCCGCCCCGGCTCTGCCCCGGCCCCGCGGTGCAGGGGCAGGAAGGAGGAAAGGACACGGCAGGAGGGAGAGCGACCTGCTCGGTGAGTCGGGATGGGGGTCCCTGCCCGCCCCGCTGCCTTTGGGACTGTTTGGGGCAGAAAGTGCGAGGGGAGGGAAGAGCTGGAGTTGGAGGTATGGGGAGGGAGGGTTCAGCTCGGTGCTGAGCGCAGCGAGAATTTATACCTGTCTGTGCCCTGCTGCGGGAGATTCCTGCGCGTGTTTTGGTCCTAAACCTGGATTAGGGAGCTCTCTAAGCTCAAAGCTTCCCTGATCATCAATCTTGGCAGACACCCCTGGCGTGGGTCCCGCTGTGAAGGTCCTGGGGGGACCCTTGCAGTGGGAGAGTTCCCGGGGGCTGGGGGGTACTGGCACCCAGGCTCTGGGTGCTGGATCCCCCGGCTCAGACAGGAGCCCTGCCCCCGGCCGGCGTTCCCCTTGCGCTGCATTTTTTTGTGGCTGTCACTATCAGCTGCATCTCTCCAACCCGCCTGTTGCTCTGACAAGTTCCCAGGGATGCGGGGGAACTTGCCCGAGATCGCCTGTCCCCCTCCTCGCTCCTGAGAGCTGCCCTCCCTGCCGTGCCAGCTTTAAAAGCCAGGCTTTAATAGACTGGCTCATCTCTCCGTGAAAACAACCCAGAATGAACGTGTTGGCACAATAGTGGCATTAGCTCTGAAAAGCAGAAGCATCAGGGTCAGGCCTGGGGCTGCTGGCAAAGGGTTTTGTGCTGTGCATCAAGCAGTGTGATGTGATGTGTGTGTTGGGCTTGGAGAAGGTGCCTGAAGGAGAAGAAGGGCTTTGAACAAGCATCAGGCAGAAAGTTAGAGCCTCTGGATAAGATTTGCCTTCAGACAGGACCCTGCAAGGAAACAGGATTAATTTCCTCCTCAGTGGTAATGGGGCGGCACAAAGATCTGCAGATGTGCTTCCCCACAGCTGAAATGTGGGAAATGCAAGCAGAGTCTTGTTTTCCTGCCTCACGAGGCTTTGCCAGGGCATCTGGGTCACCCACCTGGGGAGGGGTCATGAAAACCAGTTCTCATGATCCTGAAAAGATTCTCTGGGTGCAGGCAGCCAGCCATGAGATAACTGGGCAGTCTGTGTCAGCAGGAACACGTCAGTGGGGGCACACTGAGGTCTCAAAGTGCATTTGTAGCCTAGAGCATCCTTTCCTCCCTGGGGAAGATGGGAGGTGACACATCCTAGAGGCCGATGCACAGGAGGAACAGAGGCAGCAGTAGGAGGGCACCTGGTTCACCAGCTGGCACCTCACCCATGAAGCTTCATCTCTGTGTGTAGGTGCGAGGCACCCAGCTCACAGTGCACTGATTTCTAGGTTCTTGTCATGCCAGAAAACTTCTGAGCAAGTTTTGGTGTCCGTTCTCCAGGCAGGACCACTTCTGATGGCAGATCTTGCAGATTTGTTTCCAAGTACTCAGGTTTACTCACCCACGCTGGAAAATATTGGTACCAAGTCCAAATGAGAGCAATTAATGACTGAGTAGTGGAACAACTTCACCAGCAATAGCTGGGAGTTCCCTCTCTCTTATCCTACTTGGATAGAGAGAAAGAAAGAGAGGAAAATTTGTAACTAAACAGGACTCTGAGGATCTGTCCCTGTCCACGGCCTTGCCATGGATTCTGCCTGACCTTGGACACGTCACCACCACATCCCCATGTGTGAGTCCCCCCATCTGTTAACACTTGACCTTGCTTTGTTCTCAGAGGGTTGTTCCCTGAGCTCTGCAGGGCTTTGGGATGCTGGCAGGGATGGGCGTGGAAGCACTAAAATCCTCCTCTCAATGCCACGAAGGCCCCTTTTCACTGAACAAGCTCTTTGTGGGCCCTGAATGGACCCTTCAGACAGGCTTTGCTGCCGAGCCAGTGACAGAGCCAAGTGATGGTGTCACATATTCGGAGGTTACAGGTGACTGAAATGCAGCTGGATGTGCTTGGCTGGTTTTTACTGGCTCCCAAATGAGCTGCTTTAAATCTTTAGTTTATCAGCTTTTATCTGCTGCCTTTCATGTGCATTCATTGCCAGTGCCACTGGCTTGTTTGTCAGGGTACAGCCCTGAGAGAGGGGCTGGAGGGGACAGATTTTGCCTTCTGCTGCTGGCACTGGATCAAGATGAGGTAGATGAAGGCAGCTGCATTTTGCACATGATGAAATAGAGGCAAAATGGCTCAAGGTGTTACAAGGAGCCTGTGGTAGCTCAGGGAGTTGAGTTTTGAGCTCCCAAGTCCATGAGATCCCTCTGTTCTCTCTGTCCCGTGTCCTGTCACCTGGTCAGACAGAAACCTGTGTCTGTACTTTCCATAGGTCCTGTCTGCATTAAAATATCCATGTTGCAGCTTCCACTGAGACTGTCCCTTTGGTCTGGCCTTCTGGAGAGAAATGAATGTTTGGTCAACCCTTGTAAACCCTGAAACATTCCTCTGGCTTCCACACAGACCTGAGGTTTGGGCCAGGAGGTCTGAGAATCTCCAGAAAATCTGGGCTGCGTGTTTGGGAGTCATGTCAAATAACAGCAAGGGTTTCCAAGAGGGTTTATAGTCAGTAGGAGCCTCCCAAATTCTCCTTCTGTGCTCAGGGAAATTGAGGCAAACTTAAAGCAGCTTCTCCAGGCAAGAGAACAGGGGGTCTTGGCTCTGGGGCCAGTTCAGAGCAGATCCCAACCCAGCCTGGAGTGAGTTCTGCTGGGTGTAACTTGTGTACTGACACCCAGAGAGGTCAGCTCTGCTCTCTGCCATGGTCTTGTTTTGCTTCTTTACAGGTAGAAAGCCAATCAAAGGTCTCTATTTAAGAAAGGCCCTTTCCTTGCTTTCAGCACACTCCATCCATGCAGAGGTTTGACCTGCTGGGTTTGCTTTCCTCTAAATTCATTTGTTCCTGCTGTTTGCAAAGGGAAAACTGAGAGCAGAAAGCAACCTGTTGATTAATGTAGATGCAAAAGCCCAGATTACAATCTGGTGAACAATTAACTTCCCGGAGTGGATCTGTAATCAGCCGGAGCATCTTTTGCTCTCTCTTTAGGTTTCTAATCAGGGTTTCCTTTCAGGTAGCATTTTGCCTGCAGCCAGTGCTGCTCATCTGCTGCTTGTTTGCTCAGTAGCTCACAATCTGGGCTGGTGCCTTTGTCTCGGCAGCCTGGCTGGAAAAGAAACTGCTGTGGAATTATTTTCGAGCCACAGAGCAGAGCAGGGTGAGCCCCCGGAGCCGGCTGGGCTCTGTCTGTGCTCCTGCCACCGCTGCCACCTCTCATCCATCTCCTCCTTTCTTTGCCTCCCTCCTTCTCCTCACTCCAGCTGCCGGTCTCTGAATCCAGACCTGTGTTCTCTCTCCTTCTGGGCTCCCTCACTGCCTCAGGGATGAGCTCCAAGCCGCCACAATTAAGGCTGGATTTTTGCAGGCTCTCCACATTCCCGCTGGGATATGCCCACATGTCCCCGGCACAGCGTCCCTGCCCACTGGGCTGATCCCTGCCGAAAATCCAGCCCTTCCTTTTCACACCTGAGCTGCAGCCGGGCTCCTGTGAAAACTCTCTCCCCCTGTGCTGAATGCATAATGCAGCTCCAAGTGCAGGCAGGACCTGTGGGAATGCAGCTCATGGAGAAGGAGGATGCTCCAGGCACTGGGGCACTTGGATCCTGCTGCCAGCAGCAGCTCCTCTGATTTTGTTTGTGGCTTTTCTGTGGCCCCCAACTCCCATCAGGGGCCATCTCTGCCACCCCAGGGTGCTGGGAGGGTGAATAACTCTGCGAGTGTTCACGCTGAGGGATGTTTGAGCTGCAGTTTTCAAGGATTGATGCTCCTTGGCTTTCGGGAGCCAGGGCTCCTGGAGCAGCTCAGGTGGAACATCTCAGAGATCTCAGCTTGGCCTGACCTGTGTTTGCTTCCCTTTTATCTTCCCTCATGAGTTTAAATCAGGCATTTCAGAGCAGGGACAATTCCTCACGAGAGCCTCGATCCCTGGGCCCAGCAGGCACTGCCAGAACAACAATAATGCATTATTTGAGCAGCAAATTTCGGATCCAGAGCTGTCAGTGCCTGGCACCTGTCACCTCTGCCAGCACTGCAGGGACATGGGGATCATCAGAGCTGCTACTGTGATGCAGAGAGGAGGGAGCAAACAGTGGTGTTGGATTTACTACCCTTTCCTTAGTGCCTGGGAAGGGAAGGTTTCTGTGTGCACCTGGAAGGAAAGGCACTGCCAGTGAAGACATTCCAATTAATCCAATTAATTTGTTACACTCCTTTTTTCCCCACTCATTTATTTTGTTACTTACTGATTTGATAATCTGCACCCAAACAATTCACCTTGGCACCACCCCGGAGTTCTGTCCTCATCATTTATCAGAGGGGGAATATTCCTGGTGCTGGAAAATCCCACCACTGGGTCTCCAACCAGAGGTTTAAACTCTCTCTGATGAGCTGCTCTGTATTAAACAGCCCCTCTCTGTTTGGGCTCTGGGGTGACATGAATTATGTTTGCCTTTTGGGCACCCTTTCAGTTTGCTCATGCAGTAACATTTTTATTACTGGAGGCTTCTCCACGACCCCCTTCCCTCTCTTTCTCCCCCCCATCTCTGAACTGCTCAGTTGTTTCCTGTAAAACAACCCAAATTTTCCCAACTTGGGGCTTTGGAGTGGGGCAGGGAATGGATTTGACCAGTTTTGTGGGGTGTTGCTGTCGTTCTGGTGACTTTTAATTGACTTGCTCAATTAAAAGAGGAGAAGCTGTTGAAGCTGTAAACACTGAAACCTCTGAAAAAAATCAAAATGTGCCTTTTTTTGGGGGGAAGCAGAAACATTCCGAGCATTCTGGGTTTTTCCCTGCTATTTCTCTATTTTGATTGAAATAGTTTATTTTTACTGGGTCTGTTTAATTACTCGGTCAGTGGTAATATGCTGGTCACTCAGGGCTTGTGATTCCTGATCCCAGTTGGATTTATCCTCAAACCAACCCCCCTCCCAAGGCATCGCTTTTCCCTCACTCCAGTTCCTCCCAGAAATTCCCACTCTTGAAGCTGCAGCTTTTTTTAGTTGCTAAATCTGACAAGGTTTGTGAACAGGAGCCTCAATTCTGCACTTGGGAACATGCACAGGCACAGAAATTCATCAGTTTGGGGTTGTTTTTTTTCTGTATTCCAGCATGGAATATCACCTGGAGCTGGGATTTGTGCCTTCTATCACTTGAATTGTTTGCTGGAAAACCTTTTAGACTGGCAGCTGATGTGCCAAGCCTGTGCTGGAGCAAATGCTGAGCTGTAGATACCCAGGGATGCAGCCAGGGATCTTCTCTACATCCCAGAAATCAAGGATCCAAGTCCTGACCCAGTAAATCTGTGCTGCAGTGATCTGTGAACAGCAGAGCAAAGGAAACTCTCTCTGATGAGCTGCTCCTGCAGGAGGCAGGATCCAGGGTTTGGGAATAGGATCCAGGGTTTGGGGGTAGATTTCCAGATTTGGAGGTAGGATCCAGGGTTTGGGAATAGGATCCAGGGTTTGGAGACAGGATCCAGGGCCAGATCTCCTGGGCCCTTTTCTGGCTGTGCCACTGACTTGCTGTTTGACCCCGGGTAAGTCCCATCCCATCTCCAGATTTCCTGTTTTCCTGTCCCAGTGGGAGAGGGGATAACAGCCAGATTCCCACCAGGCTGGAGTACAGCAGGTATTAGTGAGCTGCTGGGCCTTCCTTGAAGGAGCAGTGACCACAGAGGGGCCAGGGGCTGTTCCCAAGTTCCTTTGGCCATAATCACCTTTCCAGCATCTGTTCCCGGTGCTCAACCCGGGATAAACAGTGTCAAGTTTTTCAGTGCAAGGTGGAAAACATGGAAAATCTGCGTTCAGCCTGGAGCACCTATGCCTCCTTCTGCCACAAACACTCCTGAAGGCTGGTCAGCTTGTAATTATTAACTAATTACTGCTCAGCAATCACTGTGCCACGGGATACAGGAAGTGTGGGAAGCCAGGAACAGGCAGTGTCTCACAAATCCCAGCCTTCCCTTATCTGTCCTTTTGATTTTTGCCGTGTTGGTGTCTGGCTGCAGCCCTGCCCCACGAGCTAGGAGATGATTCCTGTGGCTGGAATTCTCTGCACACTGTTTGCTCTTCGTGTTTGCAATCAGGGCACTGAAGGCCAGTGTTCATCCCAAGCAGGGAACAGCCACATCCCGGGGCCGTGGCTGTGAGGAGGAGCCCTTTGCAGGTCTGCCAAGGTTCCCCATCCTGCCTGAGGGATCCAGGGGGGAGCATTCCCGACCCACCCCACAGTGCAGGCATTGATCCCAGGTGTTTGCTGGGAATGGCACTGCCCAGAGGAGGTGAATGAGCAGCTGGGACTGAAAGTCTCCCTTTATCCCAGGATTGGGGGTGGACAGGGAGCTGCTCTGCCAGTGGTGCTGTGGGATGCTGGGGCCTTCTGTGTGGGATGCAACAGAGTTGGTCCCCATATCCCAGTGGGATGGGATGGGATGGAGTCAATCCAATGGCCTGCTGGGCTGGGATATGATGGATTCAGTCCCATGGCCTTTTGGGATGGGATGGAGTCAATCCAATGGCCTGCTGGGATGGGATGCAATGGAATTGGTCCCCGTGTGCCACTGGGGTGGCTGTGCTGAGAGTGCTGCCTGTTACTGGGGGGTCCCCAGGGCCTGGGGGGACAGCACAGAGCCTGTGCCACCCCTCACTGCCACCTCAGCCAGAGCAGGGGAAGAACTTGCACTGTGCCCTTGCCCATCAGCTGGAATAATGTATTTTTTGTGGAAGAGCTGGAGTCTGGAATGCTGCCCAGTGCAGAGGAAACTCACTGGAGGCTTGTGTGGTCCAGGCAAGAAACCCCTGAGGGTGCCCTGGGCAGAGCAGCCACGGGGCTTGTTTTTCTGCTGGTTTGGTGTTTGATTCAAGGCTGAAAAGTTCCCTGCTCTGGGTCTGAGGTGGGGGAGGATGAGCTGTCAGGGCCAGCACAAATCCTGTCACCACCCAGAGCTGCAGCTGTGCCTGGAGCCACAGGGACACAGGGATACAGGGACACAGGGATGTGAAGCTGCAGGGGTGGGAGTTGGAGCCCCACAGTCCTGTTTCCTGCCCTTTGGAAGGGTCCCAAAAAGGCTGTGGATGGTCTGGCAGCACTGGGCAGCTCCCCCAGTGCCTGGGGTTCAGGCAGGAATTTGGAAACACCATTTGCAATGTAAATTGGTGTGTGAGGGTGGACAGAGAAACAAGGTTGTGTGCCTGGGGAGTCTGAGGAGGAGGCAGAACCAGTGGTTTTGCTGCTCTTTTTGGTTACAGCCAGAGATTGGTTTGTGCCTCATCCAAATTAAAATGCAGAGAGTGTCTCTGTGTCCCCAGACTGCTCCCTCCGTTAAACAAACCATCACCACACCCCCACACCTCCTTCACAGCCCTCCCTTCCACCATCCTGCTGCTTTAGCAATGACTCCCAAGCCCCTGGGAAAGGGCAGGAGCAGCAGGAGCTTTCCCATCACTGCTGTTGGTGCCCTGTGTCCCTCGGGAGGCAAACCTGGAGGGCACAGAGGTGCCCATCGTGCTGCTGAATCCCTCAGACTCCAGGGCAGCCACACAGGGATGGGAACATCTATTTCCCCAGTGCAGAAGGTGCAGAGAAAAGGTCCACTCGAGTCATTTTAATTCCAGGAAAACACGACATGGTATCCAAGGGAGAAGGAGTACTTTTATAAATTACCACTAGCAGCATGTGTTCTATTTAAGTACTTAATCCCCTTCAATCCCTTCTTATTAACGATTAATTGTGCAACTAATTGCACTATCATAGCATGGCAAGCACACTCAGCTGCAGTGGGTACGACCCACCCCAGCAGTGGGGCAGCAGATAAGGACAGGGTGCAGTGGGGAGAAGGGGGGCACAGCCCAAGTCTCTCTCTCTTTGGGCCTCAGGATTATAATCCTTCCTTATCTCGGGCATTTCCTATGAAGCAACAATTTATCAGCAGCTGAGGCAGGAGAGGAGGATTGAAAACACCCCGGCGGGGTTTGGACAGCCCTGCTCGGTGTCATCCCTTTCCATCCCGCTTTTGTAGCTTGGAGTCTCCTCGACTCCTGTGAAAACCACCAGGAAATAGCTTTGTGTTTTGACTGGAGGGGGGGGACACAAGGCTATATTTGAGTTTATTTCCATTGGTTTGTGCTTCTGATGCCTCACAGAAGCACAGCAGCCGGGGGTCAGCACGTGCTCAGCCCAGCGCCGATCCCTTCCAAGGACTTGTGAGCCCAGCCGTGTGTTTTCCTGGGAGAGATCCCTCTCCCTCGTGCTCTTTCACTCTGTTTATCTCCCCCTGGGCTCTGTTATCTCCCCCACTTTCCAAGGCTTGTGCAGAAACCAATCCTGCTTGTCAAGGACACTGGAGCTGCTGGGGACTCTGCCAGCTCTCAGTGAGGGTTGGGATAGTTTTTAAAGCACAGGGGGGAAGGTGGGTTGGGAGTGAAGTGGAAGAATTATCTTTTTTTTTAAAAAAGAGATAAATTCATTATTTTAAACCCCACCAAACACACTGGCTTTGTCTGCCATCCCCATGACTGACACTGGAGCTTTGAGGACACGGAGCTGGACCTTGGTTTGGCTCGGTGAGCCAGATGTTATTTACAGTTTAACAAGGAACAAGGTTTATCTAAACACTGTGTGCTCACAGAGTTCCCAGATATGCATGAAATGTTGCCCTCCGTGGGGAAGTGAGCAGAGGTTTGCAGGTACTGAGGCATGTTTAATCTGTTTATACATGTTTCACCTGGGATCTCTCTATTCCCTATCAAGCCCTGTCCATGTTTAGTTCAACAGGAAAATATCACAGTTGTGGTGATGCCTGGGTGTGCTGAGGATTTTAGGGAGGGAGGTGTCCCCAGGCAGTGCAAGGATGGCTGAGGATGCCCTGCTGCTCCCTCGGGGACAGTTTCCTGGAAGGCAGCATCTTCCCCAGGTTGGGATCCTGGAAAGCTTTCACATCACAGAGGCTCTCAGGGCTCCTGGGCAATCCACAGCCTGCTTGTGGCACCCCTGTGTCTGAGGAAAATGGTTTGAGGAGAAGGTAGAGCCATCCCTGGAGCTGTTCATGCTGAGGAAAGGGTGTCCCAAAGCCTGGAGTCTCTGCAGCAAGGCTCTTGCCAAGCCTGCTGCCTCCAAACAATGCTCTTACCACCCTGGCATCCCTGGCAGACACCTCTGGGCTCAGGAGGATTTTTTAAATCCCCTGCCTTCCTCCAGCAGCTCAGTGGGACAGAAGTCCCTGCTCACCAGCTGGAGCAAGGACTAGGGCGATCCCTTCCCTCGTGGTGAGGCTCTGGATCTGGGAAGCAGAGCCAGGAAGGGGCACAGAGGTGCCCACCTGCACATCTCACCCTGGCTGGGGCTCTGAGCACCGCTGAGATCATCCCGACCAGGAGGGGTTGGCGTAAGAGATGTTGTTGCAGCTTTGCTTTCCTCCTCCTGGGGGAGAGGGATCCAAAAGCAATTACAGCTCCTGCAGTGCTTTGAAATCCTCTGATTCCTCCAGCCTTGGCTCCTCGTGCTCCCTACCTGTGTGGCTGCTCTTCCCTCACACCTGAGGGGGAATATCCACGTGCACCAAGCGCTCCAAGGGTGGGTGCACAACTGGTTTAAGATTAAATAGCAGATTAGTGCAGTCCTTGGCAGGGAAGGAGACTCTCAGTGTTTGCTCACTACCTTCCCACCATGTGACTATTCCAGAGCTTTAAATAAAACAGATTTGAAACCCTGCTGCAAAGGGCTTTGTGTGCCTAATGCCAAGCAGGGGCACCACTGCTCCAGAGCTTCGTCCTGGGGGAAACCCAGCCCGTAGCTGGTACTGGGAGGTGCTGGAGTGGGGACAAGTAGGTCAGGAACACCATCCCCTTTCATGCTCTCCCTGCTGTTGCAGAAAGATCAGTCCAAGGGCTGTGGGAGGCTGGTTTAGTAGCAGTGTCAGCTCTGAGGAGCTGCTGGATCTCAACTGGGAGCTGGATGAGGAGGAAGCACTAATCCCACATGAAGCTGTTTGTACAACCTCTCCAGCTCCTCCTCCCACTGCCAGGGCTGGGGGGCACAGAAATCCAGGTGGACTGTAGAGGTTTCAGCCTTTTTCTAAGCCCTTTTGTCAGGGCAGAGCAAGGCAGGCTTTTCTGGTCTCCTAGAAAACCCGTGGCAAAGAGCCCGAGCCCTTAATTGCTCCGAGTGCTTGTGGTGCTGCTGCTCTCTATAAATGTTGTGCTTCTGTTTATATTAAAGCTCTTCTCCATTTTTTTTCTGGGGAACTTTGATCCTGTCAAGACCCTTTGGTACCAGGATCCCTCTGGTAGGGCATCCCACAAGGATCTGGCTTGCATTTCTTCCCTCCACCAGCCTTTGGCTGCGTGCTGGTTGCTGTCCCCCTCCACCCCTTCCCTTTCCTTGCCCCAGAGGTGGCTGCATTTCTCAGATTCCACGGGGCTCTGGGGTGTACAGGATGTAATTTCTGTTCCTTTAAATACCCTCCCTGACAGGAATGCTTTCAGGAAGGGGAGCTGGGGCAGCAGGGCTGTGTGATCCCCCTGCTCAGCTGTCCCTGTGGTGCCAGCTGAGCTCTGCTCACTCCCCTGGGCAAAGCCAGCTCCTGGGGCTGCTGCCACGTTCCAGCTGAAGGGATTAATCACCCCCAGGCCTCATTTTGCAGCGATCCCTTCCTTTCAGCCCCGTTCTCACGTGCCAGAAAGGGAGGCTTTGAGTGCAGGATGAAATCATGGGGCACAGAGGAAAATTCCAGCGTTTTCTGTTATAAGACAGAGCAGACAACCCCTCCTGGCTCCTCCTGACCACTGCAGGGAAAGTGAATCCTGGCTTTCCATGTGCTCCTGTCTGCAGTCACAGACAAGCCTGCAGCTCTGGGAGCCCTGTGTGGGCTGGGAGAGAAACGAAAGCTCTAATTAAAAAAAGGGGGGAAAAAAAGGAAAAGAAGAAAACAGCAGTTAGGAAGGCAGCAGACCCTACATAACCCGTGTGTGAGGGTGTTGCATGGATTCATCCAGTGAGATGGAGCTGCAGGTGTGTTGGGAACGTTCCTGGGGGAGAGGCTCAGTGGGACTTGGGGTCTCCTACACTGGGAATCTTCTCCCATAACGTGGATTCTCCTTCCCATGCAGCAATAAGGGAAGGGCAGGTGCTGACAGACTCAGCCACAGGTTAAACACACTCCTGGGAGAGAAAATAAGGGGTTTGATGTTCCTGAGAATGACTCCTTGGCAGCTGGAAGCTTGGCACCTCCTTTGCTGTCTCTGCAGCCACGTGGGAATGCTGAGTGCCAGCTGCTGGGGTGACAGGGCCTGGTTTGTCTTTCTGGGAGTGTCTCTCACTCAGCAGGATCCATCACCACTTTGTTGGATGTCCATGGACCCTCTGTGGGTGGGGCATGGCAGGAGGTGACGCTGGGAGAGGCCAGCACAGGACATCAGGTCCCCTCCAGGGGCTCGTGAGGAGCAGGCAGGTTGGGGCCAACCCTGCTGGGATGCAGCTTGCATTGTGTTAGTTAATTGTCGGTCAATAATCAGTTGAGTGCCATAAAAGCAAGGCCCAGGCTGGTTTTTGCTGGTCTTGTTCCTCCTCACAAGTGACTTGTGTTGGTATCGCTGCGCTGGGAGCTCGGGGTGCCCAGAGCTGTGAAGGACGTGTCCTAAAGGGATGGGAGGTGGAAGTGAGTCATGGAAGAGGGGAGGGAATGGTTAAACATCACACAGCCCTGCAGCAGCACCTCCAGGAGCATCCTCCCAGAGCTGGGAAGTGCTGCTGGCCCAGCAATCCCAGCACAGCTCTTTGCTCCAGGTCTCCTGCTGTTGGATCAGTGCTGCCACAGTGGGACACGAGCCCTGAACTCCCAAGTGACCCTAAATTAAATCTCAGTAACTCAGACAGCTGCTGTAGCAATGCTGAGTATGGAAGGGAGTGCCTGTCCCAGAGGGGAAAAGTCCTGTGGTTCTGCTGAGGCTCATTTCCCACTGCCCTCCTGGAGCAAACCTGCAGTGGTGGGTGGGATGGGATGGGATGGGATGGGATGGGATGGGATGGGATGGGATGGGATGGGATGGGATGGAGCAGGGCATCTGCTGGTCCACAGTGGCTGCGAATCCAGGCTGTTCATCCCCTGGGGATGCTGAATGGACCATGGAAAGAAACACTGACACTGTGAGGGCACAGACAATGTGAGCCCTGAGCTCCCCCAGCACCCCAGGGGTGGCTGGGATGGCCACACTGGACCATTGCAGTCTATTGTTGTTCCAGCTGAACACTGGACACTTTTCTCAGGTTTAGGGGAATAAGTGCTCAGTGTTTGGGGGTTGCTGGAATAATGACTGTCATTTTAATGCCTCCCTCGGAGCTGCCCTGATCTCACCAAGAGCCGGGGAGGGAAGAGCCAAGGGAGAGCTGCTGACTGCACCACACAGGGCTGAGAAAGGCAAAATAGACAAAGGCAGAACAAACAAACCTCCTTTGTGTGCTCCTGTTACTGGGCTCATTGTCAGCACCGGCACAACTGGGAGGGGAAATGTGCATCCAGCAAAGGGCTTTCCTTCCCCTCCCACCCCTGCCTGGAGTATAATCCCAGGTTATAATCCCAGCCCTGGAAGTGTCCAAGGCCAGGCTGGATAAACTTGGAGCAACCTGGGATGCTGGGAACAAGATGAGCTTTAAGGTCCCTTCCAACCCAAACCAGTCTGGGATTCTGTGATTGTATAAAGTCTCCAAATGCTGCACTGGCAGGAAGTTTTCCACAGCATCCACCCTTCCCAGGCCATCCCTGTGTCTGCCTCAGGGATCCATGTGGCTGTGCCTGTGCCAATGTGTCTAAACAACAACTTACCAAGCTGGAATTCTGCAAAGGAGGGATGGGAACACTGCTGGGCTGGACAGGGCATCACATCCCAGGGGAATGCTGCCCAACTGGGAGAGAGGAAGGAAGTGTCCTCATTCTTGATTTACCCCTGGGAAGCTGAGGCATTCCAAGAGGGTCAGAGCCAGAGTGGGAACCAGCCTTAGGGATTTGCCACGGGATCATTTGTCCTCCCAAGCCTCCTCCCAGCTGTGGATGTGCCAGGGGGACAGTGGCCTCCTGGCTGCCACAATCACATTCCTGGTGTGCTGCATCAGTTGTGATCATGGAAGGCAGTAACACAGGAGGAAAAGAAATTGCAGAGTGAGGATGGACTGGCTCCCTGGGGATCCCAAGCTCCCTTTTCAATCATGCCCAGGGCAGAGGCTGCCCAGGGCTGATGGTTTTGCTGTTTGCTACAGGGCTCCTGTAGATTAATAGGAATTGATTGTGCTCCTTTCCCTACAGGATTTCACCTGAGCTGTGGGAGGCAAATGGGGAGGGAGGAGAGCTCTGGTCTTGCTCTCTCCCCTCATCATTCACCTTTTGGGGAGGGGAATTCCTGCAAACTGCTCTTGCTGGTGGGCAGGGACTGTGGCCCATCCCAGCACTGAGCAGGATGTGGCCCCAGCTCCACTCGGGCTGTGCTCTGCAGCTGTGGTGGGGAGGGAGCTGCTCACCCCAGGGAGGGTTTCAGACCTGCAGCTGAGTGGCCAAGGAGATGTTCCTTTGGTGGTCAGGGGCTGATGTCCTTCCCTGCCCCTCCCTCCTTGCCCTGGGAGGATTCCCAGCTGCCACAGAAAATTCAGCATCGTCCCTGGGGTGTGTTTGAGCCCTTTCCCTCTGATTCCCCAGAACAGCCTCCAGTCACTCCCCATTTCCTCCCCCACACTTCCGAGGACCTGAACAGGGCCCTGCAGAGGAAATTCGGAGTGGAGGAGGAATTTGGGTTGTGCTGAGCTCCTGTTTGCACAGGAATGTGCCCCACGGAGGGGCCGAAATCTCTCCCATCGCCTGCTCTCGATGCTTTGGCAGCTCCTGCAGCTTTTCCCTGCTCCTCCTCTGCTCTGGAGCTTGGGAGGGTTTGGGAGGACCTGGAAAGGGTTGCCTGGCACAGGGGGCTGTGCTGGTGAGCTTTGGTTGGCTCTGGCATTGTCTCTGTGCTGTGCCATGTGAGGAGGGGCAGGGATTTGGTGCCTGGGTAGATTGTTTGTTTAGCCCCGTAGCCACACGCAGAGTTCTGTGATAGTTGTGTTTGCTCAGCAAACAGCAGAACTCCCCATTTCTCTGATCCTTGCAGGAGTGAATCAATGCCACCTAATAGCTGGAAGCAGGAGCTGTAGCTGCTGAATAGGACTGTTCATTTTGCCTTGTAAACACAACTTTTAATCTCTCTGGGGATTAAAAATAAAAATAATTAAAAAAAAAAAGGCTTGAAAGAAGCAAACTATTCCCTCCAAGCTTTCCACTCTTTCCACTGGGAAATGGGGGCATGAGGCTGTTAAAAATTGTAAGGAAAGAAATGGAGCCCCTTAGCATTTGTGGAAAGCAATAGAGCAGTTAGTGCTCCACAGCTTTGCTTCCACAGCCCTGCCACGTGCTGGAGGAGAAAGGGGACAGTTTCTCTCACTGGTGATGCCAAAAATACCTGTCCCACGAATTGCAGAGCAGGGAACCAGCAGGTTTTGGTGTACAAAGGGTGATCCATGTGGGCAGTGCCAGCCTGGATACCTGCGGGAACAGTTCACTGAGTGGTCACAGCCCCGAATGCGGCGTTTAAAGGATCCTTGACTTCTTGTCTTGATCCCATGAGGAGCTTTCCTGATGGATTCATCTTTTGAAGCGTTGTTTTAGCCAAGTATTTACTATCTGACTGTATTACAGTAAATGCAGATCACTCACCCTGCTGGCTTTAATCCCCGTTCCTTGGCCACATTCCAACCGGGGTGATTTCATTTTCCTCCCATTGACGCCTGGACTCCTTATTGCCCTTTTAAACTGCTCCTTCCCTTCGTGTCCTGTCGTGTTTGTGCACGTTGGGAACCAGCAGCTCCCTCCATCCCTGGTGCCTCCCAGCTCAGGGGTTCCTGTGGTTCCTGTGGGGCTGGAAGACAAGTGGTGGCATCACTTTGCTGAGCGAGCACCTCTTTCTCTCCCAAAGTCAATAAATGCCTCTGCTTCCTTTAGGACAATGAATGTGGTGGAAAAAGAAACAACAAGAGGAATTCTTCCTTTGAAATCCCTGCTGGGGGAGAGGGCTGGGTGGCTCTGTTCAGCTGGAAAGAGGATTCCTTCTCCCGGGAGGAATTCTGATGGAGAGTGGGTGAAGCCCCTCATACCTCTGGGTGCTGGGGTGTGGGGAGGGGCACCCACTGGGGACCCCACATTCCCTGCCCCAGTGTGACCCTGTGTTACCCCTGCACCCTTCTGGTGTGTACCTTGTGGATGCTTTCCTTCCAGGAACGGAGCAAATCCCAGTTTTAGGGAGAACCTTATGGCCACTGGGGCCAGGGCGAATTCCTCTGGGGAGGGTGAAGGGCTGAGGACAGGAACAGCCCCATAAATTCCAGCTGACAAGTGTTTAATGTGAACTCCATCAACAAATTCCAAGTAGATCCAGGTTCAGCTGGAAGAAACAGCCTCAGCCATGAGGATGAGGAGCATGGAAAGGCCCGGGGCAGCTTGGGAATGGCAGGAGAGGCAGGGAGACATCCCAGTGCTATTTTTACCCCCACCCCAGTTCCTCTCTGAGGAGGTTTATATTTAGCAGCCTGGAGCTGCTGGCATTCCTGTAGGAAGCAAAGTGGGGGAAGGATTGGGATTTGTGGAGCAGAGTTTTTTGCTGGTTTGGAGCTGACATGAAAACGTGAGCACAGGAGCCTCTGTAGCTTTCCTTTGTGCCACTTCAGCGGGATCAGGAGCAAAACCTGGCACTGGTTTTCCAGGTGGGTTTAGTTCCTTGGGTGCCTGAAACACTGGCAGCATTCCCACACACCAGCAGTGCCCTGGTTCAGGCTCACTCAGGCTGCAAGGTGAGGAGTCAGATCGGAACCATGGGCTGGGAAAAAGGTCTCCAAAGCAAGTGTCGAGCTCTGCCTTCCCTTCCAAAGCAACACCACTGCTCAGAGGTGTTATCTGGACCACGAGGAAGGCACCAGCACAGAGAATTTGTTAATGCAGCATCACCAGTGCCACATCTTTATTGTCAAAGCACGTCTCTGTAGTGCTGGGGAAACATGTCAGCGTCTGAACGCTCAAGTGGATGTGTCTGTCATCCTCCTGCCTCACTTCCCAGCTCCAGGCAGCCTCCAGCCTCCCTTCCCACCCCCAGCAAACACCCCAGCCCTGATTCCAGGCAGGGCTGAGCCCTCAGTTTTAAGGTGTTTGCAGCGTTAGAGGTGGGAGATGAGTGGGGGTGGCTGAGGCGTGTTGGTGCCCAGGATTCAGGTGAATCCCAGGGATTTTCAGGGGATTCACCCACTGCAGGGTGCCATGCCTCACCGCAGAGCCTGGCAGGCACCCAAACGGAGTGTTTATATTGCTGAGGGATAATCTTTTAAGCTTTCAGATGCAGGCATGTCAGCCCGAGTGTTCCCGTTGTCCTGGCGACGGGATGCACCGGCTCCCGGATGCTGTGTCTGATCGCATCAGCCTGGAATGTGATCACCGTTTGTTTGTGCTGATAAGCCTTGCAGGGGGCTGGGGGGGAGTGGGGACATCCAGGGAAGAGCAGGGACACCCAGGAGTAGGGGGCTGAGCTGCTGCAGGGATGCGGGGGAAGGTGTGGGATGTGTTGGTGCAGGAAAGAGTCTCTCCGGGTAGTTTTGGTGCCTGTTTGCTACCAGGGGTTGATTTACCCCTTCAGATCCTCCCTGGGGTTGGTGGGGCAGGGCAGCATTGAGGAGTCAAGAGCTGTTAATGGAAAATCCCCTGCCAGGCTGAGGAGAGGGTGGAGAGGATAAAGGATGGTGGAGGAGCATCCCTACATCCATGGGATTGGGGGGAGGGACAGACCCAAACCTCCTCAGGAAGGGACAGAGCTGTGTTGGGATTGAGATGTCCCATCCCTGGAAGTGTCCAAGGCCAGGCTGGATGGGGCTTGGAGCAATCTGAGCCAGTGGGAGATGTCCCTGCCCATGGCAGGGGGATGGAATGAGATGACCCTTAAGGTCACTTCCAACCCAAACCATTCCATGATTCCATGACAGCAGGGAGCTGCCAGGACAGCAGGCTGGGTGCTGGATCTGTTCTGGGCAGGAGGAACAGCACCAGAGTGGTGCTGGAGCCCAAACCCTGCCCAGACAGCACTTCCAGCCTGATCCCATCCATGCTGCTGAGCCTGGGAAGAGCCAAAGCAGGAAAGGAAAGGCAAAGCAGTGTCCAGAGCGAGCTCCCGTGGCTGTTCAGACCCAGCACACTTTGCCATGTGCCCCTGGAGGGTTTTCTTCCTTTAAGGGTTTTATTGCTTTAATCAGATCTCCAGCTTAAGGCGACTCTAATGCCCATCAGGATGAGTCACTGGGGCTCACGAGGCAGCTGAGAGGTCAAAGCATCTCCCTGTGCTGTGACTCTGGGGGATCCCCCCAGCCCAGACTCAGCTTTTTGCTGCTGGCTCAGGGAGTCTTTCTTGCAAGGGCAAAGCAGAGACTGAACTGCCAGGGGAGAGGGGCCTCCTTGGACAGGGAGGAGTGTAGGATTGGGTCTCTTCCATCACTATTTACTCTTTCTTGCCTTCCTTGTATTTCTGCCCTTCTCTTCCCCGTTCCAGGCATTCCCAGAGTTTCCAAGGATGCCATAAGGCACAGCCTGTGTTGGTGGTTGTGACTGAGTGTGCACAGCCCTGTCCTGGGCTCAGAAAAGAAGCCCCCTGCACCTCTTGACAATCTCCAGCTCTTAAGAAATGAGGAACCCAATTCCCCTGGTGGCTCCTGCTCTGCTCTGACACAGCAGTGGTGCCTCAGAGGTGGGGATGTCCCAGGGGACCCCTGCAGGTCCCCAGATGGGGGGAAATTTGGGTTGGGATGCTGCCAGAGCCCCAGAGAGCAGGAGCTGTGGGTCTGAGGGGGGAATCCTGTGTGTTGTCCAGCCCTGTCAGCCTGTTCTCCCTTCCCTGCAGGGCTCTGCCCTCCCTGGCAGCACGAGGTAAAATGAACAAGATGAAAAACTTCAAGAGGAGGTTTTCACTCTCGGTTCCGCGGACAGAGACCATCGAGGAGTCGCTGACGGAGTTCACAGAGCAGTTCAACCAGCTCAACAACCAGAGGAATGAAGGTAAGGAGCCCCCAGGCTCCTGATGTGGGGCTGGGGCTGCTCAGGAGCATCTGGGGTCAGTGCTGCCAGCAGGGATCTCCTCTCCAGCCCCCAGGCCGTTCTCTGGGTGTGTGTGGAAAGTTTCTGCCCCTTTGTCCGTGTTGCTTTCCCCATCCATCCACCAGGATTAATAACAGCTTGTCATTAAATGTGAAGAGAGATTTATACTTGCATAAGGAAAGTCTTATGGGAGGGAAAGGTATTTGCACAAAAATGGGGAGGAATGACACATCTGTGGTTAGGGTTGAGAGTGGGAAAGTGTGGGATCTCCTCCTGCCTGCCCAAAAGTGGGCTGGGAGCCCTCTCCAGGGCTACAGGCTGACACTTCCCCCAGTCCAAGGGGGCTGTTCCCTCTCTTCTGGGCAGCACCTGGAGCTCACTGAACCACCCTGGACCCACAGCCCTCCCCTGGGAGCCCGTTCTGAGGCTCCCAGGGAGGTTTAGGGTTAACAGCTCTCTGAGCTGAACGGGCACATCCCTGTGCAAACAGAGCAGCCCTCGGTGCAGGCTGGGGCAGGCTCTGGGGCCGGGGGGCAGAGGCAGGGAGGGGCAAGGCTGGAGGCACAGAGTGGGAGCAGCTCAGCCCCGTGGCTGTGCTGGGACAGGCAGAGCTGCTGAGGGGACTTTGTGCTCCGGAGTTGGGCTCAGCTCATCCAGGCCTGGATTTGCTGCTGCGGGTGCAAAGCTGAGCCACTCCCGGCCACCCCCTTGTGCCACTGCTGCCTCCTGTGCCCCAGCCCAGCCCCTTCACACTCCACCCAGCTCGGGTTGGAGCTCTGGTGCCCCTCACAGTGGTGTCATTGCCTGGCAGTGGCTCTGCCCCCGCAGGGAGAGCCCGGCTCTGTGCCAGCCAACCTGCTCCAGAGGAGAGCTGCAGTAACCTAATTTAGAGCTGGCTCTCCTCACTCCCACAGCCCCTGAGGCTCCCCCTGCCCATCACACACCCAGGCTGTCCCTCCAGGCCTCCTGCCCTGCTCCCACACACCTCCCCTCACACCCCAGCCCGAAGCAATAAGGCTATAATTAGCCTTGAGCCCTTAATTAGATGTGCAGAAGCTGTGGGGATAAGATGGGGCGAGGCTGAGGAAGTCCTGGGTGCCCAGAGCTGCTCCTGCTGTTGCCCTCCTCGGGGGAGCTGAGCTCTGGGATGTGGGAGCCTGAGCTCCTTGCCTGTGCCCTGCAAACCAGAGAGGTGATTTCCCTGTTATTCTGTTTGGATGAAGAGTCAGTCCTGGGTCTTCCTTTGCCCCTGGATGGCAAACCAGTGCAAGCAGCGTCTGCCAGTCCCTCCCTGGGCTTTTGGGCTTGCTCCTGAGGTAGGCATGAGAGAGTAAGAGCAAAGGCTGAGCAGAGTGAGCCTGGGGCCAGAACTCAGGGTGTTCCCAGCCCATGCTTAGAGGCTGGACCGGTACTGGACTGGGATGTGGTGTAGGAGATCCTCCTGCCTGGACCTGGGAATGCCTCAGGGGCTCAGGATCTGCCAGCACCTCCCTGGGGGTACAACTCCCCCTGTGCATCCCTGAGCTGTCCCAGGGCCAGCCCTGCACTGATCCTCCCCACCTGGATGTGGCACATCCTGAGCCCCTCCCCAGCTTTCCCTCCTTGGTGTCCCCCATTCCCTGGTTGCCCAGTTGCCAGTTTGGACCCCGTCCCTCTCCCACACAGCCCAGGCCATGCCCCCCACCCCAAACCCCTCCCTTCTGTGAGATCCCATGATTAAGTTTCCCGTGGGGATTGTAAACAACCCAGAGGAGTCACCTCCACTGTGCCCTTAATCCCCTCTCCTGGTTGTTTATGGAGGGCCCTGACAGCCACATTTGTCTGATAATGAACCCTCCTGGCTGGGAACTCAGCACCCACATCCCTGTTCCCCCCTCAGGGGAAAGCTGGAGGGGAACAAAGGAGAAGAGGGTTGTTCACCAGGGTTTGTGGGCAGGTTTGGACCTCATGGGAGCTGCCTTGGCCTGGAGAGGGCTCTGGGTTTAGTTCTCTCTGAGGTCTTGGTCGGTTTTGCAGGTGGAGAATCAAAGTGCAGAGAGGGAAAAGAACTTTGCTGTGGGTGTGGGGAGCAGAGCTGAGCCTGCAGCTGTGGCAGCAGCTCCTGTGCTGCTTCTCTTCCCCATGGAACAGCTCCACTGCAGGTTCCACCTTCCCTGTCAGGACCTCTGGGGGTGTCTCTGCCCTCCCCAGGGCTCCAGACCCTCCTGCAAGGATCTTGTCTCTCCTGGTGACAAGGAATGACAGCTCAGGTGCTGTGATCACTGGCTGCAGAGACAAGTGCTGATCACACCTCAGATCAACACATCAGTTTTCCTTTCCTCACCTCCTGTAGCTCCTCAGGGAGTTGCCTGCAGGTTTTGTGTTCCCTCCAGCATCAGAAATCGGGGATAGCATCATTCCCAGGCTGTGGCAGCCTGCACATCCCACCCTGTGCTGGCTGTGAATGTCTGTGCCCATCCCTGGGGAGGAGGGTGATGCAGAGGCCAGACCTCCTCATGAGGTGCTCCAAGAACCCCAGAATCCCAGACTGGTTTGGGTTGGAAAGGACCTTAAAGCTCCTCTCATTCCAACCCCGTGCCATGGGCATGGACACCGGACCAGGCTGCTCAGGAGCATCTGCAGAGCTGCTCTGGCTCATGGAACAGCACAAGGCAGGACCTTCTCCTGGGGACAAACCTGCCTCTGTTGGGTGTGTGGTGAGAAATCCGCAGCTCTCTTCTCTCCATCCCATAATTCTCATGACTTCACTCACTGATAAAACGAGTTAAAAACAGTTGGATTTTTTTTTTCCCCCCAGGCTGGAAAAGCAAACAGCTTTTCCCCTCACAAGGCAATGTCACCTTGGTGGAGCCTGACAGTGCAGCCTCCTTTTTTCCAGAGGTGTCAGGTCTTGGTGTCTCCCATCTGCTTTGACAAGGAGTTGGTGGCATCCAGTGACAGCTCTTACCTGTGCCAAGGCTTTGCCCCAAACCTGCCTGCTCTGTGCTCCCAGCCCACCTCAGGTTCAGTATTTGGGCTGCAAGGGTAATTCCCAATTTGCACCAGCATAGAACAGAGCCAGATGTGACCTTGGGAGCACAAGGCCCCAAAGAGGAGATGAGGAGTGGGCGGGAGGAGGATGAACAATCCAAGGTCTGAGTGCAACAGAGCCTTGAGAGGAGAGTTCACACTTAGCAAAGTAATTAGAAGTCAGGCAAGCAGCAGAGGGTTCTGGCCCCTTTCCTTGGGAGATCAAAGCTTGTTTTGGCAGAGGCTGTGTTTAAATATATTTCTGGAAGGGCGGGAGGCTCGTCAGAGGCAGCCGCCGCGTCTGCGGTCTCACTTTAATTTGCTTTGATATCCCAGGCAGCCTCATTATTTGCAGGGTGCCAGGGCTCCCCCAGATCCATGGGAGATGCTGAGCAGAATCAAGCATGCCCTCACGTTTTCACCCCCACAGCTTCACATCTCCCCCTCTCTGTGAGCACCCAGGAGGGTCCTCTGAGCCTGGGGGGCACCTCCAGCCCTTGGGGAGCATCTCCCTGGGACTGGGAATCTCTGGGTGCTCCTTGGGACAGCTGGGCTGGCACATCCCCCTCCCCACTCTGGCCCCAGGGCAGCCCAAACACCTTTCCCCTTATCCCTGCAAGTCTCCTGTGTGTTTCACCTGCTTTTCCCACCCCCTTTGGATGCACTGGATATATCCAGGCTGTTGATTTACCTCTGACTTTGCATCTGATGTTCATGGAGACGAGGACATCGACACTGATCCACTGGTTCAGAGAGACAGTGCTGCTGGTTTGCACCTTTCAGGACAGGCTGCACCTTTTCCCAAGCTCTAGGCTTTTTTTTTTTTTAACCTATGGGAACCAGCACAAATTCACCCAGAACATCATTTAAAGTGGATTAGTTGGAGTCCATTCCGTCAGATTTTAAATGGCTTTTGGGCTTGGTGTTATTTTTTGGGCAGATAATTTTCTTAGAAAACGAGCAAGTGAAAAAGATTTGATCCAGTTTAATTGATCCACATTTCTTTCATACCTGTGGTTAATTCAGGATGTTTCCTAATTGTTCCTGTACAAGCAAATGGATGGAAAGGGAGAAGGAATGTCTGCAGGGTGTCTGGATGCAGAGGGGACAGAGGGGCACCCCTGGACCCTCCCGGTGTAGTTTGGAGTGTGGCTGCAGAGTTGGGAGAAGGGAGAGAGAGCTGTGTGGCCACGGGGAAGGGGATGGGGTGGTTCTCCCTGCTTTACCCCCCACCTTTTCAGAGGGAGATGCATCCCTCCCATGGAGGGGGGGGTGGTTCTCCTCCATCCCAGCACACCCAGTTTAGTGCTGCCTCCTCCTGAGCAGCCCCTTGGAGACAGAATCCCTGTGAACCAGAGCAATCCACTTTCCTGGGGTCCAGGTGACCTGCATTGAACCCACCAGTGTTTGGCTGTGCCTGGGTCTGTGAGTGCCAGAGTGTTCCTGCCAACCAGCTGCTAATTACAGAGCGAGGAGGTTTAAGTGCAAACCTCAAAGTGGGGACCAGAAGGAGCTCAGCTGCTCATTTTGTTCTGATTTCTCCCTCCTTTCGGGGTTTCTTGGGCTCAGTGAGGCTTCACACCTGGAGTCCCAAGAGGAGAGTTATTTTCCTGAGCTGCTCTGGTTTTCAAGAGAGCTCTTGTCCTTCTCGGGGCTGTGCCTGGCTCAGGGCAGCAGCTTGGGGCAGGAAGGCCTGGAGTGGTTTGTTTTGCAATAAGTGACTCTGCAGCCTTTAATCTCAAACACCTTCCAGGAAATGGTCACATCCTTGGAGGAAAGTGCCCTGCTGCCTTTGGATTTGGTGCTTCCCAGGGCAGATGGGATGTGTGTGTGTGTGTGTGTGAACTCACTGGGGACAGGACTCTCCTTCTGTTTTGCTTCTGTACTGACCCAGCCCAGAGGGATCCAGAGCCACGGACAGGCACCTCTTCCTAAAGTGCAGGTGGTGTTTTGCCTAATGTGGCATTTGGGAGGATAAATCTGGGAAGTTAAGGTGAACACTCACCCCTGCACAACCTCCTGGTGCTGCTGCAGGAAGGTTGAGCACTGGAATGTGATGTGGGAGCTCTGGGTGGCCTGGGGTGTGAAGCAGTTCCCCCCTCTGCATCCCCCTCCCTGTCTGTCAGAGACCCTCGTGGCAGGGGGATGCACAGAGTGCTTTGGGGGTGCTGGAGAGCAGAGCCCTGTGGGTGGTGAGGCACCAGGAGTCTGGAGCAAAAAGCAGGAATTCCCTCTGCCTCCCAGACATAGAGAAGGAAGAAGATATTCCCATGGCCCCAGAGCATCTCTGCGTGTCCCTGCCCTGCTCGCACTCCCTTTTCTCTAAAGTCAGCTCCTTGGCACTTCAGCCACCACTCCAGCAGCTCACTCTGCTGTCTTTTTGTCCTCAGACCTGGCTCAAGGGCACCTGCAGCTGGGACAGCTGGGCAGGGAATTCCGGGCTGACAGCAGCCCCCTGTCCCCGTCGGAGGTGGAAGGACAGTCCCCGGTGGCCGTGAGGTACCGCAGCAACAACCAGCGCCGCTTCTCCATGGAGGCAAGTGCTGCTGCAGGCTGGGGAAGGGGACAGGGGGGACATGGGAACCTCTGGCTGTCACCTCCCTGCTGGCTGGAAGAGCTGGTGTTGGGTTCCTGGGGGCCTGGCAGTGTGAGACACGACCCCTGGTGCACTCAGCATCACTCCCGTGGTACCTGAGCAAGCCCGGGGCACATCTCCGTGAGCACACACACACCCCCCCCCCCCTCCCTTCCCTTTTCCTCTCACTGAGGGTCCCACAGATGCTGCCCCACCACTTCACCCTCTACACCAGCTGTGGTTGGAGTCCTCCCTTCATCACCCACTCCTCTGTCCCTCTCTGCAGGACGTCAGCAAACGTCTCTCCCTGCCCATGGACATCCGCCTGCCCCCCGAGTTCCTGCAGAAGCTGCAGATGGAGAGCCCGGAGTTCCCCAAGCCCCTCAGCAGGATGTCCCGAAGGGCTTCCCTGGTAAGGCTCACTGTGCACCCAGGCTGTGCCAGGGCAGGGGCAGGTTGGACATCAGCAGGAATTTCTTCCTGGAAAGGGTGGTCAGGCACTGGAAGGGGCTGCCCAGGGAGGTGGTGGAGTCCCCACCACCCCTGGAGGTGTCCAAGGATGTGGCCCTCAGCCCCCTGGGCTGGGGGACAAGGTGTGGATCAGTCTTGGGGGTCTTTCCCAAGCCTAAGGACTCAGTGATCCTGAGATCTGCATCCCCTCCCCGTTCACACCTCAGTGCTGCTGTGCAGATCCCCAGGCCTGCACATTCCTTCCCTCACCTGTGCACACACCTGACTGTCCCCTTGGCCTGGCTCCTTCCCAGTGGGAGGAGGTGGGAACCCTCCTGCAGTTTGGCAAGTGCTGGAGCCTCTGCTGGTTGAAATGTAAATGTGGATAAATAATGAATTAGCCCTTGCATTAGTGCTGGCATTTTGGTTTCTTTTGCTGCAGAGCAGCAGCATAAAGTAGGAGCAGAGACTCTGTGCCCTGTGCCCAGCTGAGCAGGGACCTGTCCTGCTGCCCAGGAGTGCCCAGTGCTGGACAGGTACCAGAGCCAGGGCTCAGAAGGCATCTTTGGACCCAGCATGCCTGCTCAGGGGGAGGAGGAGGACAGGAGAGCTTGTATTTACCTGCCTGTGCTGCCTGATCAATAAAACAGACACAGCCAGAGGGTTGTGTCATTAATATTCATGGTCCCCTCCATGAATAAAGAATGTGGCTCCAGGGGTTGTGCAGCACCTCCGGATTGCAGCAGCCACTTGGTTTCCCTGCTCAGGACATGGTTGTTCCCAGGGCACACAGAGGGTTTGGGGAGTCCACGGAGGAAAAATCCCACGGTTCTTGTGGGATTTGCTGGTTCAAATCCAGCCTGAGTGAGCAAGAAAGCAGCTTCCCAGCTTGGCAGAGCTTGGTGGGCTGTCAGTGCCTTCCCTTGGGGCAGAGCTGGGAGGGAGGGGGGCTACAGGAGCACCCCAGACCTGGGGCTGCTGGTCCTGCCTGGGCACAGGGTGGGGGGACCCCCTTCAGTGCCTCCCCAGGGTCCCTTTCCCTGCCCATCCAGCTCCATCTGCCGGTGAGATGGGCATGAGCCCTTGGATCAGGGCTGGGGGGCCCTGGGGTGGGCTGGGATTACCACCAGGGAACTGTAGTTTGGGGGAGAGTGGCACCATTTTGTTAAAGCTTCAGGAGCAATGGTTTGCCCTGTGCCTTGGAGCCCGTTCTGCTGGGAATCATCCCTTTCCCTGGCACACCCACGATCCCAACTCGCTCTGTCCCCATGGAAAATTGCAGTTTCAGGGGGTCTGCTGGGAGTGACACCTGAATCCATGGATTTGCAGGGGTTGTGCTGCTGTCCCTGGGTACATGAGAGCAGGTCCCAGCAGTACATTAAGAGTTACTGTTCCAAGTGGGAAAATGTCCCTTTCACACTTGATTTGAGCAGCACATGGAGCAATGAGCTGTCACAGTAGGGAAGCACTCATGGACAGGCTGGGCACTGGGAGAAGGATCCCACGGGGCTTCTCCCACAGAAAGGGCATTTTCCAAATCACAGCTGCTGTTCCCACTGCTGGGGGTGTGTCAGGGGGGTGGGTGGGAGAAGGGGACGCAGGGGTGGCTGTGGATGCAGGTTCATCCATCCCACTGAAGCAGCCAGTCGGTTGGGAAGGGTTTCTGATGGATTGGCTGCACAACTTCTCCAGGAAATTAATGGACTCCATGTGCTTGGATCAGCTGGCAAACACCTGCCTTGACTGATTTGCCCCAAACTGTCACTGCCCAGTGTCCCTGACCTTATCCCTGGAGGTGGAGCCATCCCTGGATGAGACATACCCACCCCCCAGTGATGTTTTCCTTTCTCTCTTACAGTCAGATATCGGGTTTGGGAAGCTGGAAACCTACGTTAAACTGGACAAACTGGGGGAGGTGAGTATCCTATGAAGTATCCTATTGATTCCCTGTAAGGAATTAAATGAAGTCCAAAGGGCAGCTTGAAAAGCAAAGGGCAGACTTCTTTAATAAATCCCAAAATTCAATAAAGCCAAATTTCTTCAATATCCAGAAACATTTAGACCGAGTCTTCCTGTGGAGTTCAGGCCTGGCCCTGGGCACTTCAAATGGTCCATCCCCCCGATGTTTTGGAGATACCAGGGCTGTGCCAGCCTGGGAAATGGGCTGCAGGGCTTGTTCTCTCTCCCCCTCCCCAGGGCACCTACGCCACGGTCTTCAAGGGCCGCAGCAAACTGACAGAAAACCTCGTGGCGCTGAAGGAAATCCGGCTGGAGCACGAGGAAGGGGCTCCTTGCACGGCCATACGGGAAGGTGAGGGCACGGGGGGCTTTTCCCCCCCTGTCACAGGTAGATTTGGGGTGGGTGGTGCAGTGGGTACCTGTGGTCAGCCCCAGGCCCTGCTGCCCCAACCTGTGCCCCCCAAACCCCTCAGTGTCACTGCTGAAGAACCTGAAACACGCCAACATCGTGACCCTGCACGACATCATCCACACCGAGCGCTCCCTCACCCTCGTCTTCGAGTACCTGGTGGGTCTGGGGGGCTCTCTGGGAACGGGGGGACAGTGTCCTTCCGTGGGTGGGTGATGGGGACCAGGCTGACCTGTGCTTCCCACCGCAGGACAACGACCTCAAGCAGTACCTGGACAACTGTGGGAACCTGATGAGTGTGCACAATGTGAAGGTAACGGGGGTGTGCCCCCTGCCCCTGCCTGTCCCTGCAGGTGGGGAGCTCACCCTGAGGCAGGGGAAGGCTGGAGACCCCTTCTCGCTTCAGTTCAGCCCTGTTACTCCTCTGTGGCCTTTTTCAGCCTGTTCTGATGTTCCACCAGCACTTCTCCCATCACTGCCACCCTAAATAAAATCACTGTGCGTGCAGACCTGACTCCCCCCCACTTCTACATCTCTGTGATGGGCCTGAACCCTTCCCTAGAGCGTGTCCCACCCCAGGCCAGCTTGGAGGAGCCTTTCCTGGCCACGAGTCTGGGATACCTGGAGGCAGGTTCATTTTTAGGGCCCGTGTCCCTGTGCTGAGTGCAAACCCCTTCTTCTCCCTGCAGATCTTCATGTTCCAGCTGCTGCGGGGTCTGGCTTATTGCCACGGGAGGAAGATCCTGCACCGAGACCTCAAACCCCAGAACCTGCTCATCAATGAGAGGGGGGAGCTCAAACTGGCTGATTTTGGTAGGTGAGCCTCTCTCCAGGGATGATGCAGCGTTGGAAGGAGGTGGAGTTCCTTGATGTCCGTCCCTTCCACCCTCAGGACTCGCCAGGGCCAAGTCAGTCCCTACAAAAACATATTCCAACGAGGTGGTCACGCTGTGGTACCGACCCCCCGACGTCCTGCTGGGATCCACGGAATATTCCACCCCCATCGACATGTGGTGAGTCACAGCTCCAAACCTGGAGCTTCCCGGGCTCCCTGGGGTGGGGGATCAGGCATTTCCACCCACATCCCCACAGTGTTGGTGGTGCCAGAGCGTGGGGAGCTCTCCCAGGGCTGTTTTTTTACCCCTGGGGTTCCAGGACTTCAGGGTGTGCTGGGGTGAGTGGTGGATAGAAAGGACAGAGCTCCTGGGAGTCATTTCCCTGCTCCAGGAGAGTCATGCCTGGAAAAGGGATGGGGGCTGAGGGGGGGGGACCCGTGGGGTTTGTCCCTCCCTAATCCCGGGGTGTCTCCCGCGCTCCAGGGGCGTCGGGTGCATCCACTACGAGATGGTCACGGGGCGGCCCATGTTCCCGGGCTCCACGGTGAAGGAGGAGCTGCACCTGATCTTCAGGCTGCTGGGTGAGGGCTGCGCTGTGCCCACATCCCCACGCGAGGGCAGTGGCTGCCCGCGGGAGCAGCGGGAGCCGGGATGGGCTGGGATGGGCTGGGA
>VYXB01000437.1:32390-50987 GCA_013397135.1 Pachyramphus minor | reverse complement strand
TGCTGGCTGCCCCGGGCAGTGCCAGCCATGTCCTCTCTCTCTCTCTCTCTCAGGGACAGGACACCCCCACTCAGGAGGCTTTTCTTTCTGTACCAAATGACCAAGTGACAGATTTCCCTCTGCCCCCCTCCCAGGTACCCCCACAGAAGACACCTGGCCTGGGATCACATCCAACGAGGAGTTCAAGGCTTACAACTTCACCCAGTACCGAGCCCAGCCCTTAATAAATCACGCCCCCAGGTACCTCCTGGAGCAGGGACACCAAACCCATGGTGGGGGGGTTTGTGCTGGGTGGAAAGGGGAGCCTGGGGAGACCAGTTTCATTTTCTCCTTGTGGTGCTGGAGGTTGCAGTGCCTCTTGTCCCTGGGTGCAATTCTTTGACTGTCTCCTGGTTTTATTCCCTCTTTCTCTCAGGCTGGACTCTGAAGGCATTGACCTGCTGACAAACCTCCTGCTGGTGAGTGGCAGAGCAGCCCAGCTGGGTGCCAAAGGGATTTGCTCCAGGGAAGGTGCTCTGGCTGCCCCCACACTGGCACTGGAGAGGAGCTGTGGCTGCAGGATCAGCCATGGCCCTACAGCTGTCCCAAAGCACCTCCCACTAAGGATGCTGAACCCTTTACCCTGTGTCCTCTCCCACACAACGCTGATGATGTGACCAGTGCATTCCTGTGCTCCCACAGCCTGTGCTGTGCCCTGTGCTGCTGCAAATGGCACTGGGAACTGCCTGCACCCCTCCACGCTGGGTTTGTCACCCAGCACGTGGCACTGCTGGGGCTCCCAGACGGGCAGAGGTGCCCAGATGTGCACACACGTGGCCTCTGTGCCCGTGCAGACTGTGGGTAACGTCCTGTCTCTGGGGCTTGGTTGCAGTACAGAGCCAAGGGCCGGATCTCAGCAGAGGCAGCCCTGCAGCACCCCTACTTCAAGAGCCTGGGAGACAGGGTGCACCTCCTGCCTGACAGTAAGTGCTGCCTGTGCCCTCGGGGGCAGCGGGGAGGGGTGCTGGGCTGCCCCAGGGGGTGGTTGGCAGCTGGGTCTCTTCTTGTCTTTGCTCACTCAGAGGGAGCTGTGAGAGCAAGAAATAATTTAGGTAGCATGGGTAGGAGAGAGAGAGAAGAGCTCTGATGAGGTGCCACACGTCAGGGCTGCCCCCCTGGCTCCGGGTTTGTGCATCAGCTGGACTGACCCCTCTCTCTGCCCCCTCTGTCTAGATGCTTCCATCTTCTCCCTGAAGGAGATCCAGCTTCAAAAGGACCCTGGATACCGAGGCTCAGCCTTCCAGCAGTCAGGTAGGACTGGGGAAGTGCCCTCTGGCCTCTCCCAAGTGGTGCCATGGATCACACTGGCACTGGGATTACTCCCAGTGGGTCCCACGTAGGAAAAAGCCAAACCTGCTCCCTGTTACCTGTTTTAGTCCCCAAATTACCCCTGGGGCTTCCTTCCTTGTCACCTACCACGGTACAAAAGTCACTTTTAGGTGTCCTGAGGCACAGCTCCCTCCTCCATGGATGCCGTGGGCTCGGGATCTCCCAGCCCAGAGCACCTCAGGGCTCAGCTGCTCTGCAGAGTCACTGTCTGACCTCCCTGACCCATCCCTCTCTCTCTTTCTCTCTCTTCCTCAGCCCGAGGGAAGAACAGGAGGCAGAGTATATTTTAAACCTGGATCTCATGTTCCCCTTGTCACCATGGAGATCGAAGCACTGAGAAAGGAGACAGCAACGAGCTCCCACCCGACCCCCTGCAGGATTCCCAGACTGGGGCAGGACAATGCTGAAGTGCCCTTGGCCTCAGGGTGTCCCTGTCTGTCCCCAAACCCCTGGAGCTGCTGTTGATGGACCTGTGGCCTTTTTCCCCCTCTTGTTCTCATGTTGTCCCCATCAGACATGAGCTGCCACCCCCCGCCCCGGGCAGGTGCTCCGGTGGGGACCTGCAGGACCATGAGCTTGTGCAAGTGCACCCTGGGGGTGAGCTGGGCACGGGGAGGTTCTGTGAAGCACAGGGTTTGGTGTCTCCAAAGCTGTGGTGTTTGGCCCAGGCAGGCACCTCTGAACATGTACCTTTGCTCAGACAACCTGCTCTGCACCCCCAGTTTCTTGGGGCTTGTTGTGGGGGACACTTGGCAGCCGCGTCACGAGTTGTCAGCCTGACCCTGCCTGGCACTGAGGAGCTGCCCCTGGAGCACAGAAACCAGGGCAGCCCTCCCTTGTTGCCCTTGCTTCTTGTCCTGCAGAGCCCCTTTTTTTCCCCCTCTCCCCATCTTTGGTCCCTGAACCCTGACAAGGACGGGGCAGCTGGAAGGGGAGGGGGAGAGGAGGGGCCAGTTGAGCTCTGGGCTCTGTGCCCTCCAACCCCCCGAGCCTTCCTCATCCCCCACAACCCTCTGTGACCCCACAAGGGGCAGGATGGGGGGCCCAGACAGTGTCTCAGGACCCATCTCCCCCCATCCCATCCCTGAGCCCCCACACCACAAGGCAGAGCCCGAGTCCCTCGCTGCACACACCCACCTCATGCATTTCTCCCCGGAGGGAGGGGGAGAGGTGCCAAACCTCCCACAGCTCAGCTGTGGGCACCAGAAATAGGCCTGGAGAGAAGCAAACCATCCCTGGAGCCTCCCTGCCTGCCCTCTGGGTGGGGATTGTCCCAGCCCCTGCTCGGATGGGTTTGGGGACAGAGGTGTGAGGTGTGAGTGTGCTCTGCAGGCTGGAGGCTGCCCTGGCTGTGATTTCCCCTCCATACACTTCAGGAATGTGCCAAATCCATCCTGAGTGAAGGGGCCCTGCTGCATCTCTCCCCCACAGCCTGCAAGCAGCCTGGAATGTCTGCAAGTGTGTGAGCATGGCAAGAAGTCTCTCTACTGTGCATTATTCCTATCATTTCCTTGGACAACTGGTCCCCTCACCCACTGGTCCTGCAGCCCGGGGGTGTGACCAGGACACTCTGGACGTGGCCAGTGCTGTGAGTGTCACCTGGGACTGGCCTGGCAGGACATGCTGGGGCATTGGGGTGCACTGCTCAGGGGATGGAGCTCTCTGTGCTGCTGTTCCCCCTCCCCAGAGCAGGGAGTGAGGGCTGGCTTCTGCTTTGCTGTGCGTCATTTCCTCTGTGATCCTTGGAAAACACACGGCAGGAGGAGAAATGTGGGGACTCCAGAGGTCCCCAGAGCCTCTGGGATGACTCCTCCCCATGTTGGATTGCTCCCTGTGAGCTTCCCCAGCCCAGCAAAGCTGTTGACTGGGGGCTGTCCTAGACAAGCATCCAGACGTCTGCATTGTTTGAGGTTTGCCCATCCCTGCTCTGTTCCCTCTCGCTGTGTCCAGCTTCCAGCAGGCTGAATAGCTCATTAATTGTTTCCATTTGATAGGGAAGAGCACGAGCAGCCCCAGTGACGCATTTCAGCCCCTGACTCCTATGCCCACTCCCGGCTCCTGCTGCTGCTCCCACCGAGGGAGGGGTTGGCTGCAGCCAGTCTGGACTCTCACTCTGCCCTCTTTCCTTCCACAGAGGAATTTCCTTGGCCTGGCAGAGATTTGTGGGGCAGACTTGCACTTCCAAGGGGCTCCCACCAGGAATTAGCAGCTCAGCAGGCAGGACAGCTCAGCACCCACAGGTCCCTGGGGGGAGGAGTGCCAGTGTGCCCAGGGGAACAGAGCAGGGAAAGCAGGAATGCCCTTCAGCCACCCTTGGGAAACCCAGTCAGGACATGTGTGACCAGTCCTTGTGCAGTTTCCTTGCTTGGTGTTGCCATCCCCATAACCTTCCCGGGGCACTGGATGCCCAGCTGAGCCATCCCACATTCCCACTGGGAGAAAGAACACACCAGGTCCGTGTGGTCTCAGCTCTCCCTCCATAGGACAGATGTTCCTGCTGAAGGTCAAAGTCACCTACAGAAACCTCTGGGGGAAAATTCTCAGCGATGATCACGTAGCCAGGAGGCATTCCCGGGATCAGAGGGAAAAGACAAAGGGCCTGATGGCTCCTGTTTATTCTTTTGTAGCCTTTGCCTTTCCTACAACTCCTCCCTAGAGGAGACACTATTATTTATTAGCCCTGAGTGCTACGAACAGCCCCAGTTCGAGATAACCCCTTTTGTTCCACTCATTTAGTGGATATTTGACTCCCACCGAGGTGGTGAGAGGGTGTGTAAATATTTGGTGCCCTGCTGAGCAAGGTGAGCCTCTGATCTCCACAGCTGGGAAGAAAAGGAGCTGCAGGTTGGCAGAGACCAGAGCCTGGAGCCAAATGCCCCTTCTCCATCCCTGGGACAGCATTCCAGTCTCCATGAGCTGGCTTCATGAGGAGATCTCTTGGATGCCCCCCCTCTCTTCCCCTGTGCCTGCTCCAGCAGCTCATCTCCGGCAGGATGAGCTTTCCCAGGTTTTGGAGCACCAGCCAAGCCCCCAAGTTGGATTTTTGATGAAAATTCTGAGAATTTCTGTGGCTTTTCAGCGTTTTTTCTCGTTTTATGGATTCTCCCATCCACTGCTTTGTGGAGCAGCTGCCACTCCTGGCAGATGGGAGTCCTGACAAAAAGGAAACTGTTGCTTTGTCTTCCACACATTTTTCTTGGATTTTTTCTTTTTTCTTTTGTGTTTTTGTTGTTGTTGTTGTTTTTGGTTTGGTTTTTTTTAGTTTTGGGGTTTTTACCAGTTCTGGTGGAAAATGGGAGTTTTGTCTGTGCCCTCAGGAAAGACTCAACTCTTTCTCTCAGCTCTTGTTCTCTCAACTCTTCAGCTCAGGGCTGGGTAAAGGAATTCAAGTAAAGGGATGTGTAAAGCAAGGTCTGTGCTTGGGACAACAATAACACTTGGAGGCAGAGCTGTTTCATCTCTTCTCATCTCTCCATCCCCACGTGCACCCACCTTTCCTGGCCCAACCCTTTGCCAGGTCTATGTTAAGATTTTAAACAACAAAACAAAATTGTATCTTGGAGATTAAGGACAAAATAAATGCGCTTTTTTTTTCCCCTCTCCTCACATAGGAGGGGAAAAAAACCAAACCCCAATTAAATGGGCATCTTCCCAAGGTTCTCCAGTGTTTTCTTTGGGGTTTATTCACCTGCTCTTGGCTGCCAAAAGCTCTGGCTCTGCCTGGTGGTGCTGCTCCAGCTGTGCTGCACATCTGCCCCGTCTCTGTGTGCTCAGATCTTGTTAAAAGCTGATTTTGGGTGTCCCTGAGCCCCCCCTGGGAGCGATGTCTGGGCACAAACGCTCTGAAAGACACTTTGTGGCTTCTCCATTGCTTCCTCCATCCTCAGCATCGAGCTTGGCCTGCAGCAGGAAAAACTGGATGCAAGTGGCCAGGATACAGGAACTGTGAATGTCCTCTGGTGTGATTCATTGCAGGAGACCAGTAATATATTTAACTAGTGTTGTACAGACAAAAGATGCATTTTAAAAGAAACGGTTTTTAAAGATTTATTCCAAAAGGAGCAACGATTTCTTTTTTTTTTTTTTTTTAAATAGAAAGTTTTTCTGGACTAAATGGAAAGACATAAAGAAAAAAAATAAGAATAAAAGGTTGTACCCATCTGCTGTCTCCATGTTTCATAAGAATGTTTCAATTTTTGTATTTCAGGTGTGGCAGGGACTATTTTGTGGCCGTGCTCGTTCTATTGCTAAGGCTGATATTAATTACAGTTGTGTTGTGAACACCCCAAAGCCAAGATTGGACAATAAACTTTATGGAATATGGGCTGGGTTTGCACAGGATATAATTTTTCTCTTTTGGTAGGAGAAGGACCTGCTTTGCTTTTGAGTTTTGGGTGGAGGGGACTGAAGGAAGGGGGGGTGATCTGAGGGGTGCAGTTCCCTTGGCAGGGTGAGCTGCTCCGTGGTGGGTGTCCAGGGAAGGCAGCTGTGTTTTTCCATCCCATTCCATCCCATCCCATCCCATTCCATTCCATCCCATTCCGTGCCACCTTTGCTCCTCCCCACAGGATCATTCCCACAGCTTTCCCTGCAGCTCCAGGACACCTTTCCTGCTACCAGGGCACTTTTTGGAGTTTGCCCTGCACCTGACCTTGGCAGGGGGCTGAGACACCAGACCTGGGAGACTTGTGCGTAATAGGAAAATGTTTCTGAGGTCCCTCCTGTGGCTCCCAAGGCCCTAAATAAATATTGCCATAAGCCTATCGGGCAAATAAAGCCCAAGGCTGACGAGCCCAGCCCAGGCTTGCAAACCAGCCAGAGGGCAGAGCTGGGGAAGGGACAGGGGAGCCCTTTTTCCCACAGATCCAGCAGCTAAAATCCCCCTGGGATCAGAGTTATTCAGCTCCACGGTCCCCTTTGCATATTCCTGCTCTCTGGCCTGTCAGTGCTGGGGAGGATCTCCAGCCACCAGTGTCCTGGGAATGTGGGAAGAGCCAGAGCTGGGGCACGAGGGGCCCTGTGGGGTGTTTGGGACCAGGCTGTGGTGTGAGCCCGTGGATGATGGGCTGCTTCAGGGAAGGGGACAATGCCCTTCACCCCCTCCCTGGGCTGCAGCTCCAGCACTCCCAGCCTGAGTCACGTTCTGGGGCTGGTGTGGGCGGGTCCCCAGTAACAACCTGTTTGCCAAACCAGTTCCTCCATCTGCTGCTCTCATTCCTCCAGTGTTGCAGCTGCCGCTGCTGCATCCGGGGGAATGCTGCCCAGCATCCCACATTCCCCTCCTGGCTTCCAGACATTCCCAGCTGCCCAAACAGCCCAAGTATTCCCTTGGGGAGTCCTCCTGCCTTGCCAAGATGCTCCAGCAGGGTCACTGGTTGCTCCCCAGGTCAACCAGTCACACGAAGCTGGTGTGATACCCACTGCCCTCCACGAGATTATCTGGGTGTCATCACATTCCTGGTGCATTTTGCGGAGGCTCAGCCTGGATGTTCCCTTGCAGCCACCCCCTGGGCTGTGGTTTTGGTGTCCTAAAGCAGGAAGCACAAGGATTGCAGCTCAGCCACGGTGGGTGTGTGACCTGTTCCAGTTGGGTGGCAGGAAAACGTGTAGGTGAGCACTTCCTCCTTTCAGACAAGTGCTACAAGATCTGCAAGAACTGGGCCAAGATTTCAGGCTAATGTTTGACCCAGAAGTGGAGCCAAGGCTTTCCAAATCACACTGTGTGTTTTGAAGCTCTTGACCCCGAAGTACACGAGGTGAACACCTCTCTCGTGTGCCCATTCGGGTTGCTGAGCATCCCTCAGGCAGCCAAGAAGGATTTGACTCATCCTATGGGGAAGTTTACCTGGTGTTGTAAGAAGCACCCTGTCCTCTCTCAGTCAGGTTCAGTGATTCAGGGTTATTTTCTTATCTGCTCAAGCTTGGCTTGGTGCTGGGTTTTTTGGATGCATCAAAAGCTCCCATCTCCAAATGTACACGTAGCCCTTGGACCCATCACACTGGGACACTCCTGTGGTTTCTGAGCGTGTCAGCCCAGATTTGCCCTTTGTGGTCTTTGGCAAAAGAAGGAGAGGGAAAACTTGAGCAATCCTTCAGCCCCAGGCCCTTGGCCAAGCAAAGGCCTTGGGAGAGCCTGTCCCCAGGCACCTGCTGTCCCAAGCCCAGCTGTGGGGTCTCAGCTGCTTCCACCCCAAGGAAACCCTTAAGAAAACCCATAACTAGAGTTGGATTTCCCCACTGTGTTGAGACTGGGCAAAGAGAAGTGATGCCAACAGCACAACAGCAAATCTGAGCAAATCTGGGTCGAAGCTCTATAGTCACTGCAAACAGGACTGATCACGATAAAGGAGCTGAAAAAATTAACTGATGCAGTGTGAAAAATCCCTGCTGTGCCTCTTGCTGTCCCAGGAACGTTGAAGGGCACAGGAAGCTAAAGGAAGGTGTTTCCCAAACGCCTGGTGGATGTTTTGGAGCACACTGCTGGCTGCAGTCGTGCTGCTCTGCTCTTCCTTCATTCATGGTTTCACTTTGCAGTTTGCAGCAAGTGCAAAACTGTGGGTGTTTAATTCAGTGCAAGTACAACATTGATCTCAGTTTGGAAAACAGCCGAAAGTGCCTCCTGGTGAAGCTAATTCGGGTGTTGCATATACTCATGGTCCTGTGGCTTGCATTTTTATGAGCCTCCTCCCAGGATCTGGATTTCAGTTTGTGGAACCAGAAAGGATCTGTGCGTTCCTGTGCTGACTAACCCACCTACGCCTCGGTTCTTATTTGCAAGCATGTCTTGCCTGGTTTGTGTTATCCCTGATAAAAGGGCCTGATATTCCTGGAAGCAACTGTTCTGGCATTCAGGTCAGTTGTTGGAGCTGGGGAAGGGGTTGTGCCAATGTTTGTCATCTCTGGATGCTGCCTTTTCATCTGGGAGTGGAGCATGAAGGGAACCTGCAAAGGTGGGGAAAGCCTTGCTCAGCCATTTTATAGTTGGGAATTCAAGCCCCAGGGAGCTGATGCTCTCCAGTGATGGGGATGCAGCAGTGGAGGCCAGGAGCAGAGTGCAGGTCTCCCAACTCCCTGTCCAGCAAAAGGAAAACCAAGATCAAGACCAAGAATGTGGTCCAGGGGAACCACAGGTCAGCCCTTTTCTTGGGGCAGAGCACCTGGTGTGTGGAAGACAAGGATCTGCTGTTTCCTCAAGTAAGCTGGCTCCATGAACAAGGAGATGTATGGACAGAGGGTCAGGAGATGATTTTCCCAGTGGTATTTTGATGGAAAGGCCTTTATTGTCACAATCCTTTCTCCCTCATCCTCCGCTTACGGATGGGAATTGAGCTGAGACACTTTGCAGCAGTGTGGCCTCTCAAATCCAGTTCTTGCCTGGCAGGGAGAGCCTGAGGCTGTGGCTTCCAGGCTGTGCCTCCCCCTCCCCTCCACCCTGCCATCCAGGCTGTTTAGGAAGGTGGTTTATCATGCAATGATAAAACCCAATTTCCGCCCTCGCTGTTGACTCACTCCCTGTCCCTGAGCAAAGCGCTTCGTTCCTTCCTGGCCCTGGGTTTTCCATCAGTCAAACAGGACAAGGACATTGCTCCAGCCCTCCAGGCAGCTCAGCTGCTTCTCTGGTTGTTTAATGGCTTCAGGTGCAGGTGCTGAGCAGCCCCAGGAGTTCTGGGTTTGGGGCAGTTGGGAGGGTGGGGGTGCAATTACCCCCTGTCCCCAGTGGTCACTTGGCTCTCTTTGGTGGTGGAAGGGGACATGACCTGGTTCTCTTTACTCTTGGGAAGACTCCAGTGGGCGTCATGGAAGAACAAGGACTTGGATGCAATTGGGATTAGCTAAACATTAAGCTACGGCCAGGTGGAAATGAGCACCTGCAGCCCCGGAGCAGCATTCCTGAGGGCCGGGTCACAGGATGGGTGAGTACCTGTGCCCAGGAAGGGACCTGGAGCCAGCCCTCCATCACAGCTGAGCTCCAGCGAGTCTGCTTTTGCCTGGAAAGAGTGTTCTAAAAATTGCCAGTCTTTCCTAGCTAAAGTAGGTGAAATATTTATAAACCCATCCTCTAGAGAAGACCTTTTGCGTAAGCACCGACTGCTCCGGCTTTAAAACCCGCGCCCTCCCCCCCAGCCCCGAACCATCCTGTGCCTCTTATCAGGGAAGGGGCAACTTTAATTGCGTTTGTCTGGGAGGGTGGCACCTATTTACAGGCGCGGGACTCCGCAGGGACTGTTGGCAGCAAGGGAAAAAAAAAAAAAGGGAAAAACAAAAAAAGGGGAATTTCTGGATTTCCTTGCTGAGCCGTGCCCTGTTCCTGTAGTTTAATACCGCGGGGTGCGTGGAGCACGCAGAGGGCTCGCCCCACTTTTGGAAAGATGATGCAGGAACTGGGAGAGAGCAGAGGGAGGAGGAGGAGGAGGGAGGGGGGACACGCGATGCTCGGGATCCTTCCAGCCCCCGAGGGATGCTCCGGGGTCCGCCGGGGCGGCTCCGGGGGCGGCGGGGGATGGAGAGGGGCCCCGCTCCGCCCGGCCCCGGAGGCGGAGCCAGCGCCCGGCGCGGCGGGATCGGGAGCCACATCCCGCAAAGGAGGAGCGGGGCCGGGATCGGGAGCGGGGCGGCGGCGGGGCCGGAGCCCAGCGCCGGATCCCATCACCGCGGCCGCCCCGCGCCGCCGCCCACCATGTGGTGGGACGAGCGGGTGTCGGCGCGGTTCCGGAGGAACCTGCAGCCCACCCTCACCTACTGGAGCGTCTTCTTCAGCTTCGGCCTCTGCATCGCCTTCCTGGGGCCCACGCTGCTGGACCTGCGCTGCCAGACCCAGAGCTCCCTCTCCCAGATCACCTGGGTCTTCTTCTCCCAGCAGTTCTGCCTCCTGCTCGGCAGCTGCCTCGGAGGGGTCTTCAAGAGGACGTAAGCGCCTGGCAAACTCAGCGCACCTCCCGCGGGGGGGAATGGGCTCCGCACAGACCCCCCTCCCTTAGCCCGGGTCGGGGGCGGGCAGCTCCAACCCCCCCCTCCCTCCCTCCTTCCCGGGATTCGCCTCCCTCCCGCCGGGTTTGCCGGGATGCTGCGTGGGAAAACCATTCCCGAGTGGAGCGACCGCGGGCGTCGCGGAGGGTCCGCAGCCCCCTCGCCCGAGCGCTCGCAGGGAGGGGATTCCCGGCGGGAACCTCTCTCCTCTCCTTGTGTGTGGTTCCATCTCCTGGGAGAGGAGCTGCCGGCTCCTGGAGCTCCGCGCAGCGATTGCCTCAGTGTGAAGTTACAGCCAGAACTTCCCGGGAGGGTGTTCTCCTCAACCTCGGTTGTTTGCCCCAAAAAGAATATTTTTGGAAGCGCGTTTGAATAACCTCGGTGTCAGAAATCCAGGCACTGTCGCGCTTCCCGGGAGTTTGGGCGAACACGTGGTGGGATGCGAGTGGGGGACGAGGGCAGGGGCTGGGGGCGAGCAAGGAATTCGAGGGGCTGGGGAGAGCCCCGGGCACACCCAACCGGGGATTTGCAGCGAGCCTCCCGTCCAGGATGTGTTTAAAATAAATAACCCGCGATGGCTCAGCCCTAAAGATTGCCAGAGAGGCGTTTGATTTGAGGCTTGGTGACAGTTGTGAGAATCAGCTGATTATTTACATTGTCACCGATTTTCGGGGTGGTGATGTAACGTGTCAGCTCCGTGTGTGTGTCTGATACGCGCACCACGTGCTGTGTGAGGTGTAGACGGCAGAATTTTTGCACGAAGCCTTTAAAATGCTCCTTAGGAAAGGCTTTGTTAAGCGTTTCTGCGTTTTCGCTCTTGGCTTGGCGGCCGAGGAGGAGGAGGAGGTGTTTGAGCACCTGTAAATGGCCATCGTGGTACATTGAGCTGTCCCGGCTGGCGGAGCCCAAGGGCTTTGTGGCCAGGCAGGAGCTGTGCCAGGGGGGCTTGTGCCAGGGGGGCTGCACAGGAATGGGAACAGCACGTGGGAACCTCGCTCTGGGTCTGACACGGATCTGAGACTGCTGGGTCAGCAGGCAGCGCCTTTGCCAGCCCCCGGGCTGCCTCGCATATGTTTGAAGGAGCAGGGAAGGAAAATGCAGAATTGTTTCCTGCTGTCAGCTCCTACCAAAGCTCCGGGTACATGGATCCATTTGGGATTTTGTGCTTGGAGACTCCCAGACTTTTAACTCCGCAGCTGCAGAGGGGGAAGGAGTGTGTTTGCTGCTGAACCAGGGTGTGTTGGGGGTTGCAGCCTCTCTGAGCACTGAGGTTTTGTGAAGTGCCTGTGAATCCCGGCTGAGGGCTGCCAGCCCTGCCAGGCGGGAGGGAGTGTTTCAGATACTTGTGAGCGTTGTGGGGGGTTACTCACAGCCTGCCAGGGTACAAATGTGTGGGTTTGGATGGGAATATTAACTGTTCAGGCTCCAGGAGTCCCAGTGCTGTCCCCTCTTCAGGGATGGATGGATTGAGCTGTCCCTGCTGCTGAGGGTTTCTACTTCTTGGCCCTGCTGTGGGTTTATAAATCAAATTATGCTGGCCCTGGTGCCAGGCAGGGAGGAGCACTGGCCAGGTCATCTTTTCCAGTTAGGAGATGGAAAGCTGCTCTAGAGCATCCCAAGCCTGTGAGCAGCGAGCCAAGTCTGGCTGCAAGCTGTGTGTGATTCCTAATGCCCCAGGAACACAGGCTTTGCTTTTTGCTAAAAATATGGATTGGCCTGAGTGATGGACTTGTGAGGGACAGCAGCGTTGTCACTTCATTCTGTGCCAGAAGTGGGTGGTGGGACCTAAAGTTTGGTTCCTCTAAGCAGAGAAGGTGCTGAGTGCTGGGCTGTGCTCCTGGCACTGGGGGGATGGAGCATAATGATGGCACAAATCCCTTCAGTAAGAGCCTGGGCTGCCAGAACCAGCTCCAGAATTCCCTCCTGTGTGAGATTTTTAAGGAAGAAAGAAGTTTGCCATTGTGAGGTTCCCTGAGGGGTGTAAAAAGGATGTTTTTGCTCTGTGCTGGAGTCCTGGGTTTGGGGGGGTGCAGAATCAGGGCTGGGGGGGAGCAGGATGTGACTTCAAGGTGTGCTGTTTAAGGTCACCCTCAGGTTCACAAGAGGCTGCTGCTCTCTGCTAACACCTCCTTGGGGTTGCTGGGCTGTTGTGACCGAGCTCTGCTTCAGAAAATATGGATTTTCACAAGGTGTTTGCACGAGTGGGGTTGGGGTTGAGGTGGAGTGTGAGCCCTGGCACTGCAAGCTCCAGGGGGGAGCTCTGTTCCCCTGCATCCCCTGCCACTGTTCCTCTTGCTTCCCACCCTCCTTTCCCATTTTGTTGGATTTTAGGCCTGTTTGGTGAAGCTAAAATCACACCCCCTCTGTGCTGCTGTGCCACACACACTGATGGCAGAAGCACCAGGGTAACTGAGCTCCTGGGCCCCAGTTTGTTGGGTTTTATTCAGAAACTGCATTTTTGTGTCCTGCTGAATACTTGCTTTTGCTCCCAGTGTTTGGGTCAGCCCAGAGCTAATCCCACTGGTGTTCAGCAGGGAAGAGGAGTGAACTGGTGGGTCTGGTGCTGTGTTGGAGCCCTGAGGAGGCTCCACTCACAGTGACCCCCACCAGGACCTGGAGGGTGGATGAGATGGGACCCTTTTACTCTCCTTTCACCTTTACCCCACAGCACATCAGCTGAGAGTTCTGTTCTCTCCCTGCCCTTCAGGCTCCCACCTTCTGCAGGTTTCAGCTCCAGCCTGTGCCTGGTGCACACAGGACACTTCTCCCTGCAAAGGAAAACCTTTTGTTGCTGAGGGAGCAGCACAGTGACCTGAGCATGTCAGGCAATGCTCCCTGAGCCTGGCTGTGCTTCCTCAGGAGCCCAGGGGACCTGAAGGCTGGTGTGGGATAATCCCTGCCTCCTCCATGTCCTCACCTTGTCCCCTCAGGGCTTTGGGGGTTTTAATGATCAGTTTTGCAAGTCTGAGTTAGCCTGATTATCATTTTTCTTCTTGATGTGAGTGGCTTAGAAAATGTTCCCTGGGGGCAGGGAAAATGTGCTCGAAGCTGAAGGGAACCTGCTGCAGTGAGAACACCCAGGGAAGGAGAGGGGAAGCTGTGCTGGCTGTGGCTGCAGGATTGACTGTAGAATTGACCATCCTAATCCTATGGAGATCAGCCTAAACCCCTCAGGGGCAGCTGCACACCTTCCCTCAGGCCCTGTGATGGAGCCAGGACGTGCTCTGGGTGGTCCTGAAAGAGTCTGTGGCCTTCCAGGTGCCACAGACTGAAGTGGAGTGTGCCCTGGGCACGGGCACAGCTGGTGCAGAGCTGTGCTGGGCACAGGGACTGGGGAGTGATGGGGACACACAGGTGTCTGTGGCACAACATCAGGGCTGCTTTTCCAGCCCTTTGGAGGGGTGCACTGGTTTCACATCATCAAGACACGAGGTACTCTGAAAATAACAGGGTACCTCATTTAAGGATGCTTTCCAAAAGGGGGTTGTTCCTAAAGAAATCCCTGAGCTGTGTCCTGCAGCTACATCTTTGGCATCTGGCAGCAATTTCTTGCTCCCCCCATAGTGCCAGAGCCAGGGAAGGGGCAGCAGGGCTGTGATCCCCCCTGGGCTGCTGGTGTTTGCAGTGGGGTACAACTCTGTTCTTAACTTCTGGCCAGAGGCAGGAATTTTTGCCCACTGAGGTGATATTTTTAGTGCTTATTAGGGCCATAACATCATCCACAGTTAATGCCTGTCTCCAGTAAGGAAGGTGCTCCCCAGCCCAGCCCAGGCAGTGCCGTGGTGGCTCCGCTGGGGCTGCGGGAGGGAAGAGGTGTTTTGGGGGGTGTCTCGTGTGCTTTCCCCATCACTCCCAGCCTCAGATGCACCAGCTGCTGGTGCCTCTGCCTCTCTCCCTCCTGCTGTACCCTGGAGAGAGCTGCCTCATCTCTGCAGGCCCGAGGCTGCTTCTCTCTCATTTGTTAGCTGCTCTTCCTGCCGTGACTGTGCACATCTCACATCTCGCCCTCCCCCAGAAATCCCACACTGGCTCCCCGCTTTGCTGCCAGAGAACCACCAGTAGTTAGAGCCTGGTGAGACGCTGTCTCCTCCAGCACAGGTGAGCCAGGCTGGGCTGGGCCGTGTGAGCAGGGCCAGCTTTGTGCCACGGGGCAGCAGGACACGGGAGCGGTGCCCTTGGCCCGTTCTGCCCGCGGTGCTGTGGCAGTGCAGTGTGAGCAGGACGGGGAGGGTGGAGGGCTGAGTCCCTCTGGGGCTGCAGATGGATGAGGGCCACGCAGAAACACAGTGACACACCCGAGGCCAGGCTGTTCTGGGCGAGCAGGCAGGGCAGGACGGGTGGCACCGAGGTGCCCAGCTGTGCCTCCTCATCGCCTTCTCCTGCCTGGCTGGCAGGGTGTGGAGCAGAGATTTGGGTGTTCTCCTTACTGGGGATGTACCTGTGAGCCCGTTGCTTTGGACAGACCCCCCAATCAGACCCCAATTATTGCTGATTACCAGCTCATTAAGCAGCTGCTCGTCACTGCGCCGGGCTTCTCCCAGGGTTTGGGAAGCTGGGGTGGGACGGGGAACCTGCCTGTGCTGTTCCCTCTGTGCTGTGCCTTTCCAGTCCCATCTCTCTGCTGGTTCCACTGCTTTGCTGTCTGGTCCCTGTTTCCTTCCTTCCTTCCTGCCTTCCCACTTGGCAGCTTGGGGGCCGAGCGGTGCCAGCGCGGCCGCTGCTCTCTGGCTCCCCCGGCTCTCACCAGGACCTGCTGCTGCTGCCAGAGCCAGGAGGGGACACACCACACAGCTCTGGGGCTTCTCTGATGGAGAGTGTGGGTTTGGGAGAGGCTGCAGTGCTCAATCCCACCTTGTTGTGCCGGGAGGAGAAGTGATGCTGCCAGAACGGAGATGGCACCGGGCACACGGAGAGGGAGCTGCAGCGGCTTCCCTGTGTTCCCTGTGAGCAGGACAGCACGTGAGGCAGGGCTGGGATGACACAGTGGTGTGGGTGCCAGCAGCTCTTGTGTGATACATGAGAGAGAAATGCCCCAGAGCTGCTCAAGGGTCACGATGTGGCCCCACCTGCCCGTACCCCACATCCCTTTGCATCCCCAGCTCTCCCCAGTTAGCAAGGGAAGGTGATTGTTCTGCCTCAGAACACACAGCTTGTGGGTTTGGAGAGATGCTTACTCAAAAAGCTGGGTGGAAGATCTGCCTCTTTGGGGCATCACCCTCCACACAGGAGGTGGCAGTGCCCAGGGCTGGCTGTGGTGGTGAAGTGGGGGCATTGGGGTGAAGGGTGGGTGGTATTTCCCTTCTCCTGTCAGAAGAGCATGTGCTGGAGCTGTACTGAGTTGGAGCTGCAGCCTGTGGATGCCTCTCCTGCTCGTGCCTGCCCTGGAGCTGGGGGCAGGGCACAGGTGTGGTGTGGGTGCTGCTCTCGTGGTGGTAACTCTGTCCTGTCTTCCCTCTTTGCTGCTCCCAGGTTGGCTCAGTCCTTGTTTGCCCTCTTTGCCTCATCCCTGGCCATCTCCCTGGTCTTTGCCATCATCCCCCTGTGCCACAATGTGGTGGTCCTGGCCGTGGTCATGGCTGTGGCAGGACTGGCCATGGGGTGCATCGACACCATCTCCAACATGCAGCTGGTGAAGATCTACCAGAAGGACTCTGCCATCTTCCTGCAGGTGGGTGTGGAGTCTGTGTCTGCTCTGGGGCTGTGCTTCCTCCCGGGAGGAAGAGGAGTGAGGGGCTCTGCCAGCTGCCTGCAGAGCAGTGATCCCGCTGTTCCACTCGTGTGTCTCCTCTCCTGCAGGCCCTTCACTTCTTCGTGGGCTTTGGGGCACTGCTGAGCCCCCTCATAGCCGACCCCTTCCTGTCAGACACCAACTGCATCCTGTCCAACTCCACGGCCAACGCCTCCAGCAACCTCCCTCACATCCGAAAGTCCCTGGTTCCACACCACCCAGGCAACCTGTCCCACTACGACCTGCCCATGAAGGGCATGGTGGTGACTCGTGTCTCCTACGCCTTCTGGATCATGGCCCTCATCAATGTAAGTGGCCGGAGTGGCCCGGGATGTTGCTTGGGATTTGTTGCTCCTCGGATTTGCAGGAGGCTGTAGAGTGGAGGGGGGGTGCTGGTGATGGGGAGAGACATGAGAGACACCACAGAAAATGTTCATTTCTCTCCAAGTGCCCGGGTTCCATCAGGGCAGGACTCTGTGAGGTGAAGCTGGAGGTCACTGCGCTGTCAGACAGGACTGGGGGGGAGGTACCACCCTGCAGGGATTTTTCTGAGCCCTCTGGGAGCAGTTTGTACCTCCAGCATCCCCTGAGCAGGAGTTGGACCAGCAAACTGCACTCAGACCCACAGGTTCTTCCTCCCTGGTCAGCTCAGTGGTGTGGGGACGGTGTGGCAGGAGGGGGTTTGCCAAGATACTCACAGCAAAGTGGCCATCAGGGAACTGAAAGCTGGATCAGGGTGTCTCTGCCTATTTATTGTGTTTCCTGGTGTATCACAGCAGATGTAGAGGCCCCATGGCCCTTCCTCTGAGAGGGAGATGGGGTTCAGTGCCCATCCTCTTCCTCCAGAGGGGTTTCCCAGCAAGCTGCTCCTGCCTGCAGCCCATGGGCTCTCTTTTAGAATCCTAGAATAAAACTACAGAATAATTTGGGTTGGAAGGACCTAAAGATCATCTCTTTCCACCCCCTGCCTTGCACAGGGATGCCATTAGCTGCACCAGGTGTGCCCATGGCCCCATCCAGCCTGGCCTTGGTTCTGTACCTCTGGTTAATACCAAATCCCAGCAGGGTGAAATCCAGCTGGTCCCTTGCACAGCCTGGCAGAGCTGTGGGCATGTCGTGCCCATCTCCAGTCCCTCTGCAGCAGAGCTGCTGCTGCTGTCCCTCCCCTGGCAGCAGGAGCCCTTCCAGCCTGTGGCTAATGGTCCATGTAGATGTGGAGTGATAAGAGCACAGTGTGTTGTTGCAGGGAACATCAGCCCTGCCAAGCGGTGCTGCTCGTGCTGGGGCTGATGCCAAGCCTGGTTGTGGTTCCTGGGTGGGATCCCCTGAGGGTGGGGGTCCCAGGGTGCCCCGTGGGCACAGCAGAGCCCATCCCCTGGAGCCCAGGCCATAGGGTGCCCTGTTCTCTGTTTATAAAGATCTGCCAGGGCAGGGACTCCCTGTCCCTGGATCTTCCACCACTGTCTGCACTGGGCAAAGGGAACAGATTTCCTTGTGGAATGGGGTTTCCCCCCATTTTCTGAGAGTTATAACTCAAATTTAGCCCAGTGCACCTCATGCAGGAGCTTTCACAGCTCCCTGGAGGCAGGAGAACAGGTGAAGGGGCTGGGCAGGGACTGTAATGAGCTTCTGTGCAGAAGTAGCAAAAGAATGCTGTGCCTGGGAGCAGAGGCAGCTTTAATTACCTGCAGCTCTGTCTGTGCCATGGGAAATGTGCTTTTAATTACTCCAGAGCCTTATCTCCTTTGCCAGTCAAGTTCTGAGCAGACTAATTTCGTTTTGAAGCCGTGTTTAATACCTGCCTTGAACCCCACAGTGGGCCTGAGATTGGGAGCACTGATGGTGGCTGCCAGAGCCCTCTCTGCTCCCAGCAGTGTCCTGGGGACATTCTGGGGCAGGATGGGACCACAGGCTGTGCCCAGCAGGTTGGGAGCTGGGCTTGTGCATCACGACGAGCTCCAGCGCCGTTTGCTCGTGTGGGTGGTTTGAATGTGCCCACACTGAGTGCAGGATTCCTACACGCTGCAGGAACACCAGGAATATGGCAAGGGAGTCTGGGGTGCTGGAGACCAGTGGGTGTTGGGATGAGGGTTAAGGCAAACATAAATAGAGTGGGGGAGCTGGATGTGCACAGCTCTGGGGTGTGTCCCCGTGCCAGAGCCAAGCTGTCATTGCCTTTCCCAAATCCTCACTGAGGGAACTGACTTTATTCCTCATTTAAACTACCCCAGCCCGCTGGAGATGCCGAGCTCCAGAACTGCTGACCCTTCTTTAAGGTGTGAATGTCAGGGGGGAGATGATGGTAACGGGTATTGAAACCCCCAGGGGTGTCAATGAAATGAGTGAAACCACAGAAATGGAAACCAGGACCAGCATCTCTGTTATAAAATGCTCCAAACCTCCCATTCCCATCCCAGTTTTTGCAGGGCTGTGTGTATTCTGACAAGACACGAGCTGAAATGATTCATTTTGAGTTCTTGCCTTTTTTTTTTTTTTTTTTTTTTTTAAAGGGGAAATGTTTAATTTTTATTTTG
>VYXB01000437.1:350-31484 GCA_013397135.1 Pachyramphus minor | reverse complement strand
CCGTGGACTCCTCAGGGGGGTGTTTTGGGGGCCAGTGTCCTTGTTTTGGGGGTTGTGCTGGGGCTCATGTCCTTTTTCTTGCTGTTTGGGCTCCCTGCAGGGTTTGGGGGCTTTGGGAGCTCTTTACCTCGTGCCAAACAGCCCAGACAGCCAAGGCTCAGCCCCAAGAGAACCAAAGCTGCTTTAGGAGCTGAGTAACAGGATCCTGCCTGGATAAACAGGATAAGAACAGTGGCCCTGCTTTGTGTCCTGACTCCAGGGGCCACTGAGGCTCAGCAGCAGCACCCAACCTCCCCAGCTGGGGATGGGGGAACTGTGGGTGGGGAGAGGGGCTCAGCACCAGCTCCTGGCACTGGGAGGAGCAGTCCCTGAGCTGTCCTTGTCCTGCAGTCTGGGCAGGTTGTTCCTCCAGGATGGATTTATCCCTTTGCTTGGTGAATCCTCCCTTAGCAGGGCTCTGGTGTTTGCTCCTCTGTGTTTGTGGTACTCCCTCCCCTGTACCCAGCCCAGGTCCAGGGCTGGACCCTCCTGTGGGCCAGGTGGCCACAGGTGCCCGTCCCCCAGATGAAGTGCCAGCTGTGTGTGGGACCTGCCAGAAATGGAGCATGAAAAGGGACCTAAAGCTCTAAAGCAAAAGGCACCTGCTGGCCCTAGAGGTGAGGGTGTGGAGAGCAGGGCTCCACCTCCACTTTGGGAACCCGGGATTCCCAAACTGGGACCCTTTTCTGTGGAGACACCAAGTGCTCCTTAAGTCTGGAGGTGCCCAGGGTTGTTATCTGTATGACCAGTCCCTCTGTTTGGGTGTATCTATATATATTTATATTTTTTTTTTTTGCAAAATCTGCAATTTAGAAGAATAAAATCTGGTCCTGACCTCCGGAAGGATCAGAACTATCAAGCAAATGCGTTTTTCTTCCATGGGACCGAACTAACTGTTCCTATTCCCATTGTTCCCAGAACAATGAAGACTCATAAATGAATTGAGGGTGAGAGAAGCAGGGTGGGGTGTGTGTGTGTGTGTGGGGAATTCTCCATACATTTAAATCATGCCATGAGCCAACAAAAGGCAGGAAATTTGGAGCTAGAGCTCACACTTGCTCGCAGACATGTAGAAAACAAGGGAATGAGCTGTCACTTAGGATTTCCTGGCTTTCTCCCCCAGCTTGTGGCAGAGTAAACACGGCTGGGTTGTGATGGGAGGGCTGGAGAGGGGCAGGACAGCTCCCTGTGCTTCCCTCTGCTTTCTCACCGAGAAAAGGAAAAAAAAAAAGAGCAATTCCCTGTGGACTTGGAGGCACCACCGAGTCGTGGGAGTGTGCAAGGAGCAGGCTCATCCCCCGGGAGCACAGTGCCAGGGAATCTGGTGCTGTGGCTGCTGCCTGGTGGATGCAGAGGGCAGGTACCAGCCCAGGGTCCCTGTGGGTGTTGGCACCGGGCAGGAGGGGAGTGGTGGGGTGGGATTGCAGGGAATGGGACTGTTGTGTGCTGGGAGCATCCCTGGAGGCACAGGGGGCTCTCAGGCAGCGACAGCAGTGGCTGGAGGTTCCCTGCTCCTCATTCCCAGGTCCCTCCTGGTCCTGAGGTTGAGCCAAGGGGCTGTTTGGAGTCACTCAGCTGTAGCTGTGCTGTCACTGTTGGCCTGGGAACCACGAGCTCATCTCTTAGGAGATGCTGAGCAACCTCTGCTAATGGCTGGGGATGTGTCTTGGAGCAACTCTCCCTCACAGAGAATTCCAGCCATGGAAAACCTTCCCCAGGCAAAAGCTGCTCTGTTGTTTTGTTCTTTGGGCAGAAGTGGCCAAATGTTGGACCCTGAAACGTTTTGGTGCTTCATGAGGTTTGTATTTAGGTGCTTTCTGTTCCAGTGTCCCCATCCCCAATCCCAGGTGAATGGTTCCCATCCCACAGGGAGTGGCTGGAGATGCCCCAGCAGATCAGGAGACTTTTCTCTCAACTTGCTTTATTTTTTCCCAACAAGCTCCATCCCTCCTCACCTGCCATTCCTGCTCCACCTGGGTCACCAGTCCAGTGGGGAAACCCTGCACAGAAATTGTTACATCACTGCACAGAACAAATAACCAAAAGTGTTTTATGCCAGGTGACATTCGTTTCAAACTTACTTCAGACTTTTCAACAAAGCATAAATGGTGTGGGGTAGAGTACAAAGCATTTTTGTTGTCAGGCTCTGTTTTTGCTCTTGGAGGGCAATTCAGGCACTTCCTTTGCAGCTGGTGGGACCTGGGCAGTGTTTCTGCCAGGCTTGCTGTGCTCACCTGCCCCTCTGTGCCCCCCCAGCTGCCCGTGCCCATCGCTGTGTTCTTCCTGCTCTACAAGGAGAGGATGGTCCCGTGTTTCAACGGCAGCAGCCACCCGCTGCTCTCAGCTGATGAACTGGCCATGGAGACACGGCCCGTGGACAAGGACGAGCTCTCCACCCCTGGGCAGAGACCCCAGGCAGCTGGAGGTGAGCTGGAGCCACTTCTCCTGCAGCTTTTTGGGGGAGAAAAGGCCGTGTTTGAGCGCGTCCGGGTTTAGCAAGTGAGATCCAGCACTATTGTCTGAGGAGGAAACTTTCCAAAGTGTACACATGAATCTAATCCAGAAGCACTCAGACAATCCAAACAACCCATTTGGTGCCCAATTACCCTCAAATTAGATGGAAGCCCTGAACAGAGATTAGAATCCTAATCCTAATTAGGACTCCAGCCTTTATTTCTCCCAAAACTAACTCTGGGCTCCCTTTAAACACAGGGGAAAGTTGTGCCCCTGGTTCCCTCTGGTTTTGGGTCGGGTTTCTCACTGGCTGTTCAGTTTAAAAATGGCCATTGTGCTGCAGGCACTGAATTTTATGGGAAAGGAATAAGGCCAGTGCCCTTGTTTGAGGGGGAAAGTTAAATCCAGCAATAGTTTGCTCTTGAGCTTGTGACTACACCCTGTTTTGGGGACAATGGTGACATTGTTCTTTGCTACCCAGGAGAAACATATCAAAGTAAATTCTCTGGTTAAATTGTGAATCTCGGAAGTAAACATGGCTTAGGGCTGTCAAGGGAGTGTTCAGTGTTATTTTTGGAGACATGGCTTTACCTGAGCAGTAAAAGGGAATTCCAGGGACTGCTTGAAGGTGGGAGCAGTGGAGATGTACTGCAGGGACTGGGGGTGTCCCTGATGGATTCCCTGGTGTCTGATAAGGTGGTGTTCATCTCATAGTGTTCCACAACCTACTGGAGCCACATGTTCTTCAGATCCTCATCTTCCTCTTAAATGCAGCTGGGATTAACCCTTCAGGAAAGAGGAAGGCTGTAAACTCACAGCTGGGATCTTTGACAGACACATGAGCTGACAGTGAGCTGTGTGTGTTTAATACTCTCTTTCCCAAAGTTGGCCTGTTTGGTTAAATATCATTTATCCCAGGAATGTGAGCTCTCCTGGGCAGGACCCTCCTGTGTGGGGGTTCCAAGGATGAGGGGTTCTGGGTGCTGTGGTTGGATGGACTTGGTTTTATTGCCTGTAAGAGCAGGGCCAGCAATGTGGGGCCCCTAAAAGGGAAGAGGAGCTCCAGTAAGAGTGGTGGCAGGTTCCCTGGAGAGCCAGGATCCCAGTCTGTGGACAGCAGCCCAAAAACTCATCCCCCTTCCTGCTGGAAGCTTAGAGGTGGGTAAAGGTGAGGTGGTGCCAGCCCAGGTCAGCAGTGCCCCACATCCACAGTCCTCCACGAATCTGGGCACAAAACAAATCCCCACTGAGGGCTGGCAGCCACCCAGACCCCAGGGGGACCTTCCAGCTAAGTTTGCTTTGCATTGTTTTTCACCAGGTCACGATGACTTATTTAACTGCTGCCAGAGCAGAAACTTCAGAGGGGCTTCTTACACCTACTTCGCAGTGCACGTCACTGGGGCTCTTGTTCTCTTCATGACTGATGGGATTGTGGTGAGTTCAGCTGACACAGGGGTCCTGTCTGAGCAAAGCTCTGGGGTTTCTTCCTCCCAAACCTCTTGGAGCAGCCCAAGCCCAGCCCATGCAGTGGTCCAGGGCCCAAGCTCGTTCAAAGCTGATCACAGCCAGGCTGATGTGTGTCCTGCTTCTGGGGAGGCTTTTTTGCCTTCTCCTGGGCTCTGTTGTGTTGCAGCTGGATTGCTGAACCACCCCCCACAGATGGTTTAGAGCTGGAGCTGTGTTATCTGCTCAGCAGAGTTCTCTTCTCACTTCAGCCAAGAACAGCTTCATTTTAATTCATAAGAAATTGGCTCTTTGCTTGACAGGTCTCCCGAGCCCCCAAAATCCACGCTGAGAACACGTGGGGCTGGTGCAGCCCTGCAGTGGCCTGGCCCTGGCTGGGGTTGGCTGCATGTGGCACATCTGTCCAGTGCTGTTCTTCTCCTTTCAACAGCTCAGTCTCATGGTAAAACACTGCTGGGTCTTAGCAGGGTGTTTGTTAATCAGGGTCCTGAGATGAGATGAGCGGGGTTACACAGCAGCTGACAGGTGTGGGAGTGTCCCAGGGCCTTCATCCTCAGGGATGATCAACTCCTGGTTCTAAATGTGATGTTTTGAGAGTAAAGAATTCCAAAAGGATAAGGGAAGTCCTGAGGGAAGAGAGAATCTCTGCAGACAGAGCTCAGCATGCATTTCTGGTACTGCTGTTAAGCCTGGACTAAGGTTAAGTCTCGTGTTCTGCTTGGGAACAGGTTCCTTCATGGCTCTCCACCCATGAGCAAGCGAGGGGCAGGTTAAATTCCCTGGTTAAATTCCCTGGTTAAATTCAGCACTGGCTGTGCCAGAACCCTTTGTTTCCCTGCAGGGAGAGTACTCAGGCTTCGTGTACAGCTACGCCGTGGAGGAGCCTCTGTCCGTGGTGCACAAGGTGGCTGGGTACCTGCCCAGCCTCTTCTGGGGCTTCATCACCCTGGGCAGGCTCATCTCCATCCCCGTGTCCTACCGCATGAAACCAGCAACCATGGTCTTCATCAACGTGGTAAGGCTGGGCTTAGGCTGCTTTAGGCCCGGTTTAACCCACCGGGTTGTGTTGGTTTGGTTGGGACGTGCAGAGCTCCAGCTCCTCTCTGGGGCAGGTTTGCACTGGGTAGAGTTGGACAAGGGGCCCTCCAGACTTAAACCTTGGTTGTAGGAGTTTGCAGAGCCCACTCCTGAGTTAACCTGGCCTGAGGGCTGTGAAAGCCCCTGGGGAAGCGTCTGCCAACCTTATTTACCTTGCACACCGTCCCCTCTGGTATCTTCAGGGAAATTATATCCCATAGGAAAGGGAAGGCAGATCATTCCATAAATTCTCTGCTTAGACTGCAGCAGTTGTCAAAGAAACCAGTGTGGTGTGAGATGGCTTAAATTAGACAAACAGGTTTACTTGGAGAAAGGGGAAGAAATCCCTTTGGGATGTGTGAGGACGAGGCAAAAGGGAGGGAGATGATCCCATTCCCACTTCCTAAAGAAGAGGAAAGGAGTGAAAAGGCATTTAATTTACAATTTATTTAAACCAGAAGTTATTTGGGTGGTGAGTTTCACAGCTAATACTGTGAGGCCGAGCACAGGGTGGTGAGAAGAGACATTTTGGGATATTTTGAGTAAAAAATTCCCTTGACTGGCACCAACCCCATGCAGGGCTGGGAGCTGGCACTGCTCCCGTGGGATAACCCGGCTCTTGGAGTCACTGCAGGGTCACACAGCTTGAATTCAGCTTCTCTGGAGTCCAAATCTCCCTTGAGCTCATGCAAATGGGCCCCAATCAGGGCTGAGACAATTAATTCAGTATGAGCTGGAATCTCAGAGCTCCCTCTGCTGACTATGCCCAGGCTCACTTTGGGTATTTTGGGGAGTTTTTGGCTGTTTCTGTACAAGGCAGAGGTGAGGGCACGTTTATTTAAATGCAGTTGGCTCTCTGGCTTTAATGCTGCAGCTGCTTTCTGAGCAGTTATGAGAGTTAATTCTTTGAGTCTTATTCAGCAGTTAAATCTTTTCCAGGTTAAAGAATTATTAGTGATTGAAATATGTAAATGTCATGGAAGGAGCACTACTATTGTATTAATTATTATTTTATTTAATGTTATATGTCAATATTTATATAGCTTTCAATTATATTACTATTATTATTATAGCAATTATTTAAAATATTCAGTCTCAATAAGTATTTTTTCAGGTACAAGCTTACACAATGAAGTTGAGACGTAAAACCAAGTTATATTATAAAATCCTCTTAATAAAAATTACCAAATTCCTTAAAGCCAGATGGATTTTATTTGTGCAGTTCCTTCGTTTTCCCGAAGACTGATCTTTTCTCAGCGCATTTCCTTTTCCAGGCTATTTTCCTACCAGAAATAAAACCTGGAGCATTTCTCTTACTCCACTTGTGTGTTGTTCACAGGTTGGAGTCCTCATCACCTTCCTCCTGCTCCTGATTTTCTCCTCCAGCGTTGTCTTCCTGTTCGTGGGCACAGCGTCCCTGGGGCTGTTCCTCAGCAGCACCTTCCCCAGCATGTTGGCCTACACTGAGGACATCCTGCAGTACAAGGGTGAGCAGGGATTTTGGGAACACCTGGCAGGCTCTGGCAGCTGCTGGGTGATCAGATACCACCCCCCCAAGCAGCTCCTTCCCTCCCCAGGGGTGCCCAGGAGGCAAGAGCTGCTTGTGAATTGTTTATTCAAGGTGGGAGTCACAAACCCAGGCTGTAACAATCCCTGCCTCGCTGGCTATTAACTTCCCCAGGCAGGGAGCCAGCCTGGTTCCTGCTTTCCTGCAGCTTTCGGGATCTCAGGCTCACAGAAGTGCTGCTTTAGAGGTTTTACAGGGAGATAGTTTTGAAAACATCATCAGATTATCAGTGAACTGAAAAAAAAAATCCCAGAGTCTGGCCAGCTCTCCCAGGAGGTCTCTGCCAACCTCTGTCTCAGGGGCAGTGAGACAGAAAAATGAGAATCTTTCCAGCAAGAAGCAACATCAGCTCTGCCAACAGAGACAAGGAATAGGGGAGGTTTGGGTTTTTTTGGTTTAAACTTTTGCCTTTCTGCACTGCTGCAGGTGAGCAGAGGCATTTTCAATGTGCATTAAGTATTTATAACTCTTGTGTGGGGAGATCCCTGCAAGAGCAGTTTGAGGCTGATCCTGCTGGTTGTTCCACCTGTTGCTGCCACCATCCCTTGCACTGTTTTCCTTGCAGGTTGTGCCACAACTGTGCTGGTGACTGGAGCTGGGATTGGGGAGATGGTCCTACAGCTGCTGGTGGGGTCGGTGAGTAGGCAAGACAGGCCAAAAACTGACTGGAATTTTAAAGTCAGAACTTTAGCCCTGGTTTTGTGCAGCTGCTGGGAAGAAGCACTGCCTGACCCTCGAGTTATCACCCAGTAAAGCCCTCACTGAGGTATCTGAGTGCTGTGGTGGTGGCTGCTCCCTCTCTTATTTCTCTTCCCGTTGCAGATTATCCATGATCGGGGCAGCTACAGTTTCCTGGTCTGTGGGATGATCTTTGGATGCTTGGCCTTCACCTTCTATGCCTTCCTGGTGTTTTTCCACAGGATGTACCCCAAGCCCTCTCCAGGTAAGAAAGCACCAGCCCTCAGCCCTGCTTTTGGAATGAAAGGAAGAGCAGCACCTGCAGCACCACAGAGCCAGGGCCCAGCACTCCAGCAAAATGCAAGGAAATGTTTATTTTGCTGCTGCTTCCTCTCCCCTTTTCCTGCTTTGACTTGCCCACAAAGCCTTGGCAGCCACAGCCTGGGGTTTGCTTTCTTTTCTGTTGGAGAAGCGAGGGGAAAAGTAGGAATGGTCTGTGGATCTCAGAGAGAGAGAGACTGAACCAGCTTCCCTGTGTTGTTCCCTGGCTGAAATCCAGGGAATAAGTGGGTCTGCTATCCAAGGGCAGCTGTCAGGCTCTTGAAAAAAGCCTCACTGATAAAGGATTTCTTGCTTATCACCTCAGTGTGCACAGGCTGTTTCCTTTTATAAGCACCTTGTACAAAAGGAGCAGAGTGGGACAGGGAAAAACATGTCCAGGGTGCAGGAAAGGGGTGACTGGGGCTGTGTGGGGACACACCTGGAGAGCTGTGCCCAGTTCTGGGCCCCTCAAGGCAAGAAGGACATTGAGGGGCTGGAGAGTGTCCAGGGAAGGGAAGGGGCTGGAGCAGCAGGAGCAGCTGAGGGAGCTGGGGGGGCTCAGCCTGGAGAAAAGGAGGCTCAGGGGGGACCTTCTGGCTCTGCAACTCCCTGACAGGAGGGGGGAGCTGGGGGGGGTCGGGCTCTGCTCCCAGGGAACAAGGGACAGGAGGAGAGGGAACGGGCTCAGGCTGTGCCAGGGGAGGGGCAGGTTGGACATCAGCAGGAATTTCCTCCTGGAAAGGGTGGTCAGGCACTGGAAGAGGCTGCCCAGGGAGGTTTGGAGTCCCCACCCCTGGAGGTGTCCAAGGAAGGCCTGGACATGTCCCTCAGTGCTCTGGGCTGGGGGACAAGGTGGGGATCAGGCACAGGGTGGACTCAGTCCTGGAGGGATTTTCCAACCTCACTGACTTTCTCCCATGACCAGTGAATTAAGCTCTTTTGGTGGGTGATGGAAAAGCACCATTCCTGCTTGGGAGAGCTCATGCACACCCCCTGTAGGCTCAGTAGAACTGTCCACTCAGGTATTTCGTGTCTGTTCTGCAGAGCTGGACGATGCCTCTCCTGACAAAGCAGCAGTGACAGATGACACGGGGCAGTACCAGCGCTGAGGACGTGGCCGAGCTCTAGACAAGCAATAAACCATCCCCCCAATTAAGCATTACTCTTGAGGATGATTTCACATCTAATGACTGAATCATGCAAGTTCTCTGCAATCAAAAGCACACTCGATTGGGTAAGTGAGAATCAAGGCAACAGCCCAAAACACTGCGGCGAGCCGAGCACGAGCTGCCAGTGCCACTTGGACCAAAAGGACTTTAAGTGCCAGCCTGACCCTGTGGCTGAAAGGTGTGAGCAGAGAGGATTTCCCAACAGCTCCTCCTGTAAAATGAACTTCCTTACCTGCTCAGGACAGAGGGTGGCAAGGAAGAGGCTCTCTCTGCTCCCCCTGTGACTGAATGTCTCCTGGCTCAGTTATTGAATGGAACAGATTATTTTTCTGGCCTGTAATGTACAGAAGCCCCTTGAATTTACAGCACAATACTGGATTTTAATTCATTTTTGTGCAACATGGACTCGAGTCAATGTCACCTCCCTTTAATCCTCCCAAAGGGGAACAGTTCCACACTGGCAGAGCCCACCAGGTGCACGTGGTAGCAGGCCCTGTCTGTATTTGCACACTTGATTCCTGTATATTCCACACTACAAACATGTTCACTAAGACAGTGTCTTACTCAGCATGCTCAGGCCTCTTGATTATTACAATCATTTGCTTTTCTTTTTTTTTTTTCCTTTTGTTTTTTTTTCTTTTTTTTAAAGAATGAGTTGTGATGGGTTTGTTTTGCTTTAAGTAAGTCACTACTTCAGCTGCTGCAGTGGCAGTGTCCTTTTAGGGTGGTTTTATTTCCAGCTTCCAACTGAAGCTTCACCAGAGGTATATTTGGGAGCCAGTCTCCAGCTGCTTTACCTGTGCAATATTCTCATCCAGGTGCCTTGTGTAAGGTACTCCCATAGCCCTCGCATGGCCTGCTCCAGCTCCAGGGGAAGGACTGGCTTTAGAGGAATGTAAAGCTCCAAACAGCTCCTTCTTCAGTGAGTGATTGGACATGTTCTTCTTGCTTTAACTGCTGTATGTGGATGTACATATGTATGTGTGTATATAAAGCAGTGTTTAATTAAAGGTGATTGATTGCTAAATTCTCACGTGCCTGGACTTGGGTAACTCCAGCTCTTTCTGGCCAAGACCATCAGCTCCTCCATTTACCAGCTTTGAAACTCAGCCTGATTTTTACCAGCTGTTTTAATTTAAACTCTTTTCAGCCTTTCTAGAATCCCAGAATGGTCTGGTTGGAAGGGACCTTAAAAGATCCTCTTGTTTCACCTTCCTGCCACAGGCAGGGACACCTTCCATGAGCCCAGGTTCCTCCAAGCCTGGCCCTGAATTAGTTTAGTTTCATTGGAGAATCCTGGAATAGGCTCTAATTCTGGGATGTGAGGCAGAGGGGCTCCTGAAGGCCAGGGATGAGCAAAACCCACAGTTTAACTGCATTTATCTGTTCCTGCATTTGCTTAATACACTCACCTTCAGGTCCAAAGTCGCTTGAACTCGTCAGCTCTTGAGGCTCTTTCCACAGGAGCATCCGTGGGAGCTGGTGAAGATATTTTATAGAAAAATGCTTGGAAAAATGGAAATAACCCAAAGAAATTGTGGCTGCTCCATCTCTGGAAGTGTCCAAGGCCAGAGTGGATGGGGATTGGAGCTGGGCTAGTGGAAGGTGTCCCTGCCCAGTGCAGGGGGTGGGAGGGGATGAGCTTTAAGGTCCCTTCCACCCCAAACCATTCCATGATTCTATTCCAATCCCAGAACAGATTCCACCCTGAGCACTATGTGCTGCAGTTCTTCTCCAGCTCCACAGGATGCCACTGTTACTCTCCTGGAAACACCCTGAAGGAAAAAAGGGTGTGTGCAAAACCCATTGGCAGCAAAAAAAACCCTCCACCCCAATCTGTGCCTTCCCAGAGCCTCCCCCCATGAACCACAGCATCTCTCCAGCCCTGCCCAGAGGAAAGGGGCACAAACAATGCAAGGAGGGGGTTTCTTTGGAGAGAGCTCTCCTCAGAGGGTGTGTGTGCCACACCAGGGCTGGCAGCTGCTCAGTAATCTCAGGGTGTCCCTGCAGGTTTGGTAACACCGGGCTAAATCTGCTGTGCCACAGTAACAGTTCTTCTGTTCCCAGAGCACTTGGCAGCTCAAATCTCCACCATCAGGTCTAGACAGAGGGTCTACTTAAAGAAAAAATGCCAATTGAAGGAAATTTTCACCAGAATAATACCTGTTTTTGGGAAAAAACACAAACTTGCCAACTCCATCTCTGTCTCCTGTGATGCTGTAAAAGGACTTTTTACCTCAAGCTCTGCTGCACTCCCTCCTTCTCACAGCCCAAGCTGCCCTGCAGCTGTAACTTTCTATTTCCTCTACTGAAAACAAAACAAAAAAAAATAGTCAAAAGAGAAGAAACTTTGTTAAAAATATTTATTTAAAAAAATACAATTGTTTTGCATGTCTGGTTGCACATAACTATTAACATATGATTGACTTGAATAATTTGCTACAATGCTTTTTTAAAGCCAGCTTGCATTATACAAAGCAAATCCCTCTGTCAGTTCTTACATAAAATAGTTTTCTTTTAACTATTCCCACCCCATTTTTAAAAAAGATTGCAATACATTGATTTTTTTTTTATTTTTCATTTTTTTGCACAAAAATTGAAGCAATAGAAAAGTCACCTGATTTCTCAGGAAAGACCTTCATGATGTTTGAATAACAATTACCAATGAGCCACTGTAAAAGCAGCATTTGAAGTGTCATTACAGTGCAAAGGAAGTTTTGCATCTTAAAACTTTGCCTCCAAATTGTATTCAAACCTGAAATGTGTTCAAACAACTCCACATCTGCTCTAATCAAGTTGATCAGACTTTTGTGACATCAACATGCTGAAGGTCTTCCTAAATGTTATCTTGGAAGGTTAAATAAAAGCAAAATTTAGTAACACTGAACAATTACTGAAAACTTTGGCTATTTATGTACTTGCATTACATACCAGCATTTTTTTTTTTAAACACAATGGCATTAAGATACTCTTATTATAAGGTATTATTTGAAAAAGAAAGTTAGACTGAGAAGCTTTTCTGTCCCAGGGAGGTTCACCCAACTGTAACAAGGACCACAGAGGGCTGAGGTTACAGTTGTCTCTAAAAGATCATGTCTAGAAAAGTCTCCAGTGTAGGAAGCTGAGACACTCACTACAACATAACTTGCTTTGTCTCTAGACTTGGTACTATATATATATATTTATAGAAAAAAAATAAATGCAATTCTGTTCAGGAAAGAGCAACTGAAAAATGTTCTCTCTGCTGCCTCCATTTTTTACCACTGATTGTTCCCTTAAAAATCACAGGAAGGTAAAACCGGATCCATTGCAGAGTTAGAAGTCACCTGACAGGGAAATCTGCTCAGGGTGCTCCCAGCAGAGCTGTCAGAGCTGCTGGAGCCCTGAACTCCACAGCAAAAAACCCAGATTAGCCTAAAAATTCAACCACGGAATAAACACTGAAGGTAGCAGGAAGCAGCTTCCCAGAACAGAACTGCACCGCAGAAACAAACAGGACACAACTGGCCCACGTTCCCAGCGCTGAGCAGGTTGCTTAAGTTGCTAAAAATTAGCTTAAACTTCCCTCCCCTGACTGTCCCAGACCAAAAGCTGCCCAGAGCAGGTTCTCAGCCCGTGGAAGTTGGAGTTGTGGTGGAGCCAACGGAGCTGCTTCTGATTTCCAAGCCCCTGGCACACGATCCACGTCTGCCAAGAGTCTCAGAATTCCCAAGGCAGCCTCATGCTGGTTAAGGATTTAGTCCCAGATGAATTCCAGCTGCCCCAATACCCACTAGGGGAGACAACCACCACCCTTACCTAGAATTTTCCCGTTTATTCAGCTCTGTTATTACAAATACACTTCTCAGCTATAAAAACAGAGGGGAAATAAGCATTAAATGTGCTACTGTACTTATCACAAAACACTGTGACGTACATAAGGCCATCTGGTAACACTGCAACAGGATACAAACAAGATCTGAAAAGGGAGTTTTAGGGATACAACTTTGTTTCTTTTCTTTTTAAACTACAAGGAATAATCTCAACCCTGTTCACAGAGAATTAACGTCCAAACTAGTACATCATATATAGAAAACTCTGTGCAACTGAACAACAGCAGAACAAAAAGTCAACACAATTCTAGAAAGCAGTTTCCAAAGCCTGAAGATTTAAGACATGCCAGCCAAAAAAAAAAAAAAAAAAAAAAGAAAAAAAAAAGGAAGAAAAAAAGAAAAGAACAAACCACAACACATCTCAAGGAGCTTCGAGCAAATCCAGGTATTGTAACCCCCCACCCCAGCACACAGCACACACCAGGAACCATGCAGAGGCCACCCTCAAAGCCTTCCTGTGCTCAAAAAAAACCCCCAACCATGAGAAAATAACCCCAACTGGAAAAAAAAATTAAAATAATAAAAAAAAAAGAACAACAGCTTCCAGTTATTGGTACAGCACTGCTGCATGTACTGCTCAAGGGCTGAAATGGGCTCCAAAATCACCTCCAGCCTCCCCTCACAGGTCACTCAGTGTCTCCATGAAGGTCCCTGTTCTCCAAAGGTTCAGGATTAACCCTGTTCCACCCCCTGCCAAAACCAGTTTGACACGAAAACCCTCTGCAATGCACAGTCTCAACAGGGAGGAGTTTTGAGTAAAGAAGTCCAAACTTTTGTTCTGTGAACACAAAACTATTCAAAAGAAGCATTTAAGACACTTCTTTTGGGGTTTTTTTTTGGGTTTTTTTTTTGTTTTGTTAGGAGATGTGGCATCCAACAATGTCAAAGCTGCTTTTAAAAATAACCTTTGGCAACCCAGGAGTCCACGCTGTGACATGACTGACTTGAGGACTAAAAGAAAAGAAAAAGCCCTCCCAAAAACCTCACCAGGGTGTGCAAAACATTTAAAAGTGGCGACTGCACAGTGCAGTGGCTGCTTTGAGTGACTGTGGCAAGGGGTATTTATACAAATTTGGAAGCCAGGCTCCATCCTGGACACATCCTGTCAGGCATGACACATGAGTGCTCCATGCAGGGCTATTCCAGGCACTAGGAATCTAAAAAAACCCCAAGTTTTCAGCTCTCAGAGTGTGCTTCTCATCAGGCAGCTGGAATAGCTCCCCAAGCAAAAATCTTCTACTATGTTTTTTGGGAGGGGTAAACAAAAAGCAATTCTAGTCAGTTTTAGGAGGGTTTTTTCCCCAAAATAATGTTTATGAAGCAGGTGGAGATACTTTTAACACACCCATCCAAGAAGCAGCACGGGCCCTGCCCAGCTTTCCTACCTGGCAGAGTCAGGTTCTGCTCAGCCCAAAACCAATCACCCTTCTGCAGTGAACAGACCCTCCTTATTTTTGTTTGTTCTTGGTATAAAGGCAGGAATAACCTGCCTCAGGTCAAGATCCAGCACACACTAAACCCAAAGCTTCACTTTCTGCTCCAGATGGCACCAAGTCCATCAGTGAATTTCCAAAGGAGCTCCTCCTGCAAACAGATTTGCAGGAATGTACCATCCCCGTGGCTTTGCAGCTCCTGTGTTGTACCCTTATGACTAAAATTAGGCTGGGGAGAAAGATCTGGTTCCGTTTCCAAGAGCTCTTCTCTGGCCAGGACCAGCTCTTACCTCCACAGTCAGTACAACTCGCTCCAAGTGGAATTCCGTGTGCACAGGATCCAAGGCAGAGCCTCCTGCAGGAACCCTGCACAGAACTGTCACTGCATTTTATCCTTCAGCCTTCACCTGATCTCAGCAGAGCAGTTCCAGCATGTCCCATATCCCACCATCCATGGATGGCCACAGCCAAAGGCAGATTTGCTGCCCAGACCCAACAGCCACTGCCAATTCCTGCTTCATTAAATTCCAATCAAACCATAAAAATCCCCTGTTTGGGCAAGACATCCTACACCTCATGGAACATCCTGAACAGCTTCTAAGCAACATGATTGCAATCCTCATGGATTTTTGACTGACCTGCCAAGTGTGAGATCCTGGGGGGGGCTCTTTGCAATACCACACTCCGTGATGTTTTCAGACAAAATAAATCATCCATCCCCACGACCTCAGAGGCCAGAAGGTCTCTTTTTGTTTTTTTCCTTATTTCTACTCTCACAGGTACACATTCTACTTCTCAGGCAGAAAAACTGAGAAATAAAACAGAACAAAACTGTTGTGGACACCCAAAACTCAAACATCAAGTTTTAAAAAGCCCCTTTAAAACTTCAGTCGAACGTTGTCGACTTTGACAACGTTCTGTCACTACGGCTGTAGTTGATTTTCAGAGCTGACAATACCAAGAGAGCCTCTTGATACAACACTGAGATGTACTGTAAACAAATATGCCTTAAAAAATGGAAGAGGTTAAATCATAAAACAGGAGTACATACAAAATGCTATAAAACAGTAGCAAAAGGTAACTAAAAGATAAATGAATAAGACATGGAAGAGGAGAGAGTGTCAGAACTGCAGGTTCTGAGCTCAGCACGGGGAAAATGCTACGGAAGTGGATCAGAACTCTCACCTGAGGAACCCACTGCTGCTCTAGGACAGCTCTGTCCTCCCACCTCAGCCTGCAGAGCTCTCATGTGAAAGCTGAAGTCACGAGGAAACCTGACCTTGCTGCAGCTCAGCGTTGTGGAAAGCTGGGAAAAGGGGGATTTGCACCCAAACAGCCTTCACTGTCCTTAGAATGAACGCTATAAACATAAGAAGGATCTATTTGTGAGAAATGTGAGGTCTGAAAATGTATCAGAGGGAGAAATTGTCCCAAACAGGCCACTGAACAGCCAAAGCCTCTCTGTTCTCTCACACGCTCCCCTACACCAAGGACAGCACAGATCCTGAAGTCTGAGGATGCTCCAAGTTAAAGCAATGACTTCTCAGACTCCAGGAATTTTATCACTTGCTGACCTATTGCAAAACACAGCTTGAGTGTGCCAAAGACAGTGCATAGGAATTGCATTCAGCCACCACAGCTGAAAAGCTCAGGTTCTGAGACAAGGCTCTAGACTTGAGCGGTTGTTTAAAAAACCCCCCAATGTTCCTCCATCCCCCTCCTCCCCAGGTTCCCTTCACAGGTGAGACAGAACACAAATGGTTCTGTAACTGGAGGGTATCAGGAACACATTCCTGCTTCCATGGGCTGTTTGTGTTGCCAGTGGCATCCTGAGAATCCAGGATCTCAGGTGTGGCACACAGAGCACCAGCAGGGCAAGACTCCCAGCTCTGCAGAACTCTTACACAGCAGCAGTGACATGGAAAAGAGATTCCCAGAAGCAGGACAGATGCTCATCCAGTCCAATTCTACCACCAGCTACAGACTGACCAATGCAAATGTTCCCAAGCATTCCACAATCCCATAGCTACTCCAGCAACATCAACTGTCATCTAAGAAAAGGTTTCTGTAATGCTGCATTAACATTTCTTTAAGCCACCACAGCACAAACTGCCACCATGGCCATGAAAAGAGAACCTCTATTAACCCCCACCTGCCCTACACTAAATTAAAAAATAAGTTGCAAGGAGCTGCAAAGTGCTCCTGAAGTGACCTAGCAGAGAACCAGCAATCACATAACTGAGCCCCAAGAAGTCAGGAATGTGATCCAAAGAAAAAAAAGCTGGCAGTTCCATACCTGTCAGTAAATGTGTGTTTAATCAGGCAGCATATATACAAGGTAATATTCCCTTTAAGTGACCTGAAAGTCATAATGGAGAAAAGGCAGCAAGCTGCTCCTCTCCCACCTCCCTGCCCTTCCCATGTGCTTTCCCAACTGCCTCCTAAGATTGTAACCCCTGGATTTTGATTTTCTTGAAAAGGAAAAGCAACCACCACCTCAGTGGATATTACCAGACAGAAACCATCCCATCCAGGTTGTGTTTCCACATGACCTTCCTCTGCACAAGGAATTCCCAGAGGGAAACGTGGCTCTCACCCAGCTCTGGCAGTGCAATCTTAGGAAGCTTCCTGGAGAGGAGCAGGAACCCAGGCTGGGTTCTCTTGCATACCTTATGCTCAAAGTGATAAAAGTTCACAGAGAATTAAGTGCACGTGTGCACATAGACAACTTTTATACAAATAAACTTGGCTTTTCTCCATAGGGGACAAGGAAAGAGAAGCAATTAAATTGCAAGGGTTTTTAGTGCTCATTAATTACTCTTAAATTCTAATCCTAGTCTGCAATGTTGCTCTCAAAGTCCACACACTTGGTGGGCGTAAAATTGGCCAACCTAAAACAACCATTAAAAAAGTGCTGCTATTTATACATAGCTATATATATTTTTCTAGAGCAGACTCAAAAGCCACCATGCAAAACCAGAAAAATTCCAGATGCCTGCTCTCAATTATCACCTGCAGCTTCACTTCTGCATTAAAAAAACAATAACAATAAAATAAAAAAAAAAGGTCAATATTGCACATTTTAAGAGCTGCTGGCACAGGAACTTTGTCCTGCATCTGCTGATGTCTAAATGTGAAGCATTTATGCCTCTGACAGAACCCAACAGGAAGACAGGTCACTCCATGAGCTCACTCCCTGCTTCTCCACCTGAAGAAGGAATACTCTTTTCTCCCATTCCCACTGGGCAGGAGTTCTGGATGAACAATGCCCAGGGAAAAAAAAACCAACCAAAAATCAGCTGTTCCACCCACCTGTCCCAGGTGTCACGTCAGGAACGCACAAAGTGGTTTATGGGTTTCAACGTCGGAATACAGGAAGGTAACACCACCAAGAAGAGAAGTCTTGGGTGTTGTCACACCCTTTGAAGTGAATTCCAAGCCTGCAAAAGTGGCAAAAGGAAAACTCTGGGAAAGCTTGAGTTCACCACTTCTCCAGGAAACAGGGTGCAATATGTACAGCAAACACTGTCAGCTCCTCTTGCTGTGAAGGGATGATCTTCTGCTCCTGAAAACTTTGCAGGCAGCCAGTGAGAGATGTTCCCATCTGTTTTCTACTGGGTATTTCATGGAAAAGACTCCCTTCCATCCCCATCAACAGAAGTTGCTGCCTGACATCAGATGCCCCAAGTGGAAGGAGGACACAGGGCCCAGCACCCACCAAACCAAGACATCCAGACCCTGAGGGGCTGAGAGAGGAAAATCTCCCTCCTTTCACTCCTCAGTTCTCTTAAAAAGGCCTCATGAGGTGTTAAAAAAAAAAATCTAACTACAAATTTCATCTCAAATGGCTCTGGAAATGAATCCTGCATTATTAATCCATCCACACCACCAAGAAAAGCAATGCAAGAGCAGATTTACAGTGAGGCTGACACACTGTGGAACCCCCTCAGGCAGCTGGACACACTGAGCCTGATTTTGGGTCAGTGCTTCCTCAAAAAAACCAACAGCTCTAATGCAAAACTCGAGCTAAGAGCTGGTAGAAGAGGAGCTCCCCCACTTGTGGAAAAGCAGGAAACTTTTCCAAACCTGTGGGAAAGAGCAGTAACATTAATGCTGGGACATCTGTGCCCTCACCACTGTTTGGGTGTGAATCTCCAGCACCAGGCAGCAACTTCAGCACAGGCACCCCCCTCAAAACTTCCAAGGAAAATCCACCATCCTGCTCATCCAGCAGTGAGATCACACGCTCTGCAACAGGTCTCTGGCACAAGAAATGTTTGGACTTCAGCATTCAAACTTTCTGAGGACTGAAAGGAACTCATCCCAACACTTATTCCTCTCTCCAGACCTCACCTCCCCACCGAAGGGAGGGCAGGGAAGCATCCAGGCTTCAGCCACACCACTTCTCCAAGGGGCTGGGCTGGTGGGACACCACCACCATTCCCAAATTGTCCGTATCTCAGGAAATGAAGCATTGAATAGTCCTTGAAAATTTCTCCCTGCAAAAAAGACAAGATGTTTTTACAGCAGAACAGACCAGGCTGCTTTTCTTGCTGCAGAAGTCACCGTTGCCCCCGAGGCAAAGCTGGAGTGCACACACCCCTTTCCCGAGCATTTCCTGGAATGCCAGCTTCCATTCCTGATTAGAGATCTTCTTGCCAAGCACAGGAAGCAGAAGAACAGAGGGTTTTTTTCCCCAAAAGTCACAGAGAAAAGACTTCCCTGACACTGTTTACTGCAGTCAGTGCAGACTCAGTTGCTGCAACACCAACCAAAAGTCCCTTTTGACCACTGTGAAATCTTCCAAACCAAGGAGGGAAGAGAAGAGAACTGGAGCTGCAGCTCCTATTAAGGCGTTTGCAGATACATTCCCAACCTGGGTTCTTCAGAAAAAAAGGGAATTTTGAAAAAAAAAAAAAAAAAAGAAAAAAACAACCCCCCCAAAAAAAGGCAATTTACTTGGGAATGGCGAAAACTACGATTGTTGAGAATCTCTGTGTGGAATTATAAATTGCTCATTTTTAAAAAACGTGGTTAAATAGAAGTGTCCCATCTTTCCCTTGCTTGCCAATGTGTCCTTTCCATGAGTTCATGTGCTATGTCTTCTGGAGATCAGGGGAAAAGGGGCCAGGGGTAGAGGGTCCATCCAGTCCAGACAGAGTAAATGGGCCGTGACTGTTCAGCACTGATGGAAACTAAGAGACAAAACAAAAATGATTAAGCAAGAGGCCACTTTAATTCACTGTTCCTCCCATATCTGTGCACATAGAAACTCCCCCAGGGAAAAGGAAACAAAAAACAAACCCAACAAAGAAAAAACACCCCAAACTTCAAAGAATCCTCTTGGATTTCCACTTTTAATTTACTTTTTTTTAATGCCACTGCAACCACTGTCACAGCAATCCCTGCACTGAGCACTGGCCACATCCTGAATTAATAAGTCACTTTAATACAGGTTGTTGGGAAAGCACAGGTCTAAATAGTCCCTCAGTTAATTATCAGCTATTTCTAGAGAAAAATGCCCAGTGCATTGTTTATTCCCCACCCTCATGGTGCATATGAGCTACTTCCTTTCATCTCCATGGAGATGAGAGATACCAGCCCAAAAAACAACCAGTTAAATCCCACCCTTTGCCTGAGCAAACCCAGGCAGCAGATGTGGTGATTCCAATGCCAAAGTGGAAGGTGAGGGAAGAGCACAAGGAATTACAACTAATACAACTAATACAGTGGCAAAATTTAATTTTCAGAAAAATCTCAACTATTAAAGTTACAGGCAGGTAAGTTTTACAGGAAGAACAGACCTAAAAAAAGAAAAATAATCTATCTCACAGCAGTCTGTGCTGCAGTTGATTGAAAACACTTCTGAAACACCAACATTTTCAATATCCTTAAATAAAACCAGGTAACCACTAAAATTAGTGTTGATAGAAAACAAAGATCACGGTTTTCATGTCTAAAGCATGATTCCTGCAGGGCTGCTGAGGAAGGGACTGAAAAGCAGGGAGAGATTGGCTGAACTTGCTGGAACTCACCTGAAAGAGGGTATTAGCACCTTGCAACCTGGCAGGACTGAGAGGAGCCACCGGGCTCAGGGTACTCCAGAAGTGGATGCTGGAGAGCAACGGGCTGGGAGTCAGCAGGATGGGAGTCTGGAAGAGACAGGAGAGCTGAGTGAGACCTGCCCCTGGAGCAAGAGCACATGGAAACCCAGCCACAACCACCTCAGCTCCTGCAGCTGCCAGGGCTGGCTCCCAGTGTCAGGAACTCCCATTCCCTGCTCCTCCTCCCTCCCAGCCCCATCCGGCTTCCCCTCCCCTGGCTGAGCCATCAGCCCTCTTTTCCCAACAGCTGCCAAATCCTGCTGGAACCTCCAGCAGAGCAACTCTGCCTGCAATCCAGCACACAGCACCTGCAAGGACTTGGGAAAACTGGGATTAGAAGCTCTAAAGGAGCAGAGTGGGCACAAGCCTGGTCTGGGTGACACTGACAATATAAGTAACAATAAAACAAGTTTCCATCCAGCTTCTGAATACCCTGGATGCTCCAAGTTCACCAGCCAAACACTTCCCAGAGTGCCAAAAGACCAAACTTCACTGGCTGTTTTTTCCTGTTCTTCATCCATTTCGCTTTTCAATCAGCAGCTTCCCTACAGCTTCACTCCAATTCCAATTTATTACAGGGAAGAGATTAAATAGATACAGAATGATTTAACAGCCTAGCTGGATTCAGTTCTCTTCCAAGTTTTCCATGAGACATAAAAGCTTTCCTTTCCCACACAAAGATAACAACCAAATTAAGCAGCTGCTCTTATTGCTGTTCATGTTCACTCACAAGACTCTGGCCTTAAACTAAATGCCTATATTTGAGTAAAAAAAGCTGCTTTTTTTGTCTGTCTACTCAAGCACAGACACCTTTGTGCTTCTCTATTTTTAAAGTATTTTTCAGAACCAGCTGAAGGGTAAGGGCAGGGTTTAGGGTTTCTGAAATAATTCAGTCCCCCCCTGGCAAGGTTTACAGAGGATCCTGCTGGTGCTGGTTTGGGGTTTGCCTCCACATGCCAACCCTGCACAGACGTGCAGGGCTGACACACCACTTGGGCATCTTTTGGGGTGAAGTTAACACCAGCTGTGAATAAAAGTTAGGTTTTAATTAAAAGACAAAAAAAAAAGGGGGGGGGAGGGACATCCTGAGTTCATTTTCCCCACTTGCCTTCCCTTACTGGTTTAAAATGTAACATAATCACCATTGTTACTTTAAAAAAAGAAACCAGGAAGGGAGTTTGGTTACCTGAGAGAAAAGTGCTGGAGTAAGAGAAGCAGTTGGGAGGGAAGGACTCAGAATCCCCAGAGGACTTGGATCGCTGCCTGTAATGACAAGAGTAGGAGCCAACTCCAGCCCTTTGGGTTTTTTAGATCTGGAGAGGTGATTGGCAAATTCCTTCTCCAGCACGGATGAATCCTGCTCTTTGGGCTCTGGGGATTGGTGCTGGAGGCTCTGGGCCTGCTCCAGCTGCTGGGAGGCCACGGACTCTATATCCGTATCAATGTCCAGGTCGGGATTGGAGCTCAGGGGCGGCGACGGGGGCGTGGAGGGGACCTGGAGAGTGGGAGAGACCGAGGAGATGGGTGGGGTTGGGGTGAAGCTGGTGGTTAAGCTTGGCAAAGGTGCTGGAGCTTCGGGGACAGTTAGCTTGGGCAGGACGAGCGTCTCCAAGGTCTGCAGGGTCTCCTCGGATCCCATGGGAAGGGAGGAGGACGCGGCGGGAGCGGCCAAGGCCGTGGAGGCGGCAGAGACCGCTGAGGTGGTGGAGACCAGGGGGGCCGAGGGGGGCTTTTTGGAGGGCATGGTGACAAACTTGATGACGGAGGGGGTGGGCTCCTGAGGCTTCTTCTCCGTCAGCTTCTCAGCCGGGTTCTCGATCTTGATGGACCGGAAGAGTTTGACGCTGGAGTTGTTGAGGGAGTTGAGGGTGAAGGAGGAGTACAGGCCTGAGTGGATGTAGTCGTTGCGGCTCGAGGACTTAGCACACGACTGGGACTTCTCCTTCCCGCAGTTTTCCACATCCTTTGGAGCACTGGTGACCTCTCCAAAGCCAGTCAGTTCAGGGTCTCCTTCTATCCGGCCCACGACAAGCGGGTCCATGTTTAAAATCTCCGGATATGAGACAAACTTGTACACAAACTTCTTACCATTCACTTTCTTAATGATATTCTGTGGGTAAGAAGATATACATATATATATATTTAGACCTTCTTCAGATTAATTTTCTTCCTACAAACACTGCCCAAAATAGGCAGAGGAATTAAAGCCTGTAATCTTTCATCAAAAAAAATGTTTCTTTTTTTCTCTGCCTTAAAAACACACTGCATTCCTGCAATTCTGTCCTGCTCCCAAAACAGTACTCCCAGAGCCCACAGACAAAACACTCAAACAGGTGAGCTTAACCTGACATTAAATACACTAAAACCAGCCTAAAGCCCACCAATTTATTCTTATTTTTAAATAAAATAAAAAATGACCCATTAACCCCGTCAAGGATCACTAACCCGGGTACAGTCAGGGTAATCTAAGAGGAGAACCTGCAGTATTAAAGGGTTTCCACAGCTTTGCAAAATTGAGAGCTGGTACTTCAAATCAAACCACTTTTATCCTTAATAAGATGATAATAAAGGAAAATAAGTAGCTGAACTAGTCAGCAGAATGCAGGATAATCAGCTATTTCAATACCACACAACAGCATCTGTCAAACTTGTTTTGCTCCTCAGTGAAATGCCACACGCAATTTGGGCTTCAGATTATCTTCATTTATCATGCAATTATTATTATTACTGAGATCTCTCAGCACAAAGCCAGATTTGTGCCACCCAACAATAAACACCAGTAACTTACCACCTGCTACCCACTGAGGTTCCTCAGAAACTGTTTTATTTTTATCTCCCACACTCACACAATAACAGTTGTGGGATAAACTGAAATCAAGGTAAGTCTTGAAGACGTTTTGCTAAACAGGACAAGCTTCTTTGCTGGACTGGAATCACTGACCATGTTAGAGGTGAAATTCTGAACACGCTGAGAAAAATAAAAGTACTTTGGGCTGATTCACTGAAAATCCTTATTTTGAAGCTCTTTTGCAGAGACAATGCAGAAAAGATCTTAAGGTGGTGCAACACTCACCACCTCAATCATCATCTCCCAGTGTTGCTTTATCTGGAGTGTTGAGGATTTTAACCCTTCCAAGGATATGTATTTTTGGAAAAGGGATTAGGATTCAACCACAGAGTTGTGTTAGCAAAGATATAAAGGTAAAACTTTGCACTTAGAACCTTATTAAATAACCAGTGGAGAGGAACTGCAGCACAATGGCACAAAAAATTCAAAAAAATAAAATAAAAAGCCACCACTTTTAAACAAACTAGTACAACTTCCTTAAGCCTGGGAGGAAGAGGAGTGACACCCACCCATCCCCTTGCAGGGAATGGAAAAGGAAACAAAGCCCATTAAGGCTGGTAAAGATGGATAAGGATTGGAGGGGGATTTGTTACCTTCACGTAGTAGTATCTGAGCGCTCGGCTGAGTTTATCATAGTTCATGCTGGGCTTGTTCTTGCGGATCCCCCACAGCCTGGCCACCTCCTCTGCCTGCAGCAGCTTGAACTCCCCGTCGTTGGAGGTCCAACAGATGATGTTCTTGTTCTGAGGCTCTTGGAGGAGCTGGAGGAGGAACTGCCACAGGGTGATAGCACTGTCCATAGCAATGAGCTGCAAGGCAGAGAGGCACATCAGGGGCAGGTTAACAGAGCATTTCCCTCCTCTCCCTACAAGGGGGTGATGGAGCTGAGATGTTATTTCCAAAGCCAGCAAGAGTAAAAATTATTAGTCACCAGTCGTGAAAGATGTTCCCTGCAGAACAGAGGGGCTGAGTGCCAACTCTGTCGTCTCCTCCCACATGTCAGTACTTTTCACATGGGTTATATTTAGCCTCATTTAACTAAATCAGGTCACTTTGGGTAAGTTGCAGTGAGTCACTACCCCCAAAAAAAATTTTCTAAGTTGTTCCATGTTCACCCACTCTGGCTTGTACTGCTTTATGAGAAACAGCTCAGGTACACCCAGGTAAAAAAAGAAAAAAAAATCAAACCTCCCACTCGCCGCCTCCTTTCCGTACCTGCTCCCACTTCCAACCTCAAAAACAGCAGATCAAGTAACTGCAAAGCTCCAGGAAGATGCCAGAGCAAAACAACTCCCTTTTCTTTCAGTTCACACTTCTGCCTCTTTGTCATCAACCCTACTCCCCTCTCTTTCAAATCTTTCCTTTCCAAGTAATATCTCTGTTTTTCTAAGAGTGTAAACATGAAAGTAAATAAAATTATTTCAAGCACTGCTGTTGCCTGGCTCAATTCCTGCCATGTCTTACCTACACCAGTGATTTAGGCTGAGACTTTCTAGGACTAGTATCTGCCAGCTGATTCCTGAACTCCCAGAGTGGTTTTCCTGTTGATGTATAAATTCATCAAGGACAGACAAGGCAGAGAAATGTCATTTTGCCTTGATCATATCTGAGTACACAAAACAATATTTCCGCAAACGTTTTTAAGCAGAACACTAATAATTCTGCCTGCACATAAGACACACCAAACAAAATATTAATTCAGCATCTCAGATGGATTCTCTTAGTCCAGAACTGTGACAATTAATGCAGTTTAAACTTCCATGAAATTAAAACAAACCCGGGTGCTCTGGAATAAGAACCACCATGACGAAAGACACTAAAAAGGGTTTTATATATAAAGTTGTTAGATTTTTTTTCTCCTCAGAAGAGAAACCTAAGAGTAGAAGGGCTTCTATCTGGGTGAATCCACAGCCTGAGAGCCCAACTGCTGTTCACAAGCAAAGGCATCAAGTCCAAGGACTTGTTTGAAGTCCATGTGTACACAGGGCTCAGTTTAAGATCCAGCCAGGACTGCCAGCTCATCTTTGCTCCCAAAGCCTTTTATTCCAATCTCATTACTGCCCAGCACTTATCCAGCCCTATATAAGGAAGGGAACAGTCTCCATGTGAGAGCCTCAGTGTTCAGTGAGCCCTGAGAAAGGATTACTGGCAGTTTACACAGGGCTCATTGAAATCAGGTGCCCCGGGGCAGGTGCCTTTTTGGGCACAGCCCATCACATTTAACCTGTTTTGCAGAATCCCTGCCCCATGGCAGGCTGGGTGACTCCACAGGGCTGTGCCATTGATCAAGCCAGTTAAATTGCTGCAATTACAGGGAACAATCTCAACCTGAAGGACACCCACACCACGTTGTTATGTTGGCCTAAGGTGCTTTCCCTGTTAATTACTGTGCACATACAACTCCCTGCTTGCCCAAATTAATTGCTCGGCACTCTAAGAAACTCAAGGCTGTGCTTCCAGACTCTTCCCATGGCATGCCAGCTGATCCATCCGGGATCAGCTCCTCCTTAGAACTGCCTGGAACCCACATTTGCCAGTAACATTCCCTGGCTCCAAGGCTGAGGCCGTGCCCGCTGCGGATCCTCATCCCCGGGGATGATGCACACGCATGTGTTGTGGAGACATAAGGATCTGATTCCACCACCCTGCAGAGCTGTCAGTGCCAGTGATACGTGCTAAGAGAGAGCAGGAAGATGAAGTTGAGTGATTATTCCCACGCTACATTTATCTCCAGCACTTTGGGAGCCCAGATCAGCACTGCACCAAACGGGCTGACTGATGCAACGCGAGGCAGCCACGTGGAAATCAGATTAGCAACAGAATTTCAGAGTGGTAAAGACTTCTTTTTTCACCCCTCCTCCTAAAAATCCATGCAGATTGCATCCCAGAACTTAATTGCTGTTATTTCATTAGGCTGCTTCCCTTTAGGAAGTACCACCTTGCTGTAGCTCAAAGCTCTATCACAGCCAAGCATCCAAACCTAGGTTTGGAATCACAGCTGGTTTGGAATCCAGCTGGAGATGCACGAGGCTGACAGAGCAGCACTGACCACACAAAGTTCAATAACAGAGCACACATGGAGTGATCAAAATTCTGGGAAGTAAAAGATACCAAAAAAAATACACCTTTCCCTGCATTGAGCTATGTCATTCTGAGGAGCATTTACCAAATTATGAGTTCATGCTGCCCAAATCCCCCAGTTTTCCAGATGTAGAGTTACAGATTGTACTGGAGTGTTACACTGATCAAGCCCCAAGTGGAAAAGTTACTGAGACCCTGGTGTTACAGACCAGGAGCAGAGAGCACTCTGGAATTGTTCATGGATGGGTTATATTGCACATATTCCTCTTTATTCAATATTTACTGTGTATATATAGAGGAAATGATGGAGATCCCTCAGTGGAACCTCCCGGGTACCTCAGTGGAACAGGGAATACAGAGTTTTTCCAAAGATTTTACACAAAGGGAAGGCCAGAAAACAACCCTCCACAGTGGTCAAAGCAAAGGAATCACAGGGGAATCTTCAAATCCCAGGAGCAGCTGGAAAACTGGGAAAGTATAATGTGTGAATGAGAGACACCCTTGTATTGTGAACCAAGACATCTCATTTAACTTCAGCACAAAAGCTGCTTTGATACAGCATAAGAACACATCAAAAGAACTCCTGTTTCTTCAGGAAAAAGCAGAATATATAAAAAAATAAATAAATCACACAAGATGTAAAATTAAAAGCAACACAGGCGAGCTGAGCACTTCTCTTTGTTTGAGAACCAACGAACATACTGAAAAGGTTCCTCCTTCTCCAGCACCTGGAGCAGGAGGAGGCAGCTGCTGCTTTTCCTGAGCCTTTCCCTTGCAACCACAGGGATGAGAAGTGGCTCGAGCTCCTTGTGCTGCCCATGTGCTGCCCCTGGAGAGGGGGATCCACACCATGGCCATGTACTCAAACCCCTCCTGCACTGACACAACTCAGAAGATCCTCTTGTCCTTTTTATTCACATGTACACCCAAAAAAACCCCCCCACACTCTGCAGAGATGTTAAAGACCCCTTAGCTAGAAAGTAAAGAAATCAGGATGAGGACAGGAACCCACTGTCCCATTACATTAACGATGCAAACAGCATCTCAACTTCTTTCAAATTCCATGAAAAGGCCCCAACCTCCTCACACAGCTCCCTGTCAGCACAAATCTGATTGCTTTTTCTTCCAGATGAATGCACCAATAATTACTAACACACCACTGCAAGGCATCTTCCTGCTGAAGGTTATTTTCATGGAGAAAGGAAAAGGTCTAAACTGAAAAGCCAACAAGGGAACAAGGCAGAGAGGCAGCACTGCTGCTTGTGACAACGGCCTTTCCACTCCTGCACCATCTGAGTAGAGGAAAAAATAGTTGCTAGAGGCAGAGGGCAGTTATACTTTGTAATGAGTATGCTAAAATAGAGCACTATTATTGTCTTGAGATCTTCTCTGACGCCTACGGATGACCCTTGAAGTTCACTGAGGAGCTGACAGAGTTTGGCTGCAAACCTGAGCCTTCTCCTGCTGCTGCAGCTCCCTCTGAGGCTGCTGCAGCTTCGAGGCCTTGACTTCACAAAGCCTCAGAGTTTACAGCAGAGCCAGGACATGAGATAGGGATCTTTTCCTGTGACTTCTCTTCGTGCATCTGTGCCACAGCCACAACCAGCCCTGTGTGTGATTACAGAGCCCCGGGCTCTCTGCACCTCCTGGGAAGGAGGGTGTGCAATCAGGGTGGCACAGCGGGCAGGAGGAGTTTAGGAAGTGGCACGTGGGATTCTCACCCTAATCTCACCCAGCAGCTACATTTACTGCAGCCAAACAAACTCCCTCTGTGCTCAAGAAGGACAGGCACCCCTCACCAGGCCCTGAGGAGGGGGCAGAGGCAGGACTGGGGGGACTTAGGCCTGGCCTAACCCCTGCCATGTTCAAGGCCTTCTGGCAGATTTCCTGTGCTTTGACTCGACACCGAGTAATCCCGAGTTAATCTTTCGCCTCCATTAGTTCCAACAGCCTCTCACCAGCATCTGCAGCCTGATGAGTTCTGCAGATGGGCTCAGTAAAACCCACACAGGAACAGAGATGGAGCAAAGGAAAGGGAGGATGTCACACAGTCACACAGCGAGGACAAAACCACCATCACGATTGAACCGGCTGGGTCACAGCTGTCACACACGGGGGACACCTCAACAGGCGACACAGGGAGACAAAGAAACCTCTTCTCAGCTCAAAAATAATGAAATGAAGGCAGAAACAGGTCTGGGGGACCTCACAACGGCACAGGTGAGACATTCAGACGAGCAAATCAAGGCTCCAGTTCCAGGAAATTCCAGGAAATCCGGGCTTGCTGTGAGTACAACGCTCTGAACTGGTCAGACTTCACCCCACAGAGCCATTCCCAGGGTTTCTCAGCAGTCTGAGATGGCCATGGTGTGTGAGCAGAAGGAATTTGGAGACAATAACTCCTGCCCCGTTGTGCAATATTCCTGTGGACACAAGGCCTTGAGAGCTGTTCCAGGAAAACAAACAACAGGGTTGGCTGAAGGAGACTTTTGGAGGTCACGGGCCCAACTCCGGGTTCCAAACCTCAAAGTTTGATCAGGTTTTTTTTCCATGTCTTTGTCCAGGCAACTAAATAAATCCATAAATAAGTGGCTGCCCTACCCCTTTTATTTTAGTAGAGGGGCAGGGAGGTGGGACACGGCTGATGAAGTATTTAATTAAGTGCTCATCAAAATACAACCAAGCAACCATTTCATTAGCACAGCACTGGAAATATCCCATTCCTAATAAACCTCTCACAAAAGCTTTTCAAGCTCCTGAGGCTGTGGCTCACCTGAACTGGTACTTTTAGGATTTTATAAATAAGATTTTATAAATCTTATAAGTTATTACTCACAAGGAATTAAAGCAGAGATGCAGAATTCCACACCTGCACCACCACCCATAAAAAAAATTCCAAACCCTGGCAGCTTTCCAAGTAGTAATCAAATTATACCTTCTCTAATAACTAAAGTAAAATCAGGTAAGAAAAAAGGACAAAAAAAACCACCCTAGACCCAATAAATTCTTGTTTTCCCCTGTTGTTTCCAAAGGAGTCAGGAAAAATCAGCCTGTTCTGAAGGAGAAGTCGTGGTTATCGAGGCAGGAAGTTCCTTGGAAGGAAATGCTGGAGGATGTCCTTATGATAAGAGCTGCTCCAGAGTTTTCACTGCCTAATCCCTACTCCAAGCCTATTTTTTTTTTTTCTAACTCAAAACAAATGTTGCAATAAATTTTGGGTTCCTGGCTCAAAAATTTAAGTTGCTTCAGATGAAATTCAGGTGTTAACAACTATTTTGGGACACGGGAACAAACTGTTTCAGCTTTTTAACTCCTGAGAAATCAGTGTTTGTTTTTCTTAGCATTTTCTAGTTTTTCCTCCGTATTTTTCTACTTGCTTCCCGAATTAGCAAACCATGATCAGAAAATAAGCCATGAAGGACAGCAGTGGCATCAGGATTCCCACTGGATTTATGGCTGCAGGCTCAGGTTGGCACTGGATGAGCCAAACAGCTTCCTGGGGATTGTTTTTAATCTCCATGCAGAGACAACGGTGCCCCTTTGCTGCCCAACAGGATTTTGATCATCAAAACTGACACTTGAAAACCTTTAACCTGATGGAAAACAGGGAAGAGGGGGGATTTCAAAGTACTTTCTCCAGCTGCTCCAATCCCTGACCCTCCACCCCTGGCTGAGGATGACTGACATGCCAGCATGGATAGTTTTATGGATAAGCCTCATTTCCTTGCTTTTCCACACTCTGATGAGCAGTCTGCCCTTTCTATCTCTCCTTTTTTAGGATATGAGAGCACAGAGAGCACGGGAAGGCTTAGGACAAAGAGAGAGAATGGGAAACTTCAAAGCTAAAGCACCTTTGATCAGTCCCTGCCTGGTTTGTGGCACTGATGGGATTGTTCCTGACTAAGCCATGAAAACACTGATTTCCCTGGAAGCTCCTAAGCAGATTACACTTCCTTCCTCCTGAAGATGGGCTGAGGGGGATGTTTACCACCAGCAGATTAAACTGGCTTCAATGGGCACGAGTGAAACAAAAGCATCCTCAGTTCAGAGCAAGGTCTGCACTGTGGAACAACCCCAAACAACAGGTTAAAGGGTTCATGTCCATCCCAGCCTGATTATGAAAGGGAAGTCTCATTTAAGCTGGAAAAGCTCTCCTTTAACAATGTTTATGATACACTCAGCCCTGTTGCCATGGGGATGGAACAACTATTCCCTCCAAACAGGCGCTGAGACCCTAAAAATAAACAGCCCGACCGAAATCACGAACACGCCGCTGTGTCAGGCACGGGGAGTGTGTTTGTTGGGAACAGGATGAGGAGAGAGAAATGCTAATGACTGGATTCTGCCCCCGCCAATCCCCAAACGCCCACAAAGCAATCCCTGTGTTTCTCAGGAGCTGCTCCTTAAAAACACCACCAAAGAGCTCCGGGTTCCAGCCCCCCTGGCACAGCGCACGGGGATTAGGGGAGGTTGGCTGTGGAGGTAACACAGGTGTGTGTGTACATGTGCACACAAAATAAAGGATCCCAGCAGGGATTTGCATACTTTCCCCTCCGCCTCCCTCATTGATGTGGGCAGGAATCCACCCAGCTCAGGGAGAGCAGTGCAGGAACACTGAAGAAAAAAAAATAGTGGTGGAGCGAGGAATTGGAAAACAACAATCCCCTGGATCCAACCAACCCTCCCAGGGATCCAGTCAACCCCTGGATCCAAACAACCAGACCCTGGATCTACACAACCCCTGAATCCAACTAACCAGACCTTGGATCTACACAACCCCTGGATCCAAACAACCCACCCTGGGCTCCAATCAATCCCTGGATCCAGACAACCAGACCCAGGATCCAAACAACCCACCCTGGGCTCCAATCAATCCCTGGATCCAAACAGCCACTGAATCCAACCAATCAACCCCTGGATCCAGAGAACTCTGGGATCTCACCAGCCAACCAACCCACCCTGGGATCCAAACAGCCACTGAATCCAATCAATCCCTGGATCCAACCAGCCAAGCCCTGGATCCAACG